>JANVCC010000270.1:8657281-8698852 GCA_025345505.1 Todiramphus chloris collaris
ACACCAGTTCAGCAACACACCAGTTCAGCAACACACCAGTTCAGCAAGAGCAGGCAAAAGAAGCAACTTTATGAATTTCTAACCCCGTTTTCTATCCCCTAGCCCCACAGGGCCATTGGTCAGTGATCACCCATCTCCTAGGGTGAGTGGCTAAAGTCCTACAACCCCTATTTCAGAATATTTTTCCAATGTACCATAAACAGAACTCAGCAAAACACCAGGTGTTGGTCCAGCTTACAAAAACCATCCTACTGTTTCTCATAACATGAGAAAGGCAGGATTCTCACCCAATATTGGGAGAACCTGAGAAAATCCCTCTGCTAGCAGCTTTTCAGCATCCACAGGCCTGCAGGAGGTGATCCTTGAAAAGCACCTTGCTCTCATGGTCCCCACTTATTTCCAGGACAGTCTCCCTTGGGATTCTTCCAAGCAGGTCCCACAACAGGCCAAAGGTTGCTCTCCTGAAGCCCACGGCTGTGATCCTGCTTTTTGATTTACTCCTGCCCCTCTCAGGAGCCTGAACTCTATTGCCTCATGGCAACATCCCTGATCAATCCCTTCTCACCTGCAAAGGTGAGGGTCCAGCAGAGCCTCTCTCCTTGTCAGCTCTACCATCACCTGTAATACAGAACTTCCTGACGTTATCAACACAACCCAGAAACCTCCTGCACTGCTTGTGTCCTACTCTCTTGCCCTTCCAGTAGATATTGGGGTGGCTTAAATCCCCTCTGAATACCAGGGGCTGTGAATTTGAGGTTCTTCCCAGTTGCCTGAACATTTCATCCACTTCTTCCTGACCAGTTTGGAGCAGACATGCGCCCTAATGTCGCCCACGCCAGCTGGCCTGCCAGCCCTGACCCATATCAGCTTTTGCCTAGGTCATTGCCACCTCCAGGCAGAGCTCCCACCAGCCCTTGATGAAAGGGTACCTCACCCCCTGAGCTCACAATCCAGCCAGGGCAAAAGGCCAAAGCACCCTTTGATCCAGAACAGCTGACAGAGCTTGTGAGAGGCTGCTAGAGGCCCAAGCCCCTGCTAGTGGTCCTCTCCCAACTGCAACAATCACTTCTGGTCCTCACTGCACTCCCAGGGGCCCTCTTAGTACCCCAGTTGTTCCCAGAATGATCTCAAAGATCATGTTCTACATGATCTCAAAGCAGAACCCAGGAACTGCCACACCTCCAGGCTGCAGTGGTATCCAAGTTAGATTGTATCTTAAGCCCTGCTGATCTCCACACAGTTTTGCCATTTCAGCCATCCCCTCCCAAAACCTCAGCTGTCACACATTTCATGCAGCTTTCTTATTTACACCCATTTTTCTTCCCTACAGTAATGGCAATAAATTATCATTGTTACAGCAAGAGATATATGGTTGCTGGTTACAAAATCTGGTGGAATTCAGAGCTATCCAGCTAACACTGCTAACTGCCTCTTCCATCTAGCAGGGGGAATGTCAAGGCCAGTAGGAGTTGACTTTACAACCTGTTTCAACTTTACAACTGATCCCACCCTATTCTTAAGGAACCAGAGCCCCTTTAGTCCCAACTGATCAAACTGGTTGGCAAAGAGAACAGGTTCATCTTACTTAAGTACCTTCATTAGGTTCTACGTATATTAACTTATTTTTCTTATTTCCAGACTCATGAAAAGGACTCCAAGAACAAAAACACCTTATCCACTTTATCCTGCTGTACATCATGGTCAAAACCCACCACTGTCCCTCCTTATGTACCTTGCCTCTCTTCTATGTTTGAAAAGCAGTATAAAAGGTATTTACTCATCAGCTTTGTATCTGTAACACCACTGTGCATTAGTAACATGAAACCCATAAAACAGGCTTAATTTTACTAATGGAGGAACTTCTCTTTACTGGTCTTGGCCTTTGCATACTAGCAGGTCCAGTAGTATTGCTCAGTTTACTCCTTCTACTGAGACACCAAGGGTCAGAAGGGAAGAAGACCATGTCACTGTTACACCAGATCCAAGCCCACTCATCTGTATGCTTCCAAGGAAACCCCACAGCAGGCCAAAAGGAGCTCTGGTCCTGATCATATGATAGAAAGGAATCCTTTAGGGATTCATCTGCCTGTTGAGACAATCCTCTCCCCTTAACCTTTTTCACACTTAACAGGACTGTTTGAGTTACACTACAAAGCAATAACCTAATTTGATTGAAAACAACAAGCCAAACCAAACAAACAATTGCAAAGTGGCCTCACTGTACTCTGCCTGCTTCCCGAGGGGCAAACATACCTCTTTTGGCAAAGCATCATCAGGTCGTGCTAGAAGTTGAACAGCTGCTTCACTTTCAAACGTCCTCCCAGGGAATGGTGTAACCTCTGGGAGAGGTGACAGCCTCTCTATGGAGTGTTCAGTGACAGAGCTGAGTTCAGAGCTGGTTTTATTCAGAAGCCTTTCCACCTTCCCAGCCTCCTCTTTCTTTTTGGATAAGTCTTCCTGGTTATCTCCATCATCACTCATGGAAGAGTTGAAGCTGTTTTCACCTGCCACCAGCAGACCCCAGTCAGCATAATCCGTGCTCTCCTTCTGCTCATGTTTGATGCTCATCTGAAAGGGGTCCTGCTCCAACTCTTTATAATCATCGATGTATTCAGGTATCTCCTCAAAGCTGGGATCTTTGCCAAGCAGAGACAGCTCCTTTAAGCTACTCACTTCCTCAGATGGCTCATTTTGGAGTCCCACAGAGTGGACCATGCTCGGGATCACTTGCCCAAATCCTAGCAGTGAGGCTGGCCTCTGAGAAGGCCTCAGCACAAAAGTCAGATAGGACTTTACAGCTTCGATTTTCTTAGGTTCACAGTTCTCTTTTTGTTGGCAGTTCACGATGTAACAGCGCCGTTCAAACAGCCAGGACAGGTCACAACCAGGGAGGTCACAGCATGCTGCAATGCAGTCAGACACTGACATGGCATGAGGAACTCGCATAATTTTAGTGGTTTCTAAGTTGGGAGATATTACTGCACCTGAGTACGTGGCTCCTTCTCTGCACTGCTCACAACTGGAACCTGAAACAACACCACCACATTAGGAACAACATTAGGAACATTACAACCAAGCAGTAATATCGTTTACTGTGGCCAAAAATGGCTTATCACAGGAGACAAGATAAAGACAGGTGGTTCCCTGCTTAAATAAGCTCATTTTCTTTCACTAATGTCACCACTACTTGTTTTCATCATGTCCTGTTGCAGTAGTATTTGTAGGTTGGAGGATTTTTCAGTGGAGGCTCTTGATATGTTTTCCAAAGTACCTCTTATTCCCTTGCTAACCCAAGTACATAGAGAAGAAAGTGAGTTGTTAATACTTAAAAACAATAACAGAGCAGGGAACACACACAAAAATAAATCATGGAGTACCTTCATTACCCCCACAGCATAGTGAGCAAAAAATGTTCTAACCCAAAACTCAAATAAGATGCTCTAACATGTCATTGTTTCATCTGAGTGAAAAGACAGCAAAGAAAATCTACACAGGAGAAACATTTGCCATCTGACTTGAGCTTCAGGAAGAGTCTCTCACACCAGCATAATTGCTGGGCTTAAAAGCTGTATCAAAGTCTCAGACTTTTGCTGCTTCACTCACTAGTTCCTGTGAAATCCCAAGAGCTCACTCCCATAGGCAGCGTCGTTCCTTCCTCTGTAGTCAAATTTCAACCTTTCTGTGTGATGCAGCACACTGTAGACTGAGCGTGAAGGGTGCAAATCAAGCATGAATCAACAGTCTGTAGTAAATAGTCTCAGTCAAATTTTATCTTTTCTTGGTTTTTTTTATTTCCTGGTTGTAACTGCTCTTCAGAATTCCTCTCTCCAAAAATGCAACTTGAAAAATTTCATCATGCTTCAAAAACCAGCTGAGTACAGTCAGGAGATTCTTTAAGAACGTTAAGATGTGGTTTTCAGCTAGGCTCACTAACTCAGTGAATGCAAACAAGATGTCACCACTGTGGAGCTGACAGTAAGGGAAGACAAAGCTGACTCTGCCTGCTTGGCACGTCATTAACATTTGTGTTCTGGCAGCAGGAACCTCCTTACTCACTGTAGTATATGGCAGGAGAAAAAGAAAAAGGCAGCTTGACTAATGGATTCCAGTTCAAGTCTATTGAGCTGATGGGCAGGAAAAATGATTTGTGCATTGTTTTCTTTCACATTGCATATAAATATTCCCTCTGCATTCCCTTCTACCAGAAGTTCTAAACTACCTTAATGAACCTCCAAGAACGTAAGACCCAGGCAGAGATTGAATTGTCATCACAAGTCTTTCCTTTAAGCTGTCTGCACAACTTAGGACAGAGGAATCAACAGAGCTCTGGGTTAAAATGAAATACAGGAGCCAGGCAGCCCGTCAAACCACTCTGGCCTTTTTCAAGCTCTATCACTTTAGTTAATTCTGTAAGTCAGGAGGGAGAAGAGAAACAGGCCTTTAACAGGGCAAACCAGAAAAATTCCTTTGTGTGAATGTGCAGTGAAAGGTCAGTAAAAACTCATTACAATTAATACTTCAGTGACAGCACTATTAAGGTGGGTCAAAGAACTCCTTTGAAAGCTGTTTTCATCCCTTCCCTTCTCTACCTCATCTCTGAAGGAGAAAGTGGCCAACCTGTTCAAAAGAAGTTTTGAGAGTTTCATTATTTATTTGTTCAGAAAAGGATGACCAGCAACTCTTGCCTCAGAGACAAACTTAAACAATTAGAATAATTCAAAGCTCTAACTTGAGGCCAGACTTCAAGTCCTCACTCAGCCTGATGTCAGGCAAAGCTTCAAATCTCACTCTGCCCCTTTCAGTTTGATGCATCAGCTATCACACTGCAGAGTCAACTTCCCACAGAACTGAGAGAGTTTCATTAGCGACAGGGAGAACCAAGACCAAAATATTCCTAAGATAATGCATGACTTTGAACCTAAATCTCCCAAGCAAGCATCCTAGCCACAGACCTTAGCTATTGCCTCCTTCAAGTGTCAGGAGGCCTTGGTTGCATCCCCATGAGGAATGGAACAAAAAAGTAAGCTTCAGAATTTCTGTACAAACTATTTCCCCACCAACTCTAAATTACATTTAACAGTGTAATCCAAATGTCAAGATAATCTTTTTATTTCGTAGTTATTATATTATCTTAGTCTTACATTCTTATAACTACAGTTTTAATTTTCATTGTATCGGTTTACGTGGCAAGGTTTGGTAGTTGGGGGTGAGGAGGAATGGACTGCAGGGCTGGCTTCTGTGAGAGGACACCAGAAGCTGCCCCCAGGTCAGACAGACCTGGTTCCAAGAGGAGACCACTGCTGGCCAAGGCTGAGCCAATCAGTGACACTGGCAGCACCTCTGACCCCTTTAAGAAGGGGTCAAAACCACTTCATAACAGCAGCAGCCAGGAGAGAAGGATGCCAATAGGTGAGAGAGGCAATCCTGCTCACAAGGCCAGAAGGAAGGGGAAGAGGTCCTTCAGGCACCAGAGCACAGACTGCTCTGCAGCCCGTGATGAAGACCATGATGAAGCAGATTGTCCTCCTGCAGCCCATGAAGGTCCACGGTGGAGCACATATCTACCTGCAGCCCATGAAGGTCCATGGTGGAGCACATATCTACCTGCAGCCCATGCAGGACCCCACACTGGAGCAGGTGGATGAGCCCTGAAGGAGGCTGTGGCCACATGGAAAGCCGGTGCTGGAGCAGCCTCCCTGCAGGAACTGTAGTCCTGGAGAGGAGCACATGCTGGAGGTCTCCTAGCAGGACCTGTGACCCCCTGGGGGTCCACACTGGAGCAGGCCATTTCTGAAAGACTACACCCAGTGGAAAGGACCCACGCTGAAGCACTTCTTGAAGAACTGCAGTCTGTGGGAAGGACCAGCATGGGTTGGAGAAGTTTGTGAAGGGCAGTATTCTGTGGGAGAGAGATCACAGTGGAGCAGAGGAAGGGTGTGAGGAGGAAGGAGCAG
Source organism: Todiramphus chloris collaris (assembly GCA_025345505.1). NCBI lineage: Eukaryota > Metazoa > Chordata > Aves > Coraciiformes > Alcedinidae > Todiramphus > Todiramphus chloris. The sequence goes on from JANVCC010000270.1 coordinate 8,663,236, forward strand.
AAGAGATGAAGCATCATGAACTCATTGCAACCTGCATTCCCCATCTCCCTAGGCTGCTCAGAATTAGAAGAGTGGGGAGTGAAGCTGAGCCTGGGAAGAAGGGAAAGGTGGGGAGAAGGTGTTGTTAGATTTGTTCTTCCTTCTCGTTCCCCTACTCTGATTAATTAGCAAGAAATTAAATTACCTTAACTTCCCTACGCCAAGTCTGGTTTGCTCTTGAATGCAAGTGGTACTTGATCTCACTGCCCTCATCTTGACCCACAAGCTTTTAATCATATTTTTCTCTCCTCTTTTCTTGAGAAGGGGAAGTGATAATCTGATTTGCTGGGCACCAGGCAGAAGCCAAAGTCAACCCACCACACTCATGAATAGCAATCAAACACTATTAGCCAAACCCCAACATGCACAAAAGAAACAAAAACCCAACCAAATGTCATCTAAACAGCAGACAAGTAGCTCAGCCTCAATTTCTTTTGACAAACCAGAGCATATTCTTCAGTATCTTTCCAAAGATATCCACTAATGAGATCATTTCTCCAGTAATGTCAAGCCTTTCTTACATTAGGTCAGCCTTCTCCTTATCTTAAAACAAGTGTTAACTTTTTAAAAAGAAACAAGTAGCCTTTAGAAGCACAAACCCACGGGCAGAGGAAAACTGCAGAATGAACATCTAGCAACTTCCTGAGCCCGAGTCAATCAATTCACCTTAAAGCTTACAAAAAAAAAAGTCCTTTTTCTTTAAAGGTGAACATCCACTGATGGTTTTCAGCAAATATATCCTGGAAATCAGCAAGCACCTTCCAGTTTAGTTAGAGATAATATTAATTGGATAGAAAATACTGTGAATTATTGAGATGGAAATTAATAAATACTAACATTGATGCTAAAATAGTATGTGATACTAGGATGTATTAGCCCCTAAATACTGTGTGCTGGTACCTGAGACAGGGGCTTGGAATACAGACAGCAGTATTGGTCTTGTTCTCAGTTGCAGCTAAAGAATGAAAACAAGACTTTCTATATGCACATGGAGGATATTCTAGCCTTCTAACAATTAACAGCATTTTCAAAAGCACATAACTATGGCATTCTCTACAGCTAAAATTAAGTATTTACCGCAAATTATTGCCTTCTGTTGAAGCTACTGTGTTGGTTTCTTTTCTAAAGATGCCTGCTGCAGGGTCCATGCTAGTATCTCATAGGAGAGCATTTTATTTATTTACAAAAGGCATACTTACTGTTTACTACAGCAGCTAAAATCTCAGCTCCATGTTATCCTGAAAAAGCTTGGCACTGTGAGATCCTCAGGGTGATCTGGAGGACTACTTCAAACTAGCTATGAGCACAGCCACAGCTAACACCTATCCCCCCTCACATACCATTTCTAAACTCAGTAGTTAATTTAAGCCTTCGCACAGCAGCTCTCCCTCCATGGAACCACCAATCCTGTTTATGCTACAGGAGTTGAAAGCCAGATAACAGAGTATTATTTTCTCAATCCCTGAGAAATACTCTCAGTGCCTCCACAGACAGAATTCAAACAGTATCTTTTTAAAAGAAATAAATCCCACATTTACAGATATTGTTCTGTAGTTGCCCTGTCAATACTGCCTGCACTAGACAGTCTCCCTAGGACAGAGGCAGTATTAAGAATTACTATAATTCTTCATCTGTCTAATTATGGAAATAATTTACCTATCTCTGTGGCTGAAGCAGAAACTTAGAGGACTTTCCCGAGGTCTTTGAAAGGAAATACATGTTTGTAGAGTAGATGCTGAACTGAGAGATGTAAGCAAATGCATTTATGCTTCTTGTAAATCAACCACCCAACGATACTTCAAAAGAAAAAAAACTATCTTAAACCAAAAAGAATACATCATTCTTAAATAGCTGTCCTGCAAGAGAAGAAAAACTCTGAACTCTCCCTACCCATCTTGCCCCATGCATCGCCCCGGGAACAACTCTGTTGAATTTGGCTCCAAACAGCTACTTACAACTGCCTTCCTCCCTTGAATCAGCGGCCAGTTATGAAGCTGTACCTGACAAGAACTTTTTTCCCTAAGGAGTCACAAGATTTCCCAGCTCTTGCCTTATATTTCAGTCATACCTGCATACACACTCCAGAAGCATCTGCTCCATTTGTTCCATGTGACTCACACATACAAGAAGTAAATTCCTACCTGTTATTGCCCACAGTAACAGGCAGAGAACACCAAGTCCAAATGCCATGCTGCACCAGGAAGGCAGTGACAACTGCTTTTTCAACCAGATGTGTGGAAATGATGTGTCTTAATGTTGGTTTCCTCTAATACTGTTTAGCACCTCGCTGATTCCATGAAGCACTGCAACAGACAGCACAGGAAAAGAGAGGTCAGTTGTGAATTAAAATGCCACAGTAAAAGCCAATAGACAGATTAAACACAGGCTTTGTGATTATTTCCTGACTTCTTGATGGATGACCCAGTAGGTCAGGCAAGATGAAGACACAGAACTAATTACCTACCTGGAAATCTCATTCTCTGGAGATGCAGAAATGTCCCAGAAATGCTTGCACGCTCAGGCTTCTGTACCTCGAACCCCACAAACATTCCAGCTGCAGTTATCCAGGCCCTGGCTATGCTCTGACTTTAAACAGAAACTAGCAGGTAACTTAACTGAGGAATCACGGCCAGCATCATCCGTGCTAAAATCCCTGCAGTGTTGGGTCAAGTCTTGAGGCAACTCCCAATTCCCCCCCCCACATAAAGGGTCCTAAGTAGGTGCTTGACCAAAGAACCACTTCTGGCAATGAAAAGACAGGCAGTGCTTTTTTCAGGGAACAGCATTCTTAAGGCAGAGTATTCCAGATGACTCCTTTTGGCATCCATTACGTGTCTCTGTAAAGTTAATGCCTTTCATACTTCAGCTGCCTCTATCTGCTTAGGACAGAAACGCTGCTCTTGGCAGGTTCCTTATCACACAAATTCCTATGCTGAAAGACCATCTTGATTTTTTCCCTTGTAAAGGGAAGAAGGAACTTACTTGGACCCTAGCAGCTCAGCAGCCAGACTCTTGCTCTCTGCGCAAGGATCTTTTCTAGATGTCCTGTCTGTAAAGCACAGGAGCAACAGACCATAGTCTGCAACCGACCAACGAACCCCGACCTCTGAAGAAGGTTTGGAGGAGATGGGCAAGTGCAATCTGCCCAGAGAGCTCAGGGAACGAGGCAGGGAGGGACTGACCACAGGTTTAGCAAAGCACGCTGTGTATTATCTCTGTGTCGCTGTTTATACCGGGAGCGAAGAGATGCAGCAACACAAAATCAGTAGAGAGAGAGCCAGGAGAGGAAGAAGAGGATGCTTTATGAATTTCTAACCCCGTTTTCTATCCCCAGGGCCATTGGTCAGTGATCACCCATCTCCTAGGGTGAGTGGCTAAAGTCCTACAGTACCCATTGCAAAGTATTTTTCCAATGTACCATAAACAGAACTCAGCAAAACACCAGGTGTTGGTCCAGCTTACAAAAACCATCCTGCTGTTTCTCATAACATGAGAAAGGCAGGATTCTCACACAATATTGGGAGAACCTGAGAAAATACCTCTGCTAACAGCTTTTCAGCATCCACATCTCTACAGCAAGCAGGCCAGAGCTTAGCCTTCGTTTTAAGTGGATCCACTGAGTGGATCAGTTGATGGTGTAAATGTTTCTCCCATCTATGAATTCCTCCCAGAGCTAACCAGACCTGCATGGGGAGAGTGTGTGGCTCAGCCCAATCCCGACTATAAAAACTCAATAAATAACGTAAGAAATGTCAAGAGAGCGATGGGTTTGACCCACATGTTCCTTCCCAGTCACAGAGGATGCCCAGTGTCGTGACCATCACCTTATTATAGAGACTAGTGAGGGGAATCACACTGGTATTGTGATTGAACTGTATATTGCTATATTTGCCCGGGTAATGTGCATTGTGATACCAGTATATTTTGTACTGCTCCACTAAATCAGAAATCCCATGTCACAGCAAGCATCTCCAGGTACAGTAAATCTGGTATCAAGCATTACACTCTCCACACAGAACATCTAAGCCAACCTGGTCGGAGATTATGGATTCTGACAACTTCTCCTCAAGTCTGTGGTACAAACAACCCTCACACTCTGGGCACAGTTGCTCAGACAGTTTTCAATCCTCCTCACTGCTTCTCCAGCACACAGTTCAACAGCTTCTCTACGGGAGACCGCATCACAAGCATTGCTGAAGTCAAGGTCAGCAATATCAACTGCTCCCCTCTACCAGTCCAGACTTCTTGAATGAAATGACTGAGAGGTTGGTCAAACACGACTTCTCCTTGGTGAATCTATCCTGGCCCTCAGCTAGGCAGGCAGTGGTGTCTAGTTCAAAACAGATGATAACTTTCATTTCCAGATCACCCCACTAGCATATATACATTCCCATACATCAAACCACTGCCCACACTGGTCACCTGCACGTTTATTCTAACACATTACTCAAAGGGATTATTTTTATCTCGTGTTTTACTTCAGAGCATTCAATGGAAACCACAGAGCTGTACAGAGTATACCATTTTTATAAACCATCTTTCAACAGTTTTGGAATGTTTCTGTGGCTTTTGAGAATGAGAACAGAGGAGTCCAGATAGGATGGACAACCTAATAAGTATGACCAACTTACCAACACCTACACCCCAAACATCTCAGCAGGCTGAGGTGGGGGGAAGGTATTCTTATGGTAAGACCACAATTTCACACACAGCATTCTCCCTATTTCTATGGAAATCTGTCTAGATTTGGAGAAGTTGTTAACCACAAAAAAAAAAAAAATGATTTGCAGAAGAGCTTTTTACCGAAACTCAAGGTTTCTGAGATGTTGCACGTTTGCTGTAACCTTCACTCATTCCCAGAAACAGCCAAATGGACCAGATGCCTAACAGAGACTTTCAGTTCTTTAGCCTAAGGAAAAATACATCAGGCTCAGTATCAGAACATCATGATGTCAGAATTAACCCCAATCTGAGGACAGAAGAATAATGTTTTCTAGCTCTCTTTCCTCTGAAAGGCCAAATTTACAATCTCTTTGCCATTAAAAGAAGTAGCAGCTTCTATATCCTACAGAAGAGCTGACTGCAGAGTTCACAGGATTGCTTCTAGCAACACTAAGAAAAACACTGAGATACACTGTAAAAATCTGGGTGATGTGCATGATCTGTCCCCAGCTCAGAAACACACAAGTACTTGCACGAAACAGTTGTGGGCCTGTTGTTTGGGGTTTTTTTTTTGGTGGGGTTTTTTTTTTTAGATTTATATTAAGAAAATATGAGTTACCAAAGCTACACGATACCAGACTGTGGACTGCAAACACAATCTTCATTGAATCCTTACCATGTGAGGATAGAGCCAACACACAAAAGCAACGCTGTGCCCTGCCATGCTGCTCTGTGTCTACACATCGACTGATGCTTCATTTCCACATAATGAAAGAGCTTGGGCTCAGGGCAAAACCAGCCTGCACTTCCTGCTGTCCAGATCAAGCTGAAAGTGGTCACAGTCCAGTGCATAGCTTCTGATCCACAGATGAGAAGGCAGCTACCAGAACACAGAGGCTTTCTTCAGCACCTAAGAGAGCAAACCCTGCTGCAGCGTACGTGCGCGATGCTTTCATCCTTACCGCTCCTCACAAGGGCAGGTTTAACACAACACACAACAGCCATGAGATTGCCACAGATAAAAATAACTAAGGGCACTTTTCTAGCTGAATCTCTTTCTCTGACATTGCAAAGCCTGTGATTTTTGTAACAACACAAGCAGACAGCACTGCTGGCAATGACTTTGGAATTTCTTAGCTCTTAGCAGTTGAAGTCTGACTGGCTCTCTCAGCTAGGTGAAGGATGGCAGCCTTGAGAAGCACACAGACAGGTGTGGTAAAAACACAGATGTATTATCTCCTTATCACAGGAAGGCTGTGGATGTGCTGGAACGTGTCCAGAGAAGGGCCACCAGGATGCTCAGAGGGCTGGAGCACCTCTGCTATGGGGATAGACTGAGAGAGTTGGGGTTGTTCAGCCTGGAGGAGAGAAGGCTCCAGGGAGACCTTATTGTGGCCTTCCAGTATCTGAAGGGGGCTACAAGAAAGCTGGGGAGGGACTTGTTAGGCTGTGGGGCAGGGATGGGACTGGAGGGAATGGATTAAAACTGGAGATGGGTCGATTCAGGTTGGACAGTAGGAAGAATTTCTTCCCCAGGAGGCTGGTGAGACACTGGCACAGGCTGCCCAGAGAGGTGGGGGAAGCCCCATCCTTGGAAGTGTTTCAGCCCAGGCTGGCTGGGGCTGTGAGCAACCTGCTCTAGTGGGAGGTGTCCCTGTCCATGGCAGGGGGACTGGAACTGGATGAGCTTTAAGGTCCCTTCCAACCCTGACGATTCTATGATTCTATCTCCTTACTCTGAAAATCATGTTCTTCTGTGCCAGCTGGCAGCTTTTGGTGGTGTTCTAGCCAACAGGAGAAAGGACAATTCTGAACTGATCCCTCAGTACAAGCACTTTGACTTTACAACCCTTTAAACATACGCAGTCGCTGATCAGAACCACAACATCTTTTAGTAGATAGCACATGAAGTACAACAGCTTTCCAAGGAAAAGGAATTGCTTGTATTATTTCCTCTCCACCCCAAATCTCACTCTGCATTTTAGTTCACCCAAACTCTAATGCAGACTCAAGGAATTTTCTCCCTTGGAGAAAGGGGTCAGCCAAGCAGAACGATACTAGGACCTCCTACAGATAATTAGGCCAGGGCTGTAACATTAAGACCACGTACGGACTGAATTACCTGTACCTGGGAAGACATTCAGACCCTAGAGCTGCAGAACAGCAAATACAGTGTAAGGCAGTAGGCTGGTACCCTACAAAAGGAGCAGCATAGTCCCTTCACACTAACGAAAATCAGAGACAGGAACAAGTGGTGTCCTGAAAGCAGCAAGAGAGCAATTCCTGGCAGCAGAAGCCTCTGGGAGCATGAGGGCCCTGAATGCTGGGCCCAGCCAAGCTAATGTCAGTGGAAAAGGCATGCACGGGCTTCTTACCTCCCTGCCCTTCTGGTCATCAGCTGAGCTGGTCAACGTGCCACAAGAAATACTGAAACAGCACCTGAAAGTCAAGCCATGGCAAAAGCAAGGCCCTTACTTTTGAACTGATGATCTCCTGTAAAAAGCAGGATGGCCAAGTAAATGAGCACATAACCAATCTGGCAGTTCCACAAAGTGAAAGCATCTATAGACATATACATACACACACCTACCCATATGTCAACGTTTCTGTTAAACAGAATACAAGACAATCCTTCAGGAAATGCACCTGTCATGAGGAATTCAAATAAGCTGCTTCATCAGCTATTGTATCTGCAATAGTGCCTGAGCCAGTTAGCTCACAGATGAGCACTGACACTGTATTAATGCTGCAAAAGAAAGAGAAATAGAGCTTCACGGCACTAGAGCTTGCCCCCTAATAACCCAGAGCACAATCCCAGGGGATGTGCAGGAGTTCTAACCCTAACAGGTATGTACGTACACCATCAGAACAGCCACAGGTTAGGCATCTAAATAAAGGGAGTAATTTGCAGGCTCTTCAGCAGATGTAGAAGATACCACAGTCATCAATGCTTCTGACCTGTGCAAAGTCACCTCGCTCTCTCACACTATTTTCTAATAGGTGTCTATACTTGAAAACAAAATTACAGCTACTGATGGAAAGTTACTGTAGCTACAGGATATAGCTGACAGCAAACACCTCTCTGCTTTACTCTGAGGGGCTTGCTGAAGGCTGACATTAGATTGGCATTACATCCCAACTCTAAATTAATTTCCTCAGTCAAGTTCACGGCACAAACAGCAAGATAATGATGATAAAACAACACAGTGAATAGCTGAAAATCCCCTGCCGTGTTCTCCTGGACAAACTACGTGCCCCACTGGTTCCGCTGGCACTCACAGCTCTGCCAACTGCTAAGTGACACCAACTGGACAAATAAAAACAAAACAGCAGTGCTTCATCGAAAGAGTATTTTTCTTCTTCAAGATTCAAGTACCCTTTTTACAGCTGCTGTGAAGAGATCAAACAACAGTGGCAATCTTAATGGTGAGACTCTTAGCAGCGGTATATGGCATCAAGAATTATTTACAGGGAAGAAAAAGAAAATATTTAAAACCACCAATAAACAGTGGAACTGCTCTGCTGAGAAATTAAACCACTACTGTTAGTTTAAGGATTTACATCATATTATGGCATACAATAGTAAGTGGAAAAAGGTCAGAATATTTCAGGATGGTTACAAGTTAATTTGTAATACAGATGCTTATATAGCCCTGCGGCCTGATGGACAATTCCTCTCAACCAACCTACTCTGGTTTCCATGTGTTTTTCATTTTCACAAGAGCATGGCCTCCCTTATCAATTCTCTCTGCTATCACAAAATCTGTACTCTACAGTGAAGATGAAATGAGACCTGAAAAGGGAGTGCTGGAAGGAACAAGATGGTATCTTGTGCCTTCAACGACCCAGAGGCAAGACAAAGCATCCTTACATCCTCCTCTGGATATTTGGCTAACCTGTCCTAAGCCTCCCACCAGAAAGGGTATTTCAGAACTTGAAGAAACTTGAGTAAATGAAGGAGAGTTAGAAGAAAGATACGTAAACAGTTTAAGCAGGATCACATAAGTGCACAGAACACAAGAATTTATTTTGTGTTTGTTCAAGGTCAAAAATGACTATAGTAATGAAGTACAACAAAGGCTTTGCTATAACACTGGGTTGCAACTAAGTATTTTTTTCCCTCCAGATAGACTATAAGCCCACAAAAGTAAAAAGGAATTATTAGTTGATTCAAGTCATCATCATTGTACTGCATTTCTTAGGATTTTGCCAGTTTTTCCTTAAGCACTATTTCCTGAACTGCAGTAATTCTTGAAAAAGTCTCAACCTTCAGCAGAAAAAAACCCTCCCAACATTTCTCTCGTTCATTGCTGCAGAGACAGCCCTACAATTTGAATCCATGAGATTCACAGTCTTCCACAGACTGTCAAGACTAAAATTAATTTTTTTTTCTATTTATTTAAAGAAAAACTTGATAGGACAAAGACATGACTCCATTTAAGTCAGTGTCAAGATTTAAGAGATCTCATTTATGATACCTGAGCCCTTGCAATTATTAAGACTGCTATTTAATATCTAATACTTAAAAAATACATAATAAAATAAATCAACTCTTCTTGTAACTTGATCTCTCCCTTGTTAAAGGCTTTCACCAAACAGTGGGTTACTCTAGGTTTCCTTTATTCCATCACCTCAGTGAGTGGCAAAGGACTTATAAAATTCAACTCATAGATATACTCTTAACACAGTATTAGTAATCAATATTCTTCTTAAAAGTCCTTTGTGTTTTTCCCCTGAATGCTCAGCTCTGTCCGTTAATAATCCTCAGCCCTTCTCCACTGTCTTGCTTCAGTTCTTCTTCAGATGTCACAGGTCAGCGATATTCTGGTCATCACAGTCTCTCATCTTCAGATGTTCACCTTTAAGATTCCAAGAAAGCTCATCTATATATATATATATATAAAATAGAAAACTAATCTATTTGTAACCTTTATTGACTCAGCTGGACTGAGTTTTAAACCAGCCATGGTAAGGGCTGCACAGTGGACAATGAAAAACATTCCCATGGTCTTAGGATATTATTCTACATCACCTGCATTCCATTAATCACCCATTAATCTATAAAGTGCTATTCTTCTCTAACTTCTAACTTAGCTAATCATCTTAAGGGCCTGTCTTCCTCTACACCCTAAGCATCAAAGCTAATATTTGCAGATCCTGAAGACCCATGTTTGTAGATAAACTGGAGACTGATCTCAGCAATGCTGAGCACTGAGATGTTCAGAGTTCCAAGGAAACTGCACTCACTAGCTCCAAAATGTTGGGACAAGCTGCCACATAAAACACTAGGTTGTCTTGAAACAACAGCAGTTTACAACTTCAGCCAAAGCAACACCAGGTACAGAAAGGGGAGCAAATATTTTTTTATGTTATTTTTTGTCCAGTGCAATTTGAATTGTTGCAATTAAATCAGCTGCTAGATTTTACTCTGAAATTACAACAGTAAAGGTACTCGCACTGCAAACACCGTGGAGGAACACAATCCAAAACTACTACTTTGAAGTTTAAGTTGTACTGCAAAACTTCTCTGGAACCCACTTCAGTTGAAAAGCAAACTTTGGGTGACTGATACTATCTCCATTAACTAACAATATACCATGCAGCAGAAGAAGCAGCAGTCTGACACTTGAAGTCGAATGGAAGTGCTAGGTAGGATTTTAGACAATATTTTTATATTAAAAGACTGTGGTGTTATAAAAGCAGACGTAGAAGTTACCCAAGTGCATCTCATTGATGCCAGCCTTCAAGGGCTGTTCACAGACTGATCAGCAGAGGTTGGCTCAATCAGTGTAAGTACTCGTGTCAACAGCTACTTGACCATCTTGGACACCAGAGTCCTGAACACCCAGCCACTGCCTGAGATACACTGACGTGCTCTACAGGGGAAAAAGCTGCAAAAAGTGGCAGGGGTATCACAGTAGATAGAAAAGCCAAGATCTTGCAAGTGAGCCACATAAACACTCTTTCCATTTGTTGCTTATCACCTTCAAAAAAAGACTCAATGCAGTTGGACGCTGCACATCTATTTCTAGACTTGAAATCCTGTGTGTTGATAGAAGAACAGAGAAATAAGTAAATTTTCCTGTCTGAGGCAGTGGGGGAGGAAGGCTTTTCACCCACATGACCGTGCCGTGTTTTATATCCATTGTTAGCCTGGCCTCCTGCAGAGAAAAATCTTAGTGGACTGCTACGCAAATAGATCCCTTTCTTACTTACAGTGACTGATTTCAACCAGAGCAGAACAGATTACTGGCAGGTAATTAAGTTCCTATCACTTCTGTAAAAGCAGCCAAGCCAGAGAAGGCAAAACCCCAATTGGAACTTCAACAGGCCCACTCCCCAAAACATGTCATCCAATTCCTATGTGCCACACCATCAGTGCCATCTGTGGAAGAAGGAGATTACACGGAAGAAAATGTAGAGGCACGTGCAAAGATAATGGAAAAATCCTTGTTTGACCTCAACACAAATTCACAGAAATCTTCATTGCCTCTGCCATTGAGAAAGCCACTAGCTTGCTACGAGCAGATAAAGCACACGTGTGCACCTACGCTCCCAGAAGAAGCAAACCTCCAGAGCCCCACCTCAGATGACCAAGCACATTTTATTTCCTTAAAATCCATCTATATTTAACCCGTGGATCTCCTTGCAAGATTCAGAAGAGTAATAAACTGTACACAGGACAGATTTATCAAGCAAAACAGATTAGGACAGGAAACAACCACTAAATTGCCCTTTCATCAAGGTTAACTAACTGACAACCGGCACCAGGCTAACCACAGGCATATTATCTTCAACGGGACCTGCTGAGCTCCTACCTGCTCGGTACAAAGTCACACCATCCCGCAAAACACTCAACAGCCATACCCTGGCACCTTTCAGGAAGAGATCAGGTACTTAAATGAAAAAGCAACTATACCCAGAGTTAAATTAAGATTATAAATTTGTACAGAAAGACACTTTGTGACAGAAATTGAGAGCTAACTGCCTGCCAGTAGGAAGGATTTTTCCCCATGGGTACAATATCCATTACAGTGGTTCTGTGCTTCTTCTGCGGCACAGAAATTGTAGGCTGGTGGATATACAGCCCTTGAACACCAGGCCACCTGTAATCACCGATTTTCTACTCGGGATATATGTTTAGTAACGCTATCAAAACCGGCAAACATAAAGCATCAGCACATGCTTTCTGAAAGGAAAGACTTAAAAGTGAAATCCATAAAACCGGTATGTGAAGAAGCCCATCAGAAGCCTACTTTATCCAACCTTACAGGAGGAACAGCTGGAAAGGGTCTGAAGGGCTGCACCAGAAACAGATACCGCATCTGTGCATGTGGGGAGGAGAGAGAATCAACTGTTTTTAAAGCATTCCTGATGGAGATTTCATTAGCAGGTTCAGAAACTTGTCCATGGAAACCCCTGCATTTCCACACCACTGAAATTAGCAGCCTGCTCACACAACATCCCAACCCAACACGGTGAGAGGACAGCCATATGCAAAGCTGGTCACCAAAACTTCTTCACCCCATACAGCTCTTTAGGATTGAAGCTCACCAACAGGCACCTAGTGAAGATGTAACAGGTTGGTATTTGCCTGGGTCTTCTGCAGAACCTGAAGTTTTCAGAAGTGTTACAGAAGAGCACCTCTAGCCCTCCATCACAGTACCCTCTGAAGGAAAAGGTGGGGAAAAACTAAACTGAGCGAGCACCAGACACACAATTTGACGTGTAACATGCTGAGCAGCTCAACCCCCATCATCTAAGCCACCAAAATGAGTGCAGACAGTATTAGCTATTAACTTTGTAATATACAAGGGTTTTAACGATTCAGATTTGACTCAGGACAATGGCTAATTGTAGAATATCAATTGCAATAGTCAACCTTGCCAAACACAGGGAGGGGATAATTAAACACAAGAAACAACTATTAGAGCTGCATGTCTGAGGATCATTCTCCTACTACAAGAGGTTGTAAAGGCAAAGGCAGATATAGAACTTACCCCAAACTGTTTCAAAGCCTGTATATCCTAGATCAACTCCACTATCGTATGAGGCAGGGAATACGAGGAACGTGAGAGTGCTCCTACAGCAGAGGACAAAACAGTCTGTGCTTCAGTTTGTTCCCTCAACTATCCAATTATTCATAGATTATCTGCGATATGCTCCCAAAGGGGGTCTGGGGAATGATGGAACTGTCTGCTGGTTTTGTATAGAAACAGAGATAGCAGCCACAGTTGCAGTGATATAAAATCACACGTGGTGTTTCTTCTGTTCAAGCTCTGCTCTCCGGCTCAGAACGCAATCTGACAAAGCATTTCACACACTACGCTCACCAGTCACACACAAATACACGCTTGGGCTGTAACACACTTCGGCACAAGACTGAAAAGCAGCTCAGCAAGACTAATATTCTTAGATTCTTTGGGTATATAAATAACCAAATCTATCCACACACGCACATAAATGGAGGACCACACGAGGCTACGGTTTCCGAGCTCAGATCCAGCTAAATGCACACACACCGAGGAAACAGCCCATCAAAACCGCCTGATCCTTCATACATCAGTATATACACAGACGAATGTATGTATTTATATACATAAATAAATCTATCTGCGAATTAAATGCCCAAATATACACCCATTCCCCACTGTTGTTTCTCCGGGCCTAACAGGTTGCACAGGCACACGACGCAAGTTCTGCCGGCGGCAGACGGGAAAGGGACAGTTCCCCCAGGCCGGGTCACCGCTGCCGCTGTCCCGCTCCTGGTCCCGCACGACGCTGGCAGCCGAGCCCGGGCGCTCCTCTCCCGGAGCCCTTCACACCGGGAGCGCCTGCGGGGCGGCCCCGGGCCGCGCTTCCCCTCGGAGCCCAGCGCCGGGCCGGTGCTGCTGCCCTGCGCTGAGCCCCGCGAGGCTGTCACCCGGCGCCGAAGCGAGGAGCCGGGCAGCGCCGACTCCATTTTCCACCCCTTCCTCACCGGCATCTGCGGCCGCGCCCAGGCCGCCGCGGCGAGCCTACCTGGCGGCGGCGGAAGGCAGGAGCTCGGCGGGACCCCCACGGCCGCCTTCCTCCCGCGGGGGCTCGGCGCCAGGGGCCGGGAGCCGGCGCGGTGCTGGCGGAGCCGAGGGAGTTCGGCGGGGCCGGGCCAGGCGGCGTGGTGTGGCTCGCCCGCCCGCCTCCTCGCCGCTGCTGACTCAGGAGCAGGCGCCGTCCCCTCCGCACAGCTCCCGGCGGCGGCCGCCGCGCTCCGCGCAGGATCGCTGCCCGGAGACCCCCTCCCCTCCCCTCCCCTCCCCTCCCTCCCCGCGCACCGCCCGCCGCCGCCCCAGCGCTGTCACCGAGCCCGCCGCAGCGGGAGGGAGCCGCACCTGCGGGCAGCGACCTCGGGGAAGGGAAAAGATGGGTGGGAAGAGGCCCCCAGGTGAGGACGTGGGGTTGGTCCGGCTCCATCTCCTGAGGGGCTTCCTGTCGGCAGCGAGCCGCCGCTCCTCCATCTTGAGAAGGGGGCGCAGGACGGAGACGGGGGGGGAGGGGGCAGCAAACGGCGCCGCCCCCTGGTGGGGCTGCGAGCTGGAAATGGCGCCCCCGGCCAGCGGGTCGCCCTTCATCCCTCGGTCCCAATCCCAGTGCCGTTTTACCGCTGCCCTCCGCGGCCAGGTCCGAGAGGGCTTGTGCCTTTCCAGAGACTCGCCCTCGGTGGTGCTGCTGAAGGTAAAGCAGCCAGAGGCTCCCAGGTGTTAGGAGTTTAAGCAAAGATAAGATGTTGGGCTAAGAAGCCTTCGTGAGGGGGCGCCCGAGCCTTGTGCGCCATGGGGTTTTTCACGCCAGTGCGAGAGGCGGCCACGGTGTCCCCGATGCTCTGCCAAGGGTCTCAGAGGCGGGATCGTCACCCTCCGAGGGTCTCCAGGCCTTTGCCGCTTGCACGGATCCTGACCGCTCCGTGTCCGTGTGCAGCCTCTTGGGGACACTGTCCCACCTGGCTGGGATTTTCCACCGTGCTGGGCTGCAGCAGGAGGCTGGCACCCGGCCGGCATGAGCTGTGCTGGGCGAAGTACCCCCCCACCCCCCCTTTCCAGGTCCTCTTTCTACCTTCTGATTCTTACCTTCCTGATTCTCTGGAAAACACTGGGCCAGCAACTTGATGGTGCTTGGCTGGCATAGCCCCATGTCCTAATGACAAGCATCTCTGTCTGAAACCCCCCTAAGAGTACTTGTAGTTTATTCAGCGTGGCTTTTCAATAAAATATTCAGCATTTCCATGGCTTTGATTTTGTCCTGTCCTAGTTCTTGCCTCATTCACATTTTCTGCTGAGAGACTCCGAGAGGTTTGCAGTCAGAGCAGGCAGAAATGGCGTCAGGGTTTAGGGTCAGGGCAGCCCCTCAGACCTGTAACAGCCGCTCTCTGTAACCCCCCTCCCTCCCCAAAGGGAATAATGGAGAGAGACTCAGCGGGTAGAAAAGGGAACTGGGACAGCTTTAGTCAAAGTGAAAATGAAAATAATAATAGAAACAAACCAGTGTTGAACCCAACCCCCTGCTGGTAATTCCATCCCCGTCACCACTGATGCTGTGGAGCAGGCACCAGGGCAGCCCCAGACTGGGTCCTGCAGCAGCTGGGAATTGGGTTCAGGAGCTGGATTCTGGTGCCAGATTCAGCAACACACAGATTGGGATTGAAGGCAGAATGGTCAGAGTCCTCCTGGGTTGCTCCAAGGAAGAAACCAATAGAGGACCCAAGCTGGGCAAAGCAGAGCGAGACCCTCCTGATCCCTCAGCTTTATAGTGAACAGGATTTGGTATAAAGAGGATTGTCCTCCAGTGCTTCGTGTGGTCGTGCCATCCTAATTTCCCTGCCTATAAAAGCACCAGACAGTAGCACAATTGGGTTTTCTATTCCTTCTGCACTTCACTTGTATCCTAAGCGCTAGTGCTTTCAGAATGGTCTGTGCAGGTATGCAAAAGGCTTCTCTTGCACAGCACAGGCTCATGGAGACAAGTCCTCTGTCCTGTTGGGAGGTACCTCCCACCATCATAGTGAAAGCAGGGGGATAGGATGAGAGCAGTAACTGCCCCTCTGTTTGCTTTCTCTGAATTACAGAATTGCTATGGTTGGAAAAGGCTTTTTAGATAATGGTTGGACTTGATGATCTAACTGCCAGGGCCACTACTGCACCATATCCTTGAGCTCCATATCTAGACAGCTTTGAAATGCATCCAGGGATGGTGATGCAACCACTTCCCTGGGCAGCCTGTTCCAGTCTTTGATAAACCTTTTGGTAGAGAAGTTTTTCCTGATGTCCAACCTAAACCTCCCCTGGTGCAGCTTGATGCCATTTCCTCTTGTTCTATCAGTTGTGACTTGTGAGAAGAGACCAACACCCACCTCTGTACAGTCTCCTTTCGGGTAGCTGTGGAGAGAGAGAAGGTCTCCTCTCAGCCTCCTTTTCTTCAGACTAACCAACCCCAGCTCCCTCAGCTGCTCCTCGTAAGAACTCATTCTCTGCACTCGCTCCAGCACCTCAATGTCCTTCTTGTACTGCGGCACCCACAACTGGACCCAGTGCTCAAGGTGTGGCCTCACCAGTACCAAGTACAGTGGGACAATCACTTCTCTACTCCCGCTGGGCACACTATTCCTGAGCCAGGCCAGGATGCCACTGGCCTTCTTGGCCACCTGGGCACACACTGGCTCATGTTCAGATGGCTGTGAAGCAACACCCCCAGGTCCCTCTCTGCTCAGCAGATAAACTGTCTTCTCAGGAGTAGCTGATCCAGTGCCCTTGACTTCCTTGCAGACAGGTTGTCTTCTCTAGAATGAACAAGACACAGCTAGTCCTGCACAAAAACAAAGGCATCAGGGCAACAAGCCCCCACTGGAGAAACCCAGCAGCAGCATCTGGTACCTCTTCTCCATCTGCAAACTCCAGAAACACTATGAAACCGCAGAACAGGCAGAGAAAGCAGGTTCCCAGCAGAAGGCTGAGGCTAAGATGGTATTTGTTTGCTGAGCCAATTCTTGCCTTTCCTATCATTGATTAACTAACAGGCTCAGCCTGCTGTAATGCATCTGAAAATCATTAAAACTTAAAAATGTAACTTTCTAGGTGAAGGCTGATCTGGTTACCTCCAGCTGTCTCCCCACAGACAAAGGCTTTGTGAAGCTGTTATCACCCAGGACAACTAACTCACTGCCAGAAATCCAGGGGCACTTTTGACTCTACCTCTGATGTGCACATCCCATCGCTGCCAAATGACCCTTCTGAGCAGCCTGGTGCTGTGACAGGGAAGCCCTGGCCTGAGACAGAACCTCACTGCATCTGCAGGGAGACTGCTCCCAAGCACCCTGCACCCTGCTCTCTGACATCCACTGGGAGATGTGTTGCTTTGGTTAATGATACTTATTGTCTTGTGCTTTTCTGAAAATACCCTTTTCCCACCTCCATACATAAAAACCCCTTGATCTGTTTCAGTTCCAGCCAGTGTCTGCCAGCACTGAATAAGAAGCTGCTATTCACCTTCACGGCATCCGAGACAGATTTTTTTCTGATTCCTGGTTGGGACCTAAGTGTCCCAGCAGGTCACTAACCACTTCCTCCTGGATTACAGGAGGGGTATCCTGCTCCCCAGCCCCGCCTGCCAACTCAGGAGCCCAGCTGTCCTGAGGATATCTGGTCTTTTTGTTAAAGAAGGAGGCAAAGAGGGTGGGAAACACCTCAGCCTTCTCCTTATCTTCCCTTACTGTGTTCCTCCCCTCATTCAATAAGGAGTGGAGGCTTTCCCTGAGCCTCCTTTTGGTATTAATGTATTTATTAAAACTTTATTAAAAAATTATTTATTTTATTTATCATTTATTAAAGCATTTTTTATTATCCTTAGCAGAGATGGCCAGATTAAGTTCTAACTGAGGTTTTGCATCTCTAGTTCTCTTCCTACATGACCTTACAGTTCCCAATTGCATGCCAGTTCCCTCCTAGTCCTCTCCCAGTTGCCCCTAGTCCCCCCTCTTTCCAGTGCCTCTCAGTCCCCCCCAGTATGTCTCATAACCACCTTCCAGTATACCACAGCCCCCTCCTAGCACTCTCCCAGTCCCTGCCAGTCTCACACAGTTAGCTGCCAGATCTCCCCAGTCCTCTCCCAGTTCCTCCTGCTGTATATGGCACAGAGCAGCCTCACGTTGGGCATCTCCCCAGTCACTGCCATGACCCCCCAAACGGGTTTGTTTCCATTCACAGTCAAGAGGAGGTACTGGTTGTGATGCCTCCACCAGGTTTCAGCCAAAACTTCTCAGCCAACGTTCCCCTTGTTCTTCTGTCCCTTCTCCGTGCCTCTCCTTCACTGCACAGCCCTCCAGTCAGCTGCCACGAGGGTCCCAGCTCTTTCCCACTATTGCCCACAGTTACCCCCTGGAACTGGAAGAACCATGGTGAAACAGCTTCACAATCAACAGCACTGTGTTTTCAGACACACCCACGATTGCCTGCACCGTGGTCAATCATTGCCTGCATCGGCTGCAAGCTGGTGAAGTAGCCCCAAGATCATTGCACCACAGTGAAAGAGCTCTGCCATCAACATCACCACGGTGAAACATCCCTGGAAATGAGAGAACCATGGTCAAACAGCTTTGTGATTGACAGCATCGAGGTGAACCAGCTCCACGATCGACAGCACTGTGGTGAAACAGCCCCACAAGCAGCAGCAAGATGGGGAGAAAGCTCTGTGGTCGAGGCACCATGGTGAATGAGCACCATCAACAACCACACTGCAAAGCAGTCACTACACCTTGATAACACCTCCAAGCTGCAAGAACTACCATCCTTGTTGTCCCGATCCCCTTGCTGAGCACCATCCTGTTCTGCAAAGCACCTGGGAAGGTGGTGGAGCTGTGGGGCAGATGCACCTGCAGTGCCTGTTGCGCCGAGCAGAAAATTCTTGCCATTGCCCCGTCCTCCGAGTCACCACATTCAACTGGGTGGAGAGAGGACAGGGAGTTCTTTGTAGCAGGGGCTCTCTGGCTGCCTGCTGGATTTCGTTCATGGGAGGCAGGGTGTGACTCCAAGCATCTCTCTCTCTCTCACATGCCCTGATGGTCCTCAACCTGCGAACAGCCTCCCTGGGCAACATCATCATGCAGAAGAACTCCTCTACCTAGGTAAGCCTCCCACAGATATGCTCACCACTACCATCCAACAGCAGGGAAGAGTCAGGCACAACCTGCAGCCCAACACCTGGGTGTCAACATGAGAGCTCTGTCTGGGAAGCTGCATCTGAGCTCGTGGGAGCAGAGTCCAGGGATGCCAGGGTCTCCTGATGAGTGCTGACCATGCTGCGTTGGCAGGCTTTCAGTGCCCTTGTGTGTGGACTGCCGTGCCCTGTTTGCCCAGGTGACCCCCTGGGTGACAACCACGCGCTGTTTGTTCACTCAGTGCACAGTGACTGGGTCCCTGCACTCCCGGAGCATCTCCTGTATGGGGGTGTGCTTGGTGAATAACCATTGGTGTGCTTATGTCTCATTTACAGCTCCCCTTTACTCAGGGAGAAACCAATGGATGTTTTTGATTTTGAAGCTGGGATCAGATGAGTGTGAGGAAAGCAGGATGTGAATACATGTTGTGTGGCCTGGAGGCAAAAGCAAAGCTGGCATCCCCAGGTTTCCTGGGGTGTGAAAGGGCTGCCAGGAGTAGGTGAGAAGCTACCGAAGAATTCAGTGCTAGCTCCTTTCCTGGGAGAGCGATCGCTGGATGCTTTCTATTTTGGAGCTGGGCTCTGGCGACAGCGAATAAAGCACCTTGTGACTACAAAATGCTGTGCAGGCTGTAGTGTCAAGGCAGCTCCTGCCTTTTTGGAGGTGTGAGGAGCTGGAGGTTCACGGCAAGAGAATTGAGATACTCCCAGAGAGCCCCAGAAATCTGGCAGTGCAGCCTGGGAGATGCCACAAGCTTGTCGTTTAGAATTTATCGGGTGGTTTCTGTTGCCACCGTGTGTTCAAACACGTTCTGACTGCAACACGTGCAGGCTGCAGGGGCAAGGAAAATAATTCCGTGCTAGCACCTTTCCTCGCTGAGAAATCCCTGGATATTTTTCGTTTTTGCAGTTAGGCTCTGGCGAGAGAGACTAAAGTGCAGTGTGAATATACTATGACTGTTGTGTAGGGTAAAGGCCAAAGCAAAGGTGGCACCTCCAGATTTCTTGGGGTTGTGGGTGAGCTGCCAGGGGGAGGTGAGGGCTAGCAAGAAAATTCAATGCTAGCACCTTTCCTGTGGGAGAAATACCTGGATGATTTAATTTTTGAAGCTAGGTCTTGGTGTGAGCAAATAAAGCACGGTGTAAACAACATGTTCTGTAGGCTGCAGCCTAAAGTAAAGCTGGCAGCCCAAGATTTCCTGGGGCTCTGAAAGGACCCAACAGGACCACCTGTGCTTTGCATGGCCTGCCCCAGTGAGACATCATTATGATGTCAAATAATCCATTCCCTCTTTCAGTTGCCTACCCTGACTGTGACCCCCTCGCAGCTCCTGGTGATTATTAATCCTATCTAGCTGAATACAGGACAAACAGCCCTTTTCAAATGTTAATTATAGTCCCATCCTTTAGAGTTCTAGTGCAGTCGATAGAATACTTGGTCTCATCTTCTTCCTGGGGGGACACAGCTGAACAGGATTTCCTGCAGAGTAAAAATCTGTAATTGCACTTAGTCTAGCACTAATTGTAAATGTTGCTGCCTTTACTACATGTAACTGAAAGGCACCTGATCTTCAAGAAATGTCCAAACAGTCCACTCGGAGGGAAGCATTTACAGAGCCCAGGTATGGCAGTAGACAATCAAACATACAGAGATACAATCTCACAGCTATGCTGAAAAAGATGGGGATGAAAGCTGGCTTCCAAAAAGGTCAAAATGGCTTCATCAGTATGTCAGAGGAAAATGACTGGTTGTATCAAAAGACTTTTTATCACCATTTGTCAGAACTTGATCCACTTGAGGTAAACAAGGCAGGCACTGTGATGCTGTGAATCCTTGTTTGTACCATCCTGGTTGCAGCAATTCACTGTTTCTTCTCACTATTTCCACCCGGCACAGCAAAACCAAGAGCATCTCTTCCATGGCCAATTTGCTCGCCCTTGAAACTCCACTCTGTCTTACTAAAGAGGATCTTGCAGCAGCAGGAATATACCACAGAGTGTTCTACACAGTTTGGGTACCTTTTCTTCATTTTCCTGTATTTTGGCCCATCTTTGTAGCTTGTATTACTGCTAACTCTTGTTTGTTTGGGGCTTTTTCTTCTCCTATTCATTTAGATAAAAAACAGACACCAGCAGTTTCAGATAGATAGCAGAAACATTTCTTAAGCACATAACTAAACATAATAGTGTCTAATACATTTCTGAAGCAGGAAAATAAGATGAACATTCCAGGCACAAAAACTGCATGCACTTAAAACCCAAAATGTGATATCCAGTTCTATATATTCTGCTCTTCTGGCTCTCTCCTTCAATACAAACAGTTCCAGCAAAAGAAATCATTACGAGCATAATTTCCAAGCAGCTTTGCAGCTTTTGGTGGATTCAAACTCCCTCAATCCGTCACAGAGGAATAATAAGTGATACAGTGTAGGGCCTGTAGATATCTAAAGCACCTTCACCTCATGCTAGGAGCAGCAATATCCACCAGTTCAAGTGAGTCCTGTGTTCACTCTTATTTCATCACTTATTTTGAGCTTCCTTTATGATCTGCTTCCTGAAACAGAAGAGAAAAAATGTAAAATATCACAAAATAAGGGCTTTATGTGACCCGAGGGCCACAAGTATTCAAATCCTTCCCCTCTGAAGTGTAACCACAGGGTGAATGAGAATAACAGCCCATTTCAATATCCCTTTTAGTGACATCCTTGAGAATAGTTTCTACTCATTTCCCCGGTCTACGGAGTAAAAAGAAAAGAAGGCTGTAGAATTATTTCAGCATGTCCCTTGCCAAGGCTGGGTGGTTGGGTTCTTTTCTGCAACTCGTACAGTTTTGCAGGCCCAATTCCAAGGTTGTGGAGGACACCGGTGGGAGCAAGGCATGCTGGCCTTCATGTATCCTGACACACACCCACTAACAGTGGTCTTGAACTGAGGAGGTGTCCAAGTTCTGAAACCAGGTGATAGAGAGAAGCAGCACTAAAAGAGGGAGCTCATTAATACAGGAAGAGGATGTAGAGAAGAAAAGATGGGAGGTGCAAATGTTTTTACACTGCCAAAAATATTCCTAGCCTCGCAGAGTCCGACTGAAGAAAGATCTTACCTCTTCTCTCCCTCAGGAATTCAGGTAGTGTGAATATTCCTATCAAAATAACTAGCTTTACTTTGGAAGTCTTTGGGTTCAATTCTTTGGCAGTGATTGGTCAAATGATGTTGTAAAAGTCACGCAGGTGAAGGAAGTGCTCAGCTCATTTCTTAGTACAAAGTATAGCCCATAATAAAAACCCTGTGCCAATGCAGACTGATCAGAATCAAGCCCAGGTTGGGCAAAATCTACACAGCCTGGGAGGGCAGAAAATTCCTCACCTTTGGAAGGGTGCCTTAATCACCAGGCTTCCAGCCAATTTAGGATCAGAGGACTGAGAAAAGGCTGCAGGAGAGAATACACTCCTACAGATCCTGGAATTGAACACACAGTACAGCATGAGTTTGTAGCAGTGTTTTGGATACTCAGCATGTGGTTTATTGTCTCAAACATCTGCTCTATAAAGTCAAGTAACTATTGGATCAGGCATCCGTATTTTTACTTTCCCAGATGACAGAAGTGACTAGTAGATCAGAGAACCTCACAGAAGTTGTTCAGCTTGTAGAAGAGAAGGCTCCAGGGAGACCTTATTGTGGCCTTCCAGTATCTGAAGGGGGCTACAAGAAAGCTGGGGAGGGACTTGTTAGGCTGTGGGGCAGGGATAGGACTGGAGGGGATGGATTAAAACTAGAGATGGGTCGATTCAGGTTGGACAGTAGGAAGAATTTCTTCCCCAGGAGGCTGGTGAGATACTGGCACAGGTTGCCCAGAGAGGTGGGGGAAGCCCCATCCTTGGAAGTGTTTCAGGCCAGGCTGGCTGGGGCTGTGAGCAACCTGCTCTAGTGGGAGGTGTCCCTGCCCATGGCAGGGGGGTTGGGACTGGATGATCTTTAAGGTCCCTTCCAACCCTGACAGTTCTGTGATGAAGTTCTGTGTGAAGTTCTGTGTGAAGGTAAGGGCCAGCAACAACATTCAGAGCTAACAACTTCCCTGGGGAAGCAGTTGCTGCTCATTTTCAGTTTTGTAGCTGAGACCTTCTAACAGAGGATGCAACAGGAGTGTTAGTGTGTTAAACAAGGCTGGAGCACACGGGTGTTGCTGCTGTCAATCACCTGACATGGAAAGGTGAGGTCCAGCAACACCATTCAGCGCTGGCACCTTTCCTGGGGGAGCAAAGAATCATAGAATAGTTTTGGCTGGAAAAGACCTTCAAGATCATCAAGTCCAACCTTATTCCCAGCCCTATCAAAACCACTAAACCATGTCCCCGAGCAAAACATCTGCCCGGCTCTTAAACCCCTCCAGGGATGGTGACTCCACCAGCTCCCTGGGCAGCCCATGCCAATGCCTGACAACCCTTTCTGGAAAGAAATGATTCCCAATATCCAGTCTGAACCTCCCCTGGGTCAACTTCAGGACATTTCCTCTTGTTCTGTCCCTTGTACCCAGGGAGAACAGCCCAACTCCTGCCTCGATACAACTTCCCTTCAGGTATCTGTAGAGGGCAATAAGATCTCCCCTCAGCCTTCTTTTCTCAAGGCTAAACAGCCCCAGATCCCTCAGCCTTTCCTCATAAGACACACGCTCCAAACCCTCTACTAGCTTTGTAGCCTTTGTACCTTCTCCAGCACCTCAACGTCCTTCTTGTAGAGAGGGGCCCAACACTGGATACAGTGTTCAAGGTGCAGCCTCACCAGCACCGAGTCCAGAGGAACAATCCCCTCCCTGCTCCTGCTGGCCACACTATTCCTGAGCCAGGCCAGGATGCCCTTGGCCTTCTTGGCCCCCTGGGCACACTGCTGGCTCCTGTTCAGGTGGCTGTCCCTCAACCCCCCCAGGTCCCTCTCTGCCTGGCCGCTCTCCAGCCCCTCCTCCCCCAGCCTGGAGCTGCTGGGGGTTGCCCAAGGGCAGGACCCAGCATTTGGCCTTAGTGAAACTCAGGGATCCAGCCTTGGCCCAGGGATGCAGCCTATCCAGATCCCTCTGTAGAGCTTCCCTACTCCAGCAGATCGACACTTCCACCCAGATTGGTGTTATCTGCAAATTAACCACAGGGTGCACTCCATCCCCTCACCCAAATCCTTGATGAAGGGCAGTCACGGGATATTCCCATATCGGGAGCCGGGTTCTTGCAGCAGTGAACACACTGTGCCCTGTAGGTTGGTGGCTATTGTGAAAGCAGGATGTGAAAGGGCTGCCAAGGGAAGGGGAGGACCAACAACTGCATTCAGTGCTGCCACCTTCCCTGGGGGAGCAATCACTGGGTATTTTCAATGTTGGCTCTGGCTGCCTCCTGAGCAATGTTGGAAATAGTAGTGAGTAAAATAACGGTTTGAATCCAAGGCTTGCTGGGGCAGTGAAAGGTCTGCCAGTGGTTGGTGAGGGCCAGCAACAGCCTTGAGTGCTGACCCCTTCCCTTGAGGATCAGTCTCTGGTACTTTGACTTTCCGATCTGCATTCTCCCAGCAGTGAATGCGGGTTGTGAGGGCTGGTGGCTAAACAAAGCGGGGAGCCCTGCTTCAGCTGGGGCTGTGAACTGGCTGCCAAGTTCCAGTGGGGGCCACCAGCAGCATCCAGTGCTGGTTTCTTCCTTAGTGGATCAACTTCGGTCCATTTTCAGTTTTGGAGCTCAAGTCTTCTGACCTTAGAGGGAGGATGGAAACGGGACAGCAGAAGGACTTCAGAAAAAAAATACAAGTGGCTTAAAGAGAAAAGCAAAACACCTATTGTTAAATAATAACATTAATTAAAAACAAAGGGGTGTGAAAGACATCTGAGAGGAACTTCAGAAGCTGAGGAACTGGGTGAAATGATGAGTGCCTGACCGGCTGAAGGAAGGAGGACTGACCGTGTTGTTTAGAGCTCAAAGAAGAAATTGTGCATAGGAGATGTTGTCTGCTCTTGGCAGTTCTGGTGGCAGGAATTATTTGCTTGTGGGAGGAATCTTCAACTGTTGTAGGATTTTCAAGAGTTAGTCCCTAGTGGGAAGGATGACGTGGAGGGGTACAGAACTCAAATGTTTACAAGGACAAATCTCTGACTACTAAGACCCTTTTTGTCATCACAAATAGGTCATCTGGTTTGCAGAAATGTTAAAACTAGGGGGATTAACTACTACTAACTATGCCAAGGTCAGAGAATAAGCTTCAGTACACAGAGGACACAGAATCAGCAAAATAAATGCTCTGAAGATACCACACACGGCCTAAGAGGTCACCAGGCTGGAAAGTGTCCTCAACTTGTCTACAATACACAGCCCTGCAGATCATGTGAGCCTGAGACACTGTTACCCTGAAGGGCAGCAGCTCAGCTGGGTCTTCTACCTAACAGGAGACTATGCTCACCTTAGAAGCCCTTCTTAGCTTGCATCACACAATGGAACCTGGTCAGAGGGCAGACTTGTATATTTTTTCTCTCCCTTCTTAGTATTTATTGCTATTTGTTTACAACCATTTGAAACTGATGGGTAGCTGCCACTTCAGAAATCTGAGAAAAGGGATTATTGGGCATAAACACTTCTGGAATGTTAGTGAGGCAGTATTGTCAACTGGTCCACTTTTTGTCCTGCACTGTATTATGTTGTTGCCTAAGAGAGCCCAGCTTTTGAAAATGTGAGAATTTCAGCTTTCACAAAAGCAACAAAAGGAATTTGTCCTCTTTCTTTACTGAACTTTGTGTTTAATAATGATTCTCAAAAATCAGGATTTCTTATAAATCTGTAAGTAACAGAATGGAGATAAAAGATAAAATGTAGCTAAATATACTTTAAAAATCTTTTAGTGAGTTCTGATCCATGATTTTAAATATCCATAGCTGGCACTATCAACTGTATAGCTCCAGCTGGATACAAATCAGCAAGACAGGGAACATGAAGCAGGATTAAATCACTATCTGGCTGCAGTTGCAAAGTGTAATGTAACTTTTTATGTTTAGGTAGTTGTAGTATTAGTCATTCTCTACTAGCAGAAAGCAACGTTCCACACACATGGAAAAAGGAAAAAAAGAGCAGGCCCAAACCATAACCAGCACTGCTGGGGCAGAAGAGATGCAGAAAGCCTCGAGAGATGGCACACAGCCTTGTTGTGTTAAGGCAGGGCAAAAAAACAACGGTAACAATCAGAACTGAGAAAGAAACTCAGGAGACAAGGGTAGGGTATCTGAGAGCTGAGCACAGGATTTCCATGAAGGAGCACCTGTCTCCACAACAAAGGTACCCGCACGCAGCTGGCCTGAAGTTCTTCAGAACTTACAACACACTGGCTCCAAAGTTTGGATTCCATTCCAAAAGCATACAAATCCCTTCTCACCCAAAAAATGACAATTTCTCCTAACAAGCTCTGAGGTAAATATAGCTTCGTGTCAGTAAAATACATTGCCATACCCTAGCAGTGTTTTATTGCAGTTCAGCCTTTTGGATTCACTACTGTTCAAAGCACTGATATATAGAATCACAGAATCACAGAACTGTCAGGGTTGGAAGGGACCTTAAAGCTCATCCAGTTCCAGCCCCCCTGCCATGGGCAGGGACACCTCCCACTAGAGCAGGTTGCTCACAGCCCCAGCCAGCCTGGCCTTAAACACTTCCAAGGATGGGGCTTCCCCCACCTCTCTGGGCAACCTGTGCCAGTGTCTCACCACCCTCCTGGGGAAGAAATTCTTCCTAATGTCCAACCTGAATCGACCCATCTCTAGTTTTAATCCATCCCCTCCAGTCCTATCCCTGCCCCACAGCCTAACAAGTCCCTCCCCAGCTTTCTTGTAGCCCCTTCAGATACTGGAAGGCCACAATAAGGTCTCCCTGGAGCCTTCTCTTCTCCAGACTGAACAACCCCATCTCCCTCATATCTGTTATGTATTTTAGTTAATACTGTATTTCATGCAGTAAAAAGAGCACTGCATTCAGTTCTGGTCCCCACTATACAAAACCAGATGTGGACAGCTGGAAAGGGTCCAGAGAAGGGACCACAGGGATGATCAGAAGATTGGAAGACCTGCCATATGAAGGAAGGATGAGAAGATGAGTTAGCTGCATAGCCATCAGTCTTTGTAAGGCATCTAAACTGATCTATTGCTGATCTGTGAAAAAGCTGCCTATTCTGTGTGTACTGAAACAGGCAGCTACTGGCTATTGCAGCACAAAAATGGCCAACCTTCTCCTCAAGACACAACCTGTTAGCTGACCCTGCTGACACAGACAAAAATACAGCCTCAGAAGAATGACTACCCGTAGGTTTGCAGCTACTGTACACAACGTCCTCTCCCAGCAACAGGAATGGCACTACTCATCCCATCTTTGGCCTAGCAAAGTTCAAACCACTGACATCTGGCTCAGAAGTCATGGATCAAGTCTAGGATGGAAAAACCAGCAAGGTCAGAGGGAGGCAAAGGTAAAGAGTAGAAGGAGCATGTAGAACTCTGTCCAAATATAAGCAAGACCATATGGAACCAAATTCTGGCATTTTCTAAATCACAGCTGCTTGGATCAGAAACTTAGAATCACCTTTTTTTTTTTCATAAGCACTCTGTAAACATAAACAGCTCATGTCCACTCACTTCCAATTGTACCATCATACGTTTAATCAATAAAACATGCTAGAAGGAAGAACATAAGCTAAGGAGACATCAAAAAATCACACTGTGCAACCTGTAAGCACCGTTTAGTACCCTGTTCAGCAATATTTTTTGTAAACTAGGTTAGTAGCTGCTTGCATCTTTTTAATGGGGATAAAGAGAAAGCTTCCCAAGCCAGCACTGCCTATATGAAGAAAGTTCCTGCCTTAGTGTCAGATGATGAGAAATTATTATTTCAAGTAAGCTCCCTTTATTATCCTAATAATGATCTTTAATATTACACTGATACCTCAACACTTGCTACATTAACTGTCAGTGCTGTTTAATCAAGTTCTCATGAACTGTTAGAGTATATTTAACAGCAGAGTGCTGGGCATCAACTTAAGCTTTTTTTCTTCTCAGATCACGTAGAAGTTTAACCAAATCTCCAGTTCTACACTAGAACACTCTGGGCTCTGGTGGAGTTGTCAGAGATTGTCAGCAGAGGTCTCAAACTGGCTGACAATGGGTACAGTTTGCTGATACCTTTCTTCTTGTCCACAGTAGTGAGAAGCCAAGTGGACTGTGATACTTGCCAACTACCCAAGGATTCCTGCCCATTATAGTACCTTCCCCAGATCTGTTTTGTGGCCCTAATGCTGCTTTCTGACACCTCTACCCACATTCCAACACAGTGTGTGTGTGGGGTGTCTGGATTTCTGTCTACTCTGTCACTCAAACACATGTCTTGCACTTGAGCTCGCCAAATAGATATGGTGCTTCCAGGCACTGGTTGCAATTCTGCAGCAGGAAAATACACAGTCCCAAGAGAGCATTTTTTCCATATGAACTTCTAGTTACTCAGCAAACTGCTTTGTCCCTTTCCCACATTTTTTAAATTGGCATTGAATTATTTTTTTGTACGTGTGTTTTCAACACTAGGTGGTTTTTTTTTTACATTATTACTACTGTCCTAGACTGCCTTTAAAACAGCTGAAACCAGCGGGGTACATTCTACCAGCCAAGAAGCTGATTCAACAAAGGCAGCAGGTTGAGGCACTTACCTGCTGACATCACAAGCGTGGTTGTGCAACACTGTCCCGGCATGCCTTTGGAAAATACACTTTGCAAGATGCTTCAGCAGAATCCTTACAGGCTGCTCTATATTGCTGGGAGAAGTGTGGGATCTGCCCCGCTGTCAGCCAGCCAGGTTTGCTGCTGCCGCAGTATGGAACTTTACTCCTCACCAGCACAATGTCTTAGACAAACTCTGCAATTCACCATGCAAAAGGAGGTATATTCTGCTTGCCTCTGAAGAAGAAAGAGAGGAACAGGGACATGGAGGCTGTTATACATCTCCCACTGTTGGGAATGTACTGGATGAAACACAGACTGGTGAATTCGGAAGGCCAAGGGGGGAAAAAAAATTAAAATGTTTAGGGAGCCATAGGTGAGGATCTTTGGGACAGCCTGCTGGGTGTGGAAGGGACTCTCCTGTCTACAAGCCTCTACGGGCTACAAGCCTCACTGCCAAATCCAGAGGAAACTGTATAAGAAATCAGTCAACCTCAGGCATGTTGTTTTACTGAGAAACCAAGTGCTTTTGTGTAAAGTAATAAGCTATTAAGGGTCCTCTCCTATTCTGAGAGCACGTATTGTTTATGTAGGGTCTATGCAAAAGATATAGTATAGCTAAAGCACCTCAGATGATCAGAGGCTATTCAAAGAGAAGTAAATTCAGAAATTAAAGAAAACTCAAGACTGATCAATGAAGACACAGTTCTAGAAAAGACTAAATTAACTTCTGATTTGACAAAGCATCTCATCACCACTATGTTGCACCTTTAACTCATTTTGTTAAGAGAAGTAGTGAACTTTTCTAAAGTCTCTTTGAAGGACTTGATCAAGTAAGCTCCCAGTTCATTGTTTGTCTCCTGAACAGCGGCGTCAAAACTGCCAAAGAGCGGAGTTGAAGCCTTCATATCCTCCCTGTTTGCTTGGAGTAAGATGAGGTTAAGCTCCTCTGCTACTCTCTCGTACTTTTGGTGATCAAATCTGCAGAGACTGGCATCCTCAATTGGGTAGGTGATGCTAACAGGGTAGCAGTCCCTCGGAACCGGGAACTCCACGTTTTTCAGCACTGGCAACTCACAGAGAAATGTGAAAAGGTGTTTAAGTGCTCGGGATGACAGGGGGTTTCCAAGAAACTTAAATTCCTGTAATCTCTGACAAGGACTTAAACCTAAAATCAACATGTTGACATGACTGTCTTGGATGTTACAGTCCTCCAAGGTAAGACTCCGGAGCACTGAAGAGCAACGGCTGAGAAGCTTGAAGAACACTGATGGGTAGAGGTCAGGTATATTGTGACCACTCAGGTCCAGGGCTTCTAAGTGATTAGCGTGGAAGCTACTGGCTAAATAGGTCATATCAGCATGGTTCAGTGAGCAGTTAGAAACATCCAGCATCTTCAGGGGTGTTTTTAGTGGGCTGCAGAATTAAAGAGAAAAAAAAAAATTACAGCATAAAACATTGAAAAGCTACAATTACAAAATTTCATACAGTACACACATTAGGAATGCTGGCATCTGCCACATTGTTTTTTCTAACCACTTTGGAGAAACAGAAGCATGTGCCATATTTCCCTCCTCAGTTCCATGAATTAGCTTCTACTTCACATGACTCCGTGCTGTTTTAACAGGGATTCATCTGGTAACATTCTATGTGTCTACTTTGTAACCAGATGTATGTTGTCAGGTGTGTATTACTTGCTGAATTAATAGAGATCAGAACTGCCATAAAAACATTGGCTGTTTCTTCTTCTAGAAAGCTGTTCTAATTCCAGAGATGTAGACAATTTCCATTAAGGAAGGATTCCTTCCAAGATGAAAGCCAATCAGCATTCTAACAACACTTCTGGTTTTATTTCTAGTCTTGTTTCTACTGTTTTTAAATTCCCAAGAGTTTTACATGTTTTCTTGTTTTGGAGATGCAAAGAGACCATCTAATGAAGAAGGCTGGAAGAAGTGTACCTGAAATGATGTGCAAATATTCTAATAGAATATAAAATAGTTCTGACAGATGAAAATTAAGAGATCCCTTTCATACATACTAAATCTTGGTGAGACTTCTGTCACAGACCTCGGCTGGATGAAGGTTAAAAACCTGTAATTTATTTCTATCAATATAAGCAGTGTGCTATTCACAACTTTAAAATGAAATGATTTCTTTGTACCGGAGGAATTTTAGACCAAAGTGATTGTCTCAAAATTTTTGTCTGCCTTTTTTTTTTTTTTTTTTTTCCAGATGTTCTGAAAAGAATACAGCTATCTTCTATTCAAAAATGAACACTGTTCACTGGCAGTGTGCTATCTTTTTGAGAACTGCCAGTCTTTCCCAGGGATTCATTATCAGTATTCATATATAAGCTTAATCTGCAGTACAGAAAAACATAGGATTTCCCTTGCCTTGAGTTTGACAGACACAACAAACAACTGAAATCAATGTCTCAAATCAAAGTCTACTATCCCCCTGCCCACCTAAAAATACAGTATCTGTGGAATCTTGGTGTATTCACTGCCTGCTTTTTCGAGGACAAAAACCCTCTAGAGACCCTGAAGAATACCTGGAATCTGACTGAGGTCTTGCACCAAAAGCCAGCCCAAGTTGTCTGAGATACAAGCTCAAGAACATGGTAAATCACAAACATCTGAGTATACCCCTCTCTTACCTCACTGGCAAAAGTCTATTCTCATCATACTCAGCAACAGGGCTTTTGAAGACTAACAAGAACAGTCAGTTCTTCTAAGAGATAACACTGGCTTCCAATTCTCCCCGACAAATAATCTTTCCTAGCTTACTGATGCCTCTTCTCACACACACACACACACACACACACAGGAGACATACTCACTTCCCTTATCCTCAGCTTGCTGATGGCACAAAGAGCTGTTATTTATTTACATGACAGCAAGATGCCCAAATACCTGAGCAGTTTCTGTATCCTTCCCGTGAGTATGGAAAAGGGCACACTCAGCTCGGTCAGCTGGGTCATTTCACCCAGCTTTTCTCCAATGTTAGCCAGCCTCTCTTCATCAGCAGCCGTGAACCTCCGCACGTTAAATGTTCTCGCTGGCAAGGTCAAAGACATCAAGAGAGGGAAGTGGATGCTGTTCAAGAGGATTTCCAAGTGCTCCATTTCCAAGCGAACATTGTGAACTATTTCCAGTTTGCGCAAGAAAGAGGGATCAGCCAGCTTTACGATATAGAAGAATTTCTGCAAAGCCAGGTTGTCAGATCTGAATGCCACACAGCAGATCTTCAGTGGACAATAGCATCTCTTCAGCAGGGCCTGCGCTACCAGCTCATAGTTCCGCTCTGTAACAAACAAGTCAATTAGCACATCAATACTGATTTCAAAGGTACCTGGATCGCACTGTGTTTGCTGCAGGTAAATCAGCAGTTCCAAACAAAGCTTAGAGAGCAGCTCTGTCCTGGCCCACCTGCCCATTGTCTTCTTGCACTCACAGAATTGCACTTCAACATCTTTTATTCCAGTCAGGTCGACCACTTTCAACCTTTTCAGGTGGGGAGAAGGCTGATTCAGCACATAGTCTCTCAGCCCTACCAGACAGCTTTCCAAGCACACTGAGCATGTTCTGTGTCTCAGGTCTTCCTGGTAGTCCGCAGTAGTTCCCAAAAGCTTTCCTACATTGAAGTCAACAAGTGGCCAGTTCTCTACCAAGTCATGAATCACTTCCCCTTGCTCCAGTAAATAGCTGGCTTTAAAAAGGAGAGGAAAAAGATTATGGGCAACACCACCAAGGCTCTTCCTGGCAAACTCTGCATTTGACACGAATGCTTCGGCACTGATGAATCGGAGAGACTTCATTGTTGCTCTGGACTCCTTGCCGTTGTGGAGGGTGACTTCTGTGTTTAGAGATCTTGCCTATCACCTTCTATTTTTATCTGCAGCTGCTGTTTGCTGCTAATAAAAGCCTTGCTGGGAAGCCAGAGTGAACAGTCACATGATGATCCTCTGCTTTCTATTTTGGAGCTATACTGTGATTCCTGCAGCCCAGCAGGAACAGTAAGATCAGAGCAGCACACATAAATGAGAGTATTTCTCTCTCTTTCCTATGCCATACAAGAAGTCACCCAGGGTTCTGCTGCAGTGAAAAGCTCAATAACCCAAGTTATTCAGCAGGCATTCTTTATTTCGCAGCACTGGACGCACAGGGGATCACTCCTCCAAACGTGCATGCTGATGCCAGCTGTGTTTATGTGCAGGCTGAGCACACAGATTCATTCTATTTCTCAGAAAGGGCAGGCTTATGCTAATGGCTTCCTGGCATTCATTTACATAGGCCGAGCATGCGTAATAAAATTATAGTTAGAGTCTTTTCTCCCCTCGGGGGTCTTTTGTGACCTCTGGTGGACATTTACTTCATCTTCTCTTCTTCATCACCGTGTTCTTGTAGTGACCTAAAGCCTGAAATCCTTATTCTTGCCAGTTCTTGTCTGTTCAGCACGCTCGGGTGCCTTGAGATGTCTTGTTGTCCTGTTCCCAGAGATAACCACTATCTACAAGGTTATGAACGTCACAGTCTGTCCCTACTATAAAACTACCCATTTATTGGTGTTGCTTGTTCAAAGATTAGTAAAACTCTACTAGACATCCCATTTCCTGCCTTCAGTTCCAACTTAAACAACTTATGCGGGTGGCTAAAGGGATGGACACAGGACAAGGGCAGGGCAGAGGGAAACCAATTTGGGCTGTCGACCCGCGGCAAGACATTGCTGCCCAGCTAGAGACATGGACAGTGCAGGTATGGCCCGTGCACCTAAGAGCCAACAAGAACACCAACACAACCATCAGGCAGACCAGGCAGCCAAAGTCTCCAAACAGATTTGAGGTGAACTGCTTATAGCTCGATGGGCCCATGACACTTCCGTTCACCGAGGAAGAGACGCCACGTACCGATGGGCTCGTGACCAAGGGGTGGGTTTTGCTCTGGATGCTGTTGCACAGATTATCCATGATTGTGACATACGTGCTGCCACAAAGCAAGCCAAAGGAATTTAACTCTGGCTGAGAGAGTTTAATTTCAGGGTAATATAAAGTACTGTATAATAGTGATAAGTTGTTAAAAGTTTCCAACGTGGTGTTCAGGATCTCCAGGATGAACCTGCAGCACGTGGGCACCAACCCTGATGAAGTCTATACCATCTCTCCCATCAAGAGAACTGCTCCCAATTCCTCCCCATTCCTGCCCCACTGGAACACAACCTGCACTGTCCTGCCCTGAGGGACTGCCAGGATGAACGATGACCTGCAACCTCGACTCCACAGATTGTTGTATAGAGACAGTTCCTAAATTGATGAACGAGCGTGGCTGGAAATTGTATGGAATAAGGGGTGGAATGTTGTGTTAAGGGTAAAGAGGCTGATTGGGGGGGGACAAGTGGTAACCTAGGGCCCTGAGGAGTCAGAGGGCAGCTGTTATCCCCTCCTCTTCCCTGCCACACTCCATGAAACAAGCATGCTGGCAGGGGCTCTGCTGCTGTGACAGCATCTCAGCAGGGCTGGGCCTGACTCCCCGTGCACCATGCAACCCATCGCCATGACCAATAAAGTGCCATGACCAATCAAGCTTCATTACTAACAAGTCTAGAATAAACTGTAGAATGCAAAAAGCTTCGGGGAGAAGGAATTCTTGCAGTGTAGAAAAGTCCTGTGTGTCAGAAGGAGCTGTGGTGTTTTAATTAGATCTGAGTAAATTATTAACATGCTGGCCTGCTGCTTAAAAATATATTATCTATTTAAATGGGTTGAAGGTGTGTGGTCTGCAGCTTCAAAAGAGGTCACTCTGCTCTACTCAAACCTTTGGGCATGAGATGGTAAGATCAGGTCATCTGCCAAGGGGAAAAAGAGATTAAAAGGAAAATAGCTAGGCTATAGAATAGAGAACATTTGTAGAACACAGAATTCCCCAAGGTACAGAGTTCAGGGGCTTGTGGTATGAAGAGCACTGTGTTTTCTAAAGTGATGGCAGAATAAAGATTGGAGGTCACGTTGTTTGTGGTATTGTAATCAGAGTATGTGGCTATATTTGAATATTATCATTGGAGTTCATTCCTGCATTAAGCACTTGTAGCATGGAGGGGGAAAGTGCACTGATATCTCCTGAAATAACTGGGGCAGGGGGGGAGGGTGTAGGTGACAAAAAAGCATCAATCACATGTTTTCCTGATCTCTAGTAAAATACCTGTAGAAAAATTACATTTTTTCCACGATATTTCCCATACAAAACACCTTGGTACCGTCGTGCAATTAACATCTTCCTAAATAATTCACGGGAACCCACAGCTATCAGTGATGCCATCTACCTCTGCCAGGGAAAGGAGGAGTGGGGGCAGCCTAATCACGGGGGGTGACCAGAACCGCCTCCCGCAGCAGCCTTACAAGCGGCCCGGGCTACACAAGCCGCTGGAGACCCCTGCCTAAGGAAGCAGCGGCTTCCCCAACGTCGGGGCGCTGCGAGCGCTGTCACCCGTTTCTCTAACAGAGCTTTGCGGGTCTGCAGCCGGGCGAGCCGAAACAACGCGCTTTTTTTTTTTTTTCCCTAAAACTTCTTGCTGATCTCAATCCTTTCCGCCCCTTTCTCGCAGACACCAGAGAGACTCGGCCAGCCGCGAAGGCGGGGACAGGCCCGGGCTCTCGGGAAGGAACCGGCCGGCAGCGAGCGGGTACTTACCCGGCTGCCCGGGCGGTGCGAGGTCGCAGAGCAGCGGTTCCAGCAGCAGGGGACTGCGGCTGGGTCAGCGGAGCCTGGGAGCGAAGGACTCCCCGCAATCCCCACAGCCCAGGCAGCTCCGCTAACGGCCCCGCCCCGACAGCGGCAACTGCCCCGGCCTGAGACTTGGTGCGGACGCCCTGTGCTCCGCAGCCACCCGTCTTCGCCGCTGCTTTTGCCCTCGCTCCCGAGATAAGCCCAAGCTCGCACGTGTGTCTCCGTCGGAGACGAAATCCCGCCTGAGAGCTGGCAGTCCGACAGGCCCCGGCCCCCCCAGGCCCCGGCCCCCACAGGCCCGGCCCCC
>JANVCC010000270.1:8698862-8739936 GCA_025345505.1 Todiramphus chloris collaris
CCCCCCAGGCCCCGGCCCCCACAGGCCCGGCCCCCCCAGGCCCCGGCTCACCCAGGCCCCGGCCCCCACAGGCCCCGACCCGCACAGGCCCCGGTCCGCACCGAAAGATGGACAGAGGTCGTTTTCCAAGCATCGGCTCCCTTCCCCGCCCCAAGCGCACACAGAGTTGGTGCCACACGCAGCGGGTGCCACATTGTTGCCTTCCAGAGGCCGAAGGCAAAGGAAACCTGTCGCTGCACAGCGTCCTCTTTCCACTGTTGTCAAACATACAGGACTGTCCTGCAGCCCGAGTGTGCTTTGAAATTTCCTGATCTACTTTCTGATGCTCTATACTTTGACCGTAAAAGCAGTGAAATCTGAGGCTGAGTGCATTTTTTCAGTGTATTATTTGCAAAAAACCCATGTTCTATGAGACCTGAAAGGTGAAATAGTGGATAGTTATCACGTGTTGACTCAGGTCACAAACAACTGCTGGTGTAACACATGCTTACTTCTTTTATTTGACCCAAAGGAGAAACTGTTCCTGCCTGGGGACCATCTAGATAATTCTGGCGGAAGAATAGAAAAGAGTAGTTAAATGACATTCAAAGTAGATTTCTTTGGACACAAATTGTAGAGCAGTGTTTTACAGCACCTACGAACTCATGCGGTCTTTATGTCACAAATGACCAAAGGAGGATTGTGAAGGAATGCCAGGAACTACATAAATGAACATTAAAATTAACCAAAAAGGACGATGGTGAAAGAAGGACAAGAGCTGGCGAAGGAAAACATCTACTGACTCCCAAAGTGCTGAAGCAAGTTGCTCAAAAGTAACCTATACTCATTATAATATCATTAACACTGTAAAAAAATCCTTCCTCAGGTAGGAGAAACCCTCCTATTCCCAAAAGGCCCCTCGTCACAGAACATGCATCGTAAAAAAGGAGGATACCGTGTCTTTAAATGACGACGAGAGAGTGTAGGAACCACTAAAAAACTGTTGTGAATGCATACTAACCAACCAGCAGTGTAAGAAAGGAAAGCTTGTCCTTAAGGTAGCATAAATATGTAATAATGCTACTTTGGGTGTGCTAGCTTTGTGGATAAACCACCTAGCACCCATTTCTGTGCAGAAATTAAATAATCATTTCAGCTGCATGTGTGTTTCTGTTCTTTGCACACCAGGTAAAGAGCCCAGAGTTGGGATAACATTTATAGAGGTGTTAGTGTAGTGACTTTGTAGATTATTTACATATTCCAAATGCAAAATATTGTAAATGTGAGAGGAGTGAGAGAATTTTGCTGGAGTTACATGTGCTGTCCCAGTTTGAACAATGCTTTACCTTATAAATCAGTTTGCATCTGCTTGTTTGGTGTTTTTTTTTAAAGTAGAAACAGGGTCTTCACATGCTTAGAATCAAATCATGGAAGAAGGAAAGAAAGTAAGCTCCAATTCTGTTTTCCACATTCAAAGACATACAGTTGAATGCTGTTACCAAAATAGTCTGGGGAGATTTTCATAAACACCATAAGATCACAATTCTTGACAGATGAAGTTTTTAGTATGTATGTTTAGTGGGTATCCTGTTCAGGGCCTAGCACTTGTTCTAGCAAACACTTGAAATTACAGTGTTTGAACTATATGAAAACAAATGTAACTTTGAAATCTTTATACACTTTGTCACTGTGCATCCAAGACAGAAATGATTAATACTTGAAATATGCTAGTAAAGGGGAAGCACCACTCAGCCTCTTCTAGGTTATTCTCTTCATCATGATTCTGCATGTACAGGACATTCACATATGGAAAACATATTATGAAAATTCAGCAAGTTATTATTATTATTATTATTTAAAGTTACACCTGCCTGTATCAAAACATTTTAAAGTATGTTGTGCATTCTGTCCTGATGAGGGGAAAAAATGTGGCAAAATGATCAGTTTTAAATACTGTGTGTCTTTAATACTTGGAGCAAACAGATTATTTCTGAATTTAAGTTTTGAAATTAGTAAAGATATTTTCTTCAAACCTTTTCAAAAGCTTTTTCTCAGTCTACTGAACTGTATAAGACATTTCCAGCCCAAATGTTAGGAAATTAGTTATGTTATAAACATTATTGGAAATAGGAGCCAGATATTTTCTCAGCCACTCATACAGCAGCATTTGAGCAGTATTATATTTCTGATGACAATTTATCATTAGTTTTCAGAATAGCAAAGCACTTGACGACTTGAGTTGCTTTTCATCTTACAAGTCCTCATATATAATATTGCAGCTGATTTATCTATGCTTTGTGATCCACCATTAAAGTCTGTGGAGCAGTCTATCCTTGAGTAAATAAACCCCGCTGCTTTGAAGTGATTTATGACAAAGGGAGAACTCAGACTGGTTATATTCAGCAAAATGGAGTGAAGTGGGAGACAAAAAAAACCCAGGAGTATTGAGCTCAAGCCTTGAATGTCCACAAGTATAAGCATGCCCTTAAATCTACATGAAATACAGCCACAAAGCTATCAGAAAAGTGCTTATTCCAAGTTATGCCCTCCATGGATTGGTGATGTTATCTGCCCAGGCAAACAGGGAGGCAGATGAAGAAGGAGGTGAAGGATTTGTGAAATATTGCTCATGAGTTTCTTTAGGCCTTTTGATAACTATTAGTGCATATAATGAGATGACTATCCTTGAAGTTGTCAACATAATTAGTTTGGGAACTTTTAACCAAGAATTGTCTGTCCTTGAATAAGAAACATCCTGGAAAACATATAAACCATATGGACATAGAGATTATATTGTTTTTATGTAGCTTTGTACTGTCAGCTAAACAGTAATTAGTGCTCTCCTTAAGTGAACTAGCCTCATTAAACTACTAGAAATCATGCCCATAGGTCAAAAAGACCCCTGCCCAGTTGAAGACCTTTCCCCAGAGCATGCTTAGTACAGAAGTATGGAGTCAGCAGTATTATAATTATACAGAAATTGCTGAGGGTGGGCTCGGAAAGTACTAACTTTGTAAATTTTGAATACCAATACAGCAGAGAGTCTCATTTGGTGCGTTTGATGTGTGGGGAACCAAAGAGCACCCGGGCTTGCGGAACTGAAATAAATAAGCAACATCTCTCCTGAGCGTGTGACACACTGGGCAACGAATCCACTTTTTCAAACAGCAGCAACACCTCAGAGCTGTCATATGCTCTGCCCTGTGCTTGTGCAGTGCTTGCATTTTGAAGGGTATGGCTACATAACCCTCCCAATTGCTTTATTTATGATAATTAAAAGTGGGCCTAATTTTATAGATCATTGTGAAGTTAAAGGTCTATTGAAATGAAAGGAAGTACGAACACAGAGGATGCGGAACTGAATTTAGCCTTTGCAAAAAAGCCTAAGTGCTTATGTCATCATGAGTAGATGTATTTCTTCATGCATAACTGCTACTAATTTACTTATGCAAGGAGTCTGAAAGCAAATGTAAGTTGAAATGGAATCAAAGCTCAAGTGGGTCAGTGAATAATTGAATTCTGCCACTATTTCCTCATCAGGTATTACAAATTGTAGACAAGAGTCTGTTTACTCTCACAAGAATTTAAGTTTATATTGCTGTGTAAATTCTGGATGTCCAATCCCTGTCTTTTTTTTTTTTTTTTCTCAACCTTCTTTGCTGGCCTGTGGTACAAAGATTACTATACAAGCTGTCACAACATCTGATCTGATGGTCATTGGTTATTTGAACTCAATATTCCATTTATGGAAACTCATTTTATTGCTAAGAGCTATAGAAACTAGGAATCTAGTAAAAATAGGGTAAAAAGGGTCTATTGGCACTTCATCAACCAACACCCCCAAGTCCTTCTTTGCAGGGCTGCTCTCAATCCACTCATCACCCAGTCTGTATTTGTGCTGGGCATTGCCCCACTCCAGGTGCAGGACCTTGCACTTGGCCTTGTTGAACTTCATCAGGTTGCCATGGGCCCACCTCTCAAGCCTGCCCAGGTCTCTCTGGATGGCATCCCTTCCCTCCAGCGTGTCAGCCACACCACACAACTTGGCGTTGTCTACAAACCTGCTGAGGGTTCCTCAATCCCACTGTTCACGTTACTGACAAAGGCATTAAACAGCACCAGTCCCATCACTGATCTGTGAGGGACTTCACTTGGCACAGGTCTCCGTTTGGACATTGAGCCATCGACTGCAACTCTTTGAAAGTGGCCACCTAGCCAATTCCTTATCCACTGAGTGGTCCATCCATCAAATCCATGTCTGTCCAATTGAGAAACCAGGATGTTGCGCAGGACAACGTTGAATGCTTTACACAAGTCCAGGAAGATGATGTCACTTGCTCTTCCTTTTTCCACCGATGCTGTGATCCCATCATAAAAAGCCACCAAATCTGTCAGGCAGGATTTGTCCTTGATGAAGCCATGTTGGTTGCTAACAGCTTCCTCCTGATTTTCCCTGTGCCCTGGCAGAGTGTTCAGCAGGATTTGCTCCATTATCTTGCCAGGCACGGAGGTGAGACTGACTGGCCTATAGTTTCCCAGGTCTTCCTTATCTTCCTTTTTGAAAGTGGGGGTTACATCTCCCCTTTTCCAGTCTGGGAACTTCACCAGACCTCCACGACTTTTCAAATATGATGGAAAGCGTCTTTGCATCTTTGTCTGCCAGCTCCCTCAGGACCTGCAGATGGATCTCGTCTGGTCCCGTGGACTTGTGCACCTTCAGGTTCACTAGTTGGTTTTTAATCAGTTCTTCTGTTACAGTGATCAGATCTTCCTTCTCCCAGTCCCTGCCTTTGGCTTCAGAAACTTGCCAGCGTGGCTGCAGCCCTTGCCAGCGAAGACTGAGGCAAAGAAGTCCATTATTTCTGCTTGTATTTGCTGAAATTGCTAGTAATGAGTATTTAGCCTTTCTCTGTCTCCAGATCCATGAGGTACAGTGCTCAGAGGTACAAAGCTTTGGGATGCCCCTCAGAATGCGAGGAGAGACCGCAGCAGATTTGAAGGGGAAAGAATATGAAAGCTTTTTGTCATGTGTTCAGACCACCAGTGCTTAAAAAATTGGTAACACAGTTGGGATTTGAAATTTAATTAGAATCTTACTGTTCTCATCAGGGATTAGAGCTCATGTGGACTGTACTCTAAAACCTCTTGCAAGGACAGTTGCTCACTTTTTACCTTTCTTGAGTCTACTGGGCTGACCACAGCTTTGTATTTGTTTGCGTTTCCAAGCGCTGAAGAGAACTGGGTTCCCTCCTCTCCTGTGTGCCAGTTGTGTTGTGCACATCATTTGGCAAAAGCCTGTGATCTGCTTCAGTGTGATGTACTCTTGGCTCATGGAACTAAGCCATTAAATCTGCCTTACCAGAATCCTTACCAATAACTTTCAGTAATGATTTATGAGTTTAATTTTTCCAAAAGAAGTGGCTGTTCATGTCTCCTGTATGCTTTGTGTATCAACAAAGGTGACAAGGGATGACACTCTCCCCACCATTGCTTTAATGAACTCTTAGCTATTACATGGGCATACTACAAAACCAGTTACATCTGATTTTGCATTTGCAGAACCTTATTTGTTGGCATATGGTTTGGTGATCTGAACTGTTGGTTTAAATCTCTTCAAATCCACAATTAGAAAATAATGTTTATTTAACTCCATTAAATATTTAAGTCCATTACACTATAAATAAATTAAGAAGATTTAGAACTCCTATCTATTGTAGAAAGCAATGTCAGGTATGGAAACATCCTAACAGCAGCGTGAGAGTGGAAATGGTAATTTTCACTGGGGTCACAGAGCTTTCAGGGAAAATTTATTAGTCCAATACAAGACAACGTAGATTAAGTTTCCTTGATTTCTGTGTAGGAAACCAAGTTGGCTGGAATTAGCAACTGGCAGATCTCCAAAAAGCATTGCATAGTAAAACAAAACCCAAAAATATTACTCGACTCTTTGCATCAAAAAAATATGATGAGATACAATATATTGTCACATATGTAAAGTTTAAATTATAGCGTTGTTATCGTGACAACATCCAAATATATAAATATTGACAAAATACGGACCCTTCTGTTCGAAGGATGGAAATATTTGCTTATAAAGTCAATGGGAACTCTGCTATTGCAGTGTCATCGTTGTCAGAGACACGCTCAAGATATCTCCAGCTTTTGTTGCTGCTTTTAATGATTTGCATTTTATAAACTCTAAGAATTGTCAGCAGCACACTATTGTCTTTTTTGATTTGGAAGCAGAAACACAAACGTCTCAGAAGTATTGTATTGCAAATCTTCTCTGAATGTAGTAAATAATTTATTCCCTAAAGCACTTGTCAAGTAACTGATTTTACCAAAGTGATACAATTTATTGCCAAACGTCTTATGATGTTATACTATCGAAATGTTTCTATAAAGACATATTAGCAGAAAAACATCTCTTGTTTAAAAACATACGCAGTAAGTTAACACGTTCTGGAAAATATACACAAAAATCTCCAAACAGCAGCACTCTAAGGATTGACAATATAAGGCACATCATTATTTTTCAACCTTTGTTACATAAATTTTCCTCTATTCCTCTATTTGTAAAACATAATTTCATATATTTTGAAAACAACCTTCACAACTCAGAGAGGCAGAATTCATCTGAATTTTAAAATATTGCTGGGTCATCGTGCAGCATAATAAATATTGTTAAAAAGAACTTTATCCATGGAACAAAATGTATAGAAGAGACATCAAGTATTTCTGTATTTCAACTTTTTACAACGAAGTTGGCCATGGTTAATTTTTCAATAAATAGTGACTTTGGAGTTTTCAGCTTGCCTTTTCCTGATAGAACATGTCACAGAAAATACCCCAAAAAATCCAAAACTGAAACCAAAACCAAACCAAACCAAAAAAAAAAAAAAAAAAAAAGACCTGAACTGGTCTCACCAGAGGTGAACTAATTTGCCAAGTGATCATTCCAATTTAATTCACACAGTAAAAAAGAATCTGATACATACAACCAGATCCTCAGCAGCTTGAAATCCATGTTGTTGTGGTGGACATAAGTGATGCTTGACTGATTTAATTGTGCTGAGGAGGCGAGCAAACAAACCCACAGGACACATCATTAAATGTGAAGGTGCATAGAAATGTGGAGGTACATGGAAAGAGGATGGAGGGGGAGAAAATGAAACAGATGATGAACTCTTGTAACCTGCCCTTTGCACACACCCTGGTAGACACTAGGAGCAATTGCCTTGAGGGGGAAAAAAAAGGAAAAAAGAAAGGAATTTGGGAATACCCACTGTATTCTAGGTGAGAGTATGTTCTCAATATAGACACTGGGCACATGACACTTCTTTTCATTCCATTTCAAATTGAGAAACTATGCCAAACAAAACCTTTTAGAGGCAATTATACTAGGAAACATCTTCCAGAGGCATTATAGCTTCAGAAATTATGAGAGCTCTTCCAGGGAAAGATCTCTTTGCTATTAGAATTGTCCATTGTCCATCCTTCATCTGTTCAACTGTGGTGACACTATATATATAGACAATGCCTAAGGCCTTAGAAAATAAATGGAGAGTTAAGCCCTTTACATGTAGCATCCTTCCATTTCTTCTGTTGTTAAAAATGTCGTAATATTCGTCTCTGCTTTGCAAAAATTCCTCTCAAAAGCATATAGGATCCCGCTGACTTTTCACAGAGAGTGCCTTGTTTAACATAAAAGCATACAAAAACATTAAAATCTTCTCTCTCTTGATTTGCAAAATTGCATACTTCTGCGCGTGCAACACTTACCTGGTGAAAACTGATGATTTACAAATGTTTTCTTGAGGTAGCCTATACACAAATACACTGGAGCACTAAGAATACACAGCCCACAGTGTGGTTCTTCTTTCAGCCACAACACAGCCATGACCTCTGCACAACAGCAGGAAGAAATGGTAGTATTTCAAAATTGACAGCTGATGAGTATCTTGCCAACTTTGATGTGGGTACTTGGGCATTATGCTATGAGACTGGAGCTTGGATTTTGGCACCTTGCAATTTACTGGTGCTAATATTTGAGGTCGGTCATGGTCCTGTTCTAGATCTATGCCAATGACTGAAATACTTGCTCCAGTTACAATATCTGGAACAGCATTAATATGCTCTACTTCACCAAAATGCTATGTTCGTACGTACTCAGTTCACAAAAATAATTGTATTTACATTCTTGAATTATAAAATTAGCATCCCTACTGGTGACAGCCTTATGTCTCATGACCCTCAGGAAGAAGACTAGCTCTGGGTGAAGAAGCTTTCCAGTTAGGGACACTGATTTGATTCAGTGCCCAAGATGACTGCAAACAGGCAGCTGCTTGTGGGTTGATATCAAAACAGCCAGGACTCTGACTCTGGTCTCTAAAGGCAAATCTTATGTAGCTGTCTAGGTTTGTATATGAGATTTGCCATCACATCTCTGCAATTTGCGCCAGCCTAATGGGCACTTTTAGCAGAGGGGACAAAGATAGGAAAAAAGATGTGGCCAGAGATCTTCACACATTGCTTCACTCTTTTTGGGTGTCTGAGTAAATCTCGAATTTGATGTTTGACTCATAGAACCATAGGATCATCAAGGTTGGAAAAGACCTTCGAGATCATCGAGACCAACCATTACCCCTACTCTACCGAGTCCACCACTACGCCGTATCCCCAAGCAAATCAGAATCAACTAGTACCAGTCAAAATCTGTTTAAGTAGAGTGAAACAACCACTAATTCTTAAAGTAAAATTTGCCAAATGAAGCCTCCACTGGATCTAATCTTCAGCAATTCAGATTCTCCCCCAAAGGTGAGGTATCTTT
The DNA here is from genome assembly GCA_025345505.1 of Todiramphus chloris collaris. Classification (NCBI taxonomy): domain Eukaryota; kingdom Metazoa; phylum Chordata; class Aves; order Coraciiformes; family Alcedinidae; genus Todiramphus; species Todiramphus chloris. Next base: position 8,707,672 of record JANVCC010000270.1, read on the forward strand.
TACAAATGGTTTATGCAATACCATATCAAACAGAAATAAGGTACACATTAGGATCTCAGAGGTGGCTGTGCACTCATCTTCCACTGATGTCACAGAACCATTGCTACTTATACCACTGAATATTTCAAGCTAAAATTTCAGGACTAGCATCATCCAAGGGCAAATACCAGTAGACCAAAGGACTATGCACCATCATGCAGTGTTATACATCCATGAGAGGTCTTAGAGTTTTCACTTTTATTTAGTTTAGAGTTGGATATCACCGATGTTTCCAGCTGTGTTCAAGGTAATGTAGATGGAATTCAGACACAACAGGCCTCTAGTGCAAGCTTAACTCCTATCATTTAACAGAAAACTGGCAACAACCAAAAGAATGTAAGGAAGTTCCTAACACAAACAGGTGAATACATACACAGTAGCCAAACTACCTCTGTACAATGCTTTGAACTATCCTGAGTCCTCGTGGCACTTAAGATATGTGGCAAAACACAGCATGGCATCTGAGAGATCATTATCCTGATCAGCTATTGAAAGTGATACATATATTAACAAGAACATCTAACAAAGTGTCTTCCAAAGCAGCAGTGACAATGACAAATACTTATATTTCTGTCTGAGTGAGGCTATTTTTAAAATAAAGCAGCTTTATTAGGAATATGAAAAGAGTTTCCTGTGACCACACAAACTACAATTCTGAGCTAATCCTCAACATTATTTCATTCCAGTGCTACTGAGCAGAGGAAATGAAGGTGAAGGAAGGAAATGACCTTCCTGGAGTCCTTGATTAAATTTCAAGATGCTAGAATTTTCCTTTACCTGGAAAGATTTCCACCAGAGTCAATATCCCACAATTACTCAGTGACACAAATATTCAAGAGCAGAAAAATATTTTTCTTTAGCTTGCATTTATAAAAGGCACAGATCCGTTTCAATCAGAGTAGACTTAGCAGCCAAGAGACTAACCATTGGCTTCTCCTACGTTAATTCCATACATCATAAATATTGAATTCCATTACTGAAGCAGCAAGTGCAGCCTATTTCTTTAAATGTATTTATGGCATATTAAACAATTTCCATGTAAAAAAAACCCAACACGGATTTACCATTTGAAAAGATTCTTGGGTTAGCCCTCCAAAAATAATATTGCTTTTACGTAACAGTCTACATGAAAAAATAACGAGGAAGCATATTTCTTTCCCTTTCCCTATGGACTCTTTCAATGAATGGGAACCTTAAAATATGAGCGCAGTGAAAAACTCCAGTGTTTCTGACACCATGGGACCACACTTCCTTTCCATCTGAAACCATTCTAGAGCAGATCCCATGAACCAATAGGTTGCCCTCTATTTTTACAGAAGCCCTTTCTTCAAGTTATTCTCTCTTATTTTCTCCTTAGAAGTTAAGTCCTGGCTCACAACTGTGTTTCCTCTTGTTCCAAAGAATGTGGAGGGACATGGCAAGATGCTGGAAGAGAGGCTAACTTCTGAAGCTTAGGGTGTTGCATAGGTTTTGGCCTGTGAAAAGAACGTCGGCTTTGTACACGTCTGGCTGCAGCAGATCTGTAATTTCCTTGTACATCGAGCAGTATTTTCTTCTCTTGGGGCTCCTTCATATAAGAGTCTTCCAGCCCTTCAAAGGTAAGTAGAGAAATCTCTTCTTGTGAATTCTCTGACTTGTAGCTAACTTCAGAACAGTAACCTGAGTTTACTGTCTCTTTGTTATTGCTATCTGTACCTGCTTCCCAGAACAGATCAGGTATATTTGGTTCACAAGAAGCTATATACTCAGAGACAGTAGAAAGAGATATATTCCCTGTGTTTTCCAATGAAGAATAGTTTTGTGTCCAAGGCATCTGAAGACAAGATGGGAAGAAATGGAGGGGAGTCACTGAAACACTTTGGTTTTGGTTTAGTTGGTCATCTGAAGAGGAGTATTCTGTCATTTCCACGTCATGGTCCACATCACCTGCAGAGCACAATTAAACAGAAACATTTGTAATACACACTTTCTATACCAGCATGCTGGCTATAGGGCTTCGTTTTGGGCTATTTTTATGAAAGTCATGAAAGTGAGAGGTTTAAGATTTATTTTTTTTTTTTCCTCTCTCTGGGAAACAGTTCCCTGTCCCACTTTCTGTACTGAAGAACACAAAGTGAGATTATTAAACTTCTTATCCTTGCTGAGAGTCAGGCAAAACTTAGTTCAGTGTTTATGATGAACAACTGCCTGTTTCAGATACTTAGAGGATGGAGCCATCATCTGGTCATTAAGGCGAATCTTTGTCTTGAAACATTTAGTCCTGATGCTCAGCAGGAAAATCTTTCAGAAACTTTTGAAAGAAATTGTGTTCTTTCAGTCGATTAGCAGAGGGCATCACCAAGGAGTTAACTCCTTATTGACCAGAGCCTAGGTGTACTTTAGAGTATGGAGAGAAACTTCACATTTCCACCCTTGGCTTCCAGTTTACATTGTTTTTAGAACACCTTCTAATTGAAATTTCAGTATCATTCTCCTACGAAGAGAATTTTGTTAAGGAGATAATTTGGAGGACTGTTTCAGAGAGTAATCAAGTCTAAGCTTACTAGCTTGGGAAATCTAACTATCCCAAAACACTTCTTAAAAAATACAGCAGTCAAACCCCCGTGGCACTGATATATCAAAGATACCTGCACAAGAACTTACACACACCAGTTCAGAATAATAAAGGCAGTTACAAAAAGGTAGTAGAATGGAGGGAAAGAACAAAGGTTTACAAGAAAATGTTCAGCAAGTCATATTCCTATATTTTATGATGATGTTCTCAGTGGTAAAAAAAAGTGAAGGGAATTTCAATGTGGAAAAGTGTCAAGGAGACAGTTTTTCTTTTGGAATGCTGCTCATTGTTTGAGTCTTTAATCAGGATATTGGAATTTAATTCCCAGTTCTTTAATTAATCCAGTGTTCATTCAAACACATCATTTAAAAATAATCAAAAATGCATTAATAAGGAACTGAGTACTAGAACTAACCACTGACCTACAGGCCACTCCACTAAAGAAAGAGATGTGCTTCCTGTAGTTACATTTGAACTAGAACATCTTCTGCAGGGACAGAAGTCAGAACAGAGCTAAAATGGAACTTCCTTTTCTATTTCTTTTCTAAAGGTTATGAAGTTCTTCCCAAAACAAAATTACCTGAGGTCTTTGAATAAAGTTTCATTAACTAACTACAGAAGTACTTCCAACTTACCATGCTACTATATTTGTTGATGCACAGGGGACTCCAGCTCATACATTTGTGATCATGGATTCCACAAAGGTGAATTCATTATTAAACTGACTCCTGCATAATCCCTGCAGTGTCCTGTGTCCTATACAATTATGATGTCTGAACTGTGACCTGACTCACTGCATTTACAGCTCTGTGTTGATTATAGAAGTGAAGGATGCTCGTTATGGTGTGGAAAATTTCCACGTAGTGCAATTTAAAGGACAACTAAGATATTCGTTTAAACCCAGAGGAAATTTAATTTTAAGCCTCTAACACTCTATTTTCTGCATTCAGAAAAGCCAAGCATTTTTCTGGTTTCAAAATAAGGTATAGATTAAGAGAAACTCATAGTTTAAGGATAAAGCTCTAACCAAAACTGGAATTCTACTTCTCCACAGTCTGGCTGTGTACAGGAACTCTGATACATTCTAAGTAAACACACTTCATTTTAAAACCCTTTCTTATGTAATTTAATGATGACATCAGCAGTGTCATTGAGTACTGTAGCAATGGGACCGTTTTCCCTTCCTGGGCACTGGATAAATAACCTGGACAAACGTTCAGAAATCTCTCAAGGCTTCTTAGCAATAGAGTAAAAAATCATATTCTAATGATGGTAACAATGAATGACAGCCCAGCTCATTGCTGGTCAAGCCCTGCTGTATCTATTGTATGTCTTACTTCACTAGAGTCCCATGGGTTAAATAACTCATCTGACCTCACAGGGGCAAACCATATCCTTTGGCATCAGCAAGTGGATTGCTTTCTGGGGCTTCAGACTACTTTGCTTCCATCTGCAGAGAGTAGTGACAGTATTACTCAAAAAGACTAATCACTGTTTAAGGAGGCTGGATCAGAATTACCTCATTCCTGTTAAGGAATTCAGGTAAAAGTTTTATCATGTAGAACTGACTAACCAAGAAACCTGGAGCCTTTTGAAAATGGATGCATAATATTCTGGTATTTGGAATACTATTTTCTTGGCATTTAATATATTCAAGATAAAACAAGAGCAGGACCCCAAATAGTTGGACAGTTCTTCTGCAGAAGGAAAATAAAAAGATGGCTTTTTATTCCAGCTGGAGGAAGATAGAAGATGTTTAGTTGGATGAAGAAATCAGGAAGGAAAGAAATGCTCTGGGAGAAGAAAAATTAGAAAAGTACGTTTACTTGTCAGTAGTCAGGGTTAACAGGAAGAAAATAAAAGTGAAGGTGACAATATATTTCAAAATATTACATATGTGTTGAATCTGGGAGAAAAGATTTTGGTCGGTCCTCTGGGCCATCTGCTAGCAGGAAGGAATCTATTGATTTATTGCTGAGCCGGATTGGAGTGAGCCGTCTGAAGTTGGTCGGAGAATATGGGATCTGCACTCTGGCCCTTTGTGATGGTACCACAGTATCCTCGCTAGATAACCATGGTGAGAACTTCATGTAGATGCTTTGATCATCATCAGCTGAAAATACTGGGTTATCAATTCCTAAAAAAAAGTTCATGAGTGACAAATACAATCGATCAAAATAATACCTAGGTAACAACAAAATGGTTTGTAAAAGGAGAATGGCTATAGTGGGAAAAAAAACAGGCTAATGAACACCAGTATAGGTGTGAGTAGACTGATACGCAGGCTATTATACACACATAGGTTGCTCCTTCTACCTTGATTATTGCTAGTCATTTTGGGTTTATATTAAAGAGAAAAATTGGATGTTGTGTCCAATCTGTAGTTATGTTTGGGATACACAAAGACAAAACATAAAAACAATAAAAGAAAAAACCAGAAAATTTTAAGCAATATAAAGCACAATACAAAATAACTGCAGAAAATTTAAATCAAACTCTAAAGAAGAAACAAAAAATGGGGAAAAAAATGCTAAAGCAAAAAGTACACAATTCCAGTAAGGAATGAGATGAGTGTAAGGGAGCTAAAACAGGGAGCAGAGCAGTGTAAGTTACAGGAGCCTTTTAATATCAAGTTTGTAGTGTTTGAACAGAAAAAGGAATTTTAAACCTTAGTCTAGGGTTGCATTTTGCCATCCACTTATTTCTGAATCAATTTCTGGATGTCTTTGTATGTTCTGAAACATAGCATTTGTCATGGAACAGCAAAAAGGCTTTATCAGCATGTCTGCCAAAGCAGGAGACACAGGTCTTCTTCACTGTGTGCACCGTGTTCTACATGAAGCACACAGTGGCACGAGGAGAATTCAAACACAAAAGTACTAAAGAGAAATACGAAATTTTTAAATGTTATAAATCACATCATATAATTCCTGTTATGTATATAGTGATACATTTTCAATCTAGTATTTTTGAAGCCTTTCAGGGCTGGAAAGCAAGTCCAGTGAATTCTCCAGGAATGCTGCAAATCTGCCCTTTTCACGGACTTCTGTGAGTCTGCAAAGATCTGAGAAGGTTGTGAATTTAAGAAGAGAAAACCTGCCTGAAAGAAGAAGCATGAAATTTATCACAACAAAGTGCTCCATAATGCAAGTGGAAAAAGTTCCAAAGGGCTGGTATTGACCAGCCTGGTAAGGTCTAAACCAACATTTTCTGTTGGTAGAAATAATTAGTGGGTTTACATCTGCTTTAGTCAGTTACGATCACAACTTGTATCAGTAGCAAATCTGATGCTCTCCGTATCTCTGGTTATCCAAAATTTGTTATCTGTTAACATTAATATTAAGTAAATGTATTTTCTAATAGAACACATCAGAACAAAAAGAAGAAAAAACCCCAGACTAAATCACCAGAATTTCTAGCATTTTTTTCAACATCTGAAAAAACTGCACAAAACAACTCTGTAGGTAATCAGTATTTTTACCATTGGGAGTATCTGTGAAATTTTGCTTTGTCACATTAGCCAGGAAATCAACTCCTTTGCCTAGATGCAAGGTTTCATAATCATTATTTTCTTCTGATTCGGAAAACTCCAGATCTAGAAGAAAAAAAAAAGCAAGTCAGATTTGATTAGAGATTTTTATCAGTTCTGACAGAGAAAGCTGTTTCATGCTGGTTTGATGCTGTCATAGTTATCAAAGATACATCTTTAACAAGTCTCTAGATAAGGGCAAAAATTAATCAACAGTTGTGGCACTGAAATGTGAATGTATATGGAGTTTGCAGCTTAAATGCCAATTACATCAAGAAACTGAACACAGGTTTGCAGCTTGCATCATTATCTGGTGCTATGGCAGAGAGATTTCACAGTCTGGCTAAACTTCTGGCTAACAGAATTGTCTGCTTTCCTGGGACTGAAGCAAGCCAACCTACGACATGGCACCACTGCTGCTGTGTTTTCTGTCTTAAATGTTTATGTGTTGACAAATGTCATCCCATTACAATGGCCAGTCACTGCACTTTCATAATGCAGAGGCCAGCATTAGTATCCTGGCTATTTTCAAACCTGGTGAAGTCATTGCTACTTCTACTGAAGTAGAATCAGTTTTACTCCAGGTGCTAAAGCCCTTTTCAAGGCTGTCTTCCAATGAAGCTTTTTTTTAAAGTAGAGGGTGATGTCTATGCAGAGTGTTCTTTAACAAGACAGCGTTGAATGATCCACTTTAAAGTATTTGGAAAGCTCTCCCCATGCAAAAAGCCTCTAGAATATTACACTTATTCAGCTGGCCTGTATTGCCCCTGTCAGTCAAAGAAAAACAATGCTCAGAAAATTATTTAAAGAACATACATAAAGAAAAAATATCTTTGCTTGGAGCTGTTGAGAGAAGATTAATCCCTGTCTACTTTGCTTCAATTCTCTGTGTTGCACGCATGGACAGGGGCAAGAACACAATAATTCAGTGACTTTTAAATCACGTTTCAGTTTTTAAGTGACACCTACTATTTAATAATTACATATTACATATTATCATCCATAATGTCTCGCTATGACTGACATCGATGCCAAAACTTGGCTAAAACATGAGATGAAAGACTTTGGGCTTTTAGAAGCAAAACCAACTTTTGCTAGGGATGCTCTCTGGGCCAGTCAGCTTCAGATGACACTTTCAAGACTGACCTGCATGTTAGACTTGTCCATAAAGAGTGAATCAGTGCTGCAATTGGCCTCTATGTGTTCCTCGCATAGTTAGACTCTCCCTGAGTTGCTTAGCATCAGCTCTGACTCAGACCCTTTCAAAGAAATGGACCTTAACTCAGATCAGAATATTATCTCAACTACTTCATTTTATATGGCTTGGTATCCTGTGATGAAAAAGATAAATGTTAACAAAAGTTGCTCTGGGCAGCTCATCCAAAAGGAAGCTGAAAGTTCATCCACGTTGCAGCTGCTGCACTGTTTGTTAGGGGTTTTTTTTTAACATTTAAATGTGATATTTTAAATATGTGAGTAAAAAGGCCTATTAAAATGTGGTTTGTCATCCAGCTGTCTGGCCAAACCAATTCTAAATCATCAAGACACTGCGTTTAAGTATCGAGCAGATCCCCACTCTTGAGCTGGGAATTACGAGAAGTCCCTTTTTAATACCAGCTCCATTCTTGGATATAATGACATTTTTCAGTGATGCTTAACTGACAGTGTAGCTGTTAAAAAGCAGTTTTTTATCATAAAACTGGGCTACCAGTCTTTTTACCTTTTTCCTTCAAAGTAAAATCTTGTACTGGATTTTCCGAAGGTATTTTTCCGTTTGGTATTACGTTGCTGTTTCTCTGAAAGAAAAGAAGTTACCAAGACCATCAACACCTAGCAATGGCAGTGACATTGTTTGTAGCCATGAGTTTAGCAGCATAACTCAGAAATCTGTTGTAATCTTTAAGACTCAATATGGATAGAAGTAGTTTCCCCCCGACACTGGTACTCACTACATGAAAAGAAAGGAACTTTGGCTCTTTGTATGGTGCATGTTCCATGGATGCATGGAAATTTTGTGGAATGCTCTGTGCTACAGTGCTACCCTGCTACATCTCCCCACGTTGTTGTAGCAGGGCTCAAGGGCTGTTATTTTTCAACTGATCAATACGAAGAAGGGTCCCAAAGCATAGAGAAAAGCAGCAGGTGAGAGGATGCCCCTTGAGTTATCTCATAGTTTAGTCTCTTTTTGCTTAGGCATTCTAAGTTCATGAAGTTTTATAGGACAGAGACAAATGCAGCATATAGGACACTTTGGAGTCCTCTTGACCCCCCCCCATCCCTTAGTTTGTATAATAGGTGGGTACTCATGAAAGTATTTTACCCTTTTTTGGCCCCGGTCTCGCTTGTGGATTTTATTGAGTTTCTTGGAATGGTTTATTCCTAATTTGGTACTCTTGAAGGATTCTAAGCGCTTCCTCATTGTCCTATGGAAAATTTCCTTGTCTTGCTTCTCATCTTCACTGTGCATGATCTCGTGTCGACTGTACAGGTGCTTGTGCTGTGGCCAGAAAGGGAAGACAGTATTAATGCATTTAGAAATACAGATGGAAACCCTGAGTCAATGCATTCAATCAGTGACAGGCAAATGTAAACGTCTCCATAAAAAAGAATGAAGCAAAGCCTAGTCTGAAGGCATTATTGAAACTCCTCTTTTTCCTTCTCTTTCTTCACCAGGAAGCAGGTCTAAATCCAGGAATATTACGTGGGTAACAGTGACTGTCATTCACAGTAACCCTCTCCGTAGAAGTGTCTGCATCCCTTCAGCTGATACACTCCATTTAATCCTAATTCAGAACATATACTGGACCTGGTTGTGCATCCCACTGGCCCCAGTGAAATCAAAGGCACTGGTTCTGTTAGAGATATTTCAGTATATTCATAAATGAGCAACAGGATCAACAAAGAGCCTATCTTCCTCAAGGGTGCAGATTTTGCAGATGGGCTCTTTTCTTTTGCATTTCACTCCTAAGTTTTGGTTCCTAATAAGTCCTCATTCTAGACTGGGAAACAGTGCAAAGCTAGCCTTCTGTTCTCACCTCCTGCCTGGGTTTATACAGGTACTGCTGGAGGGTGTGATGAGCTAACGTGTCTTCCGTGTCCCGGATACTCTTCCTTCTCTGCTCTAAAGCTTGCATGTCAAGGCAAACCGGTCCAGCTTTGTCTCTCCTGAAGAAGAACACAATACACAAACAGCAGTTTTTAAAACCAGTAACTGCTGAAGAGGAAGAAAGACCAGCAAAATTGGGAAAGAGAGGGAGAAATGAAGTTAAAAAAAAAAAAAAGAGGTCAAAATCAGCTAAATTAATATGAGTGAGCAAATACCTAATGGGAACTGTGAAAAGTTTCTTGTTTTTTGTCTTTCAGCATTAATTTCTCTATTTATATGACACATGGTATGTTTGGAGAAAGACTCGTGAAAGTCTTAAGGAAGAAACCATTCTCTCTTGCTGGCCTCTCTGACCAGTTTTTTCTGGAGCAGACCCAGAATGGACATCTAGTCCTGTTTGTAGCAGTTGGTAAGCAAAAGTCAAACGAGACAACTCCAACGTGAATGCCTGCTTCATCTTACCAGCCTTTAGTGCAAAAAAGTTGCGTCCAAAATGCAACACTAAAACTGTATAGATCCCCATTTTATGTGTGAGAAAAGATGAACTGAAGTTCAAAGAGCCCTGTAATTTGTATTTTTCAAATTTTTTAACACTGTTTCCATTTCCTGACATAAAACATAAAAACCCCCACCGTCCCCCCCCCGTCCACCCATGTTACTTACAGTAAATACGAGACAGAGCTTTCCACAGTGCTTGGGAGTGGGGTGTTGAAGTCCACATTGACCATGTTGTCTGTACTTGGAGAACGTATAAATGCCAAGGAACCTCTACGTTCTCCCTGATCGCAGAAAGAAACAAGGCATATTACAGCTGTAAACACCCAGTGCTAAATGCGTGTCAGAAAACGTGGATAGTTTGTGAGGCTGTGCAAATGGCCCAAGAAACAGGGTGCAAGTTGTATTTGGGTAATGAATAGAAACAATTTTTTTGGTTGTATGGTTTCTTTACATTGAGTGACAGTATCCCAACGAACAAAGCTAGGAGAAAAACAATTCCACTCTTCTAAATGCATTTTGAGGAGGTGAGGGATTTCTCAGACCTCAATCCGGTTGCAATTTATCTCCTTGCACTTTGGCAGCCTAACTCCTTCCACAGACCCTGTCAGGGATGGATCTTTTACTCTACACCACAGTACAAACAGGACAGGGGGATACCTCTGCGGGTTTTTATGACTCCACATATCATTGCACTAACAGTGGCATTTTCTACCATACAGCACTAAGTTCTCTACCAGACTGGAAGCAGCAAATGTTATCAGCCTAGCTGGCAGAAGTTTATCAGCCTAGGTGGCAGAAGTCTATCAGTCTAGGTGGTAGAAGGCTATCAGCCTAGGTGGTAGAAGGCTATCAGTCTAGGTGGTAGAAGGCTATCAGCCTAGGTGGTAGAAGGCTATCAGTCTAGGTGGTAGAAGTCTATCAGCCTAGGTGGTAGAAGGCTATCAGTCTAGGTGGCAGAAGTCTATCAGCCTAGGTGGTAGAAGGCTATCAGTCTAGGTGGTAGAAGTCTATCAGCCTAGGTGGTAGAAGGCTATCAGCCTAGGTGGTAGAAGTCTATCAGCCTAGGTGGTAGAAGGCTATCAGTCTAGGTGGTAGAAGTCTATCAGCCTAGGTGGCAGAAGTCTATCAGCCTAGGTGGTAGAAGGCTATCAGCCTAGGTGGTAGAAGTCTACAAGACTATTTGAAAAAGGCTATGGCATGTAGACATGAGTTACCTAAGAGATGAGATTTACGTAAGCTAGTGTAACACAAGTGAACTGCTGGAAGAGCTCAGATTTATGTCTTCAGAGTTTTCCTTACTGCTTGCATAATCTCTTATTTAGGCAAAAGGTAGCTGCTGAGTGACGTTGTCGCTCCATAGGAGAAACCCATCCATCATTTTGTAACACAGCAGCAAGAAATCACATGGTAGGTCTCTACATTTTAAAATGTAATAAAAAATATACCAAGGAAAAACATCTCCCTTGCAGATTATCAAAAGAAATTTCACCTACATTTCCCCAACTTTAACTTTTTTGTGTCCCCTTGTACTGAGTCTGACTGAGCTGGGATTAATGTTCCCTCCCAGTGCTGTGGGTGCAGAGCTGGTAAGATGCTGATCCCAGCCCAGGCTGGGGCTGCTGCTGATCGGGGCTCGCACGGCACCCAGGCTGCTTTCCCAACATTCCCCACTGGGATGGGGGGGACACGACTGGGACAGCTGACCCAAACTGACCAAAGGGACGTTCTGTGCCATATGATGTCAGCTCAGCAATACAGAGCCAGAAAAAGCAGGAGGAGGTGGGGCATCCCCTTGTCCCCAGAGCCACCGCTGTGCCTTTGGAGCCCTGGTCTCCAGAAAGAGGCCAGCCAGTGTCTGCTGATGGGAGGGAGAGAGAGAAGAAATCTTGTTTTCTTTTGCTTCCACACGTGGCCTTGCTTTGCTTTTCATTTAACTGCCTTTGCCTTAACCCATGAATTTCATCTTATTTTCTTCCCCCTGGTCAAGCTAAGAGGAGCGTGGGGGAGAAATGGAGCGGCTGGGTGGGCACCTCTTGTCCAGCCGAGGTCAAACTGCCACAGCCCTTTACATTTGTATATTCACAGAGCAAATCAAATGTTTCCTTCTACTGTGGTAGCCCACATACATGTTACAGTAGTACGTGTTGCATCAGATCAGTGCCATTAAGAAGCACACTCTTGCCTCTGTAGGCAGAAAACTTAAAAGAAAAATATGTAACTTTTGAGTCAGCATAATCTCATCCATTTGCTTAAGTGCATCTGACTTTCTTTGCAAATCAAGTTTAATATTCCATATTTACATCATGCCATATCATCGATAGAGGAATTTTAGCCAGAAGTTCCACATTTTAAGTATTTTAAGTTGCTTCTATTCACTTGCTCTGGGTTATTTTCATTTTGCCTGTCTTGGGTTCTCCTCTCTCAAGTGTAATGAATTTAAGTTCAGACTGAACTCTCTCAAGGCTTTGTTTTGTTTTGTTTTGTTTTGATACAGATGCAGCCTAACAGCAGAGCTGGGGAAAAAAAAAACTTATAAAATAATTTTTAAACTCTTCAGTTTCTTGCAAGTGAGAAGAGAGTGAGTAGCTGGGAGATGCAGATCTTTATTCCTCCTGGTAGAAATGGCTTCAGTTTCAATGTCATCTTGCAATTCACAGGTATTTAGTTCAAAAAACATATTTCAGAAATCAAGGACAAGTAGTTAAAGCAGTGTCTCACTGAACCAAATATTAACATGAGAAAGGTGGAATAACTTTTAAGATTCATAACTCCTGACTAACTAGGCATATTAACATATCTAATTTCCACTCGAAGAAAGCATATTGCAAATCTTTTGCAGAACCTGGAGAACTTTTAATTTCTTTGTCTATAATTATCAGATCAGTAGACATTTGCCAATGGAACGTGTCTGCAAGACACAATATACACAAGTAGTATTTGGACTGGGATAACAAAAGTAATTTTCTTTGTGTTATGGAATGTACTAAGATATAATGAAAAAGGTAACTCTCCTAAAGATTAATAATTTAGCTTAATATGACATTACTATATGGGATTCAAGATATAATTGGATAAAGATTCTGGGGCTAAATCTGCATGGCTTTGTGATCTATTGAGCCCTTTGCATCTGCTAAATAGAAAAAAAATCCTGTGATGAATCTTGGAAAAAATTCAGCAATGAATTGGAAAATGAGTCTCACGCTCAGCAACATCAAAGTCATTATCTAACTTTCTTCATCTGAGGTGTGACCCAGAAAGCATCATGAGAAAGAAAATTAATTCTTGAGCTCAAATGGTCTGAAAGGTGAATGGGTAATTTACAAAATCTCAAAAGTATTTGTGTATCTTGTGAACCACTCCCCATCATTTGCTTATCTTGCCAACCACTAACATAATTACTGGATTACATTTCATTTTTCTAACTTAAGCTTTGAAATTCTGTGTTTCACTGAAAGAATGACTGTAGCTCATTTAAAAAAAAAAAAAAAAAGGAAAGATTGTTATTATTAGTAGTAGAAGTTTTAGTAATAGTGCTTATTTTAATAAAAGAAATTAACTGGTATATCACCTAGCTGTGAAAATGATTCCACCTGGAGCTTATGGGCATAGATAATCACTTCAGAGATCACTGTTTAAAATACTGCATTTTCAGCCATTGTCTACACTATATGAATATGGCACAGTTGTGGTGATTTGAACTAAGGTGGCCAGTTTCATACGTGAGGAATTCTTACACAGTCTGTTAACATTGCTCCAGTCTGGGAATGGTACTCCTGCAGAAGGAAAGTAACTTTCTTCCATCCTGTAACTTTAAAAATTTCTCCTGTTGCAAGTCTTAAGTTTCTGTACTTCACAGTTCTCTGATTGTGTTTGATATCTGTAGTATTCACTTTCACCCTGATTTTTGAACTGTGGGTGTTATGATTCCATTGAATTGAAGTTACTCATCCCATTTTTTTTTACTGTGATCTGTCAGAATGAGATTATAGTCATCCACTACTTTGGTCATGTTTTGGTCATACTGAGAAATACAGCCACTTCAACAGGTGATAGTGAGACTCAAAACACATTTAGGAAAAACAAACAAAAAAAGCAGAACAGAAATGAAAATGGATTGCCTTTCTCCTGCAATACATCAGCTTTAGGTTATATTGTAAATTCAAGCCCAAACCGAAATGATGCTACAATATATCAAGTGTTCATAAGTACCTCAGCCACATAGCTAATTGCATCCTTCAAGTTGAGTTCATGGAAAACATTAAGGATCTGGTCTCTTGATTTTTGAGCAGACCTTCTCATCAGTACTTTACTGAGGAATTTCCTATCAAAATTGGACCACCTGATAATTTAAACAAACTGTGTTAATGGCAACAAGCAATTTTAGTTTCATAGCATTTTTAGTTTAGCATAAATTATATTTTTGTGAGCTAAGCAATTTTTGAACATAGCAATGTAAGGAATTTATGTTTTGAAGCTTTTCAATTAGCCTTTAAAGCAAGTTAAGAAAAAGCCTGCTAGAGTGTTGCAGCTGTCTGAAAACATTGAATAGGTACACTTACCAAACACCACTACAACAGCAAGAGTGCTATGCTTACAATATCCCATTTCAGAGTCACAGGGACACTTTATACACTGGGAGATCATGCAACCTTATATTTCCACTTCTGATTATGCAGTTACATTTAACAGCTTCATTCTAAAAGTTTAATTTTTTTCCTCCTTTGGAAGGAAATCTGCTTTTCCTCAGCTTTTTTCCTTTTTCCTCTAGGACAGCCATCCTAGAAAATCAATTCAGAAAATCAGTGCCCTTCCAAAAGTACTTAGAGGGCCTTATTCATGCCATTGATGCACAATGTGCATTTTCTGTGATTTACATTTCCAAGATTCTCTGATAGTAGAATATCTGCCATTTCATATTTAGCCTCCGGAAGATAAAGGCTGCTTTACTCTCATCTACCTTCCTCAAGTTTCTCTCTAAGGGGTGTGAGGCAACTTTGGAGACTGTGATTCTATCCATCTTGACCAATGGCTATTTACAGTTCATGTTTTTTAATTGGAATTGTTGAAACCTTTTTGTGGTTAAACATTATTCACAGAATTGATAACCATGTCTCTTCTCTAGGCAGAACATCTGACAAGCAGGCAGGCTGCCACAGCTGAGTGTAGCAGCAAGGATTCTAGGGGCTGCCAATTCTTGGGGAAGCAGGACTTCCGTGTACATATAGTCCAAAAGAAGCAGACTTAAGGTGGTCTCACTCCAAATGCACGAGTCATCAAACCACACACCCAACCTCAAATCTACTCAGGGAGATTACTTTCTGAGATCTAAGAAGTCAAACTCTAATCTGCCACTTAAAAAATATTTAGCTCCATCTTCAAGACAGTACTTCAAAACTGAGGATGTCTTCCCCTGTATTATAGCCTGAAGAAATTAATTCTCAGAAGTAAACTAAAAAATTAGACCAAAAGAAAGAGGATGTTCTATTCAGGATGCCTCAAAAAAAATTCTTCACTACATAAATGAACAAAAAGCAAAAGGAAGGAGACTGTCCCTGTAACTGGATACAGACAGATGAGCAATTCTGCTTGATCTCTGAGACAATCTAGCTCCAGCCTAGGAGCTGTATAATTGCATGAGCATGATGATAAAGCCAACTTACTCAGCGTCTCAGCAAGGGTTAGGGGAGTGCTCTGCAGAACACTAACCCAACCGCAAGGCTTTTGGATTGGAATTGATGTGCTGAGTCAGTAAGACAGTAGCAGATCAGAGCTGTGACTTCACCTGTGAATGACCTAACTCCAGGGAGAGAACTACCTGACCTTAAATAACACTCTTAAAGATGTCCAGATTAAATGCCTTTTTTTCACCTTTATTCACCTAGATTATAGAAATCTGCCCATCACAACGGCAACTCCTCACGTGCACCTTAAAGAAAATGATGTCTATCTTTCAGCTGAGTAATTTTGCTTCTGTCAAGATGAATCAACTATAAACAGAGAGCCATGGAAATTGTCCATAATTTTGATTAATCGTTTCATACTAATAGGCTTAAACTATCTGAGTCATTTCAAAGCGCCCCCTGCCATAACTTTCAGGGGTGTTGAGCACATCCCTTGTAGAAATAGGATAAACAAATAGCACAGCTGTAGTTGAGGTTTTTTAGTGTCTCCACATACAAATAATGTTCATGAAATGGAGTATTACAGAAAAGGAACAGAATTAACATTTTAGGTTAAATCTTATGCAAATGGCTAGTTCTTAAAAGTCACAATTTACAGACAAGATTTCCTAGCAATACTTCAGCATTCCAAGTTAGCTACTACTTACTTGTCTCTCAGGTAATTGTGTCCTATTTGTCCAGAAATGTCTTCTATAGCAGAAAGAATATGATCAAAGGCCTAAGAAAGTGAAAGTGGAATGAATATCTTTACAGAAATAAAATACATAATTAAAAAGTAGCTCCACATAATCCAGGTTAGACCAGGTGACTATGCAGAATAATTTTCTTGCTGCTAAGCAGATTTTTTTTCCCTCATTTATGGAAATACTAACTACAATATGCTTGTATTTAAAGTTCCTGAGTTTTCTATCAGTTCTTTACCAATTCACTGACTATTCTTGAATTACCATGGTCTCAGCAAGCCCCCATTTTAACACTCAATCTTAAGACTCTCTGTATCGATTCATTTTACCATGTTCATTTCTACCCTTTGAAGTATGTTAGTCACTGTTATTGCTGGTGATTAAATCAGTTGAGTATTTTCCCTCCTGTTTCTTTTTAGATGTTTCAGGAATCCATACATCTCTCAGAAATGAAGAAGGCACCATTCTCTGGCAAAATCCCCTACTCGATGTATTAGGTGTCTGATAGAAAATCCTGGGTTTGTAACTCTTGATTCAAAACAAGGCAGCTGCAGGTAGAATTTGGTCTGGTTTGTATATGGTAATAACATTTCATTACTGTAGAATATACAGCATGCTAGGTTTAGAACAATGGGGATGATACGGATTATTCCGGAATGTAATATTAATTACTACCTCAGAAAATATGACTTGAGAGTGGAGAAAATTATATTATAAATAAATCATCTCCCTCCTGCTCTGAGAATAGACAGTGCTCCCACGCTCTGAAGGCTGCAATTCATACAGTTCTAGGAGTACTATGCCTCCTCAGACTATATCTTGCTAGAATATTCTAGGAAGTGGTTAATCAGTATATACAACTTTACAAGGTGTTAGGATTAACATTACTGCTTGTCCTGCACTACTAACTGACATGTAAAGGTATATCCCATAAATGTAGACAGACTGCATTTCTTCACCTGGGGGAATTCTGATTTTCAAATAGTAAAATATTTGAAAAGAAATTGAAATTTGAATTGCTGGATAACGAAAGCATAAGGTATTTATTCAGTAGTCTGCAAGAAGTTCCTCAGAAACAAATCCTGTCCATCATGAAATTGTTAATTCAATTCAGGTAATCACCAGTGTGAAAACAGACAGGATTAGAAGCTCATAGAAGAATGTGTTAAAATACTCAAGGATAGCTGTGTACATCTGAAAAGTTTATGAATTAAAGAAGGCCATCAAAGATGTCTTATAGTCTTCCATCCTTTAACCTATATTTGTACTGAAAATGTCTTTTTTCTTTTATTGAATAAAATCTTTAGAATGTTGTGTGAAAGTGAATTGGAAGAGATCACGCTTCAAAATCTTTTAGAAGTTTAAAGAAATTGAGGTGCACACACAGCATTTACACTGAACCATTACCATTTATCTGGAATTTCAGTATATGATTAACATCTGCACTGGGTAGCAGACTACGTTTCTATGTAGCTACCTTTCTAGGTGAGCTACAAAGCCTGTGTCATATCTTTTCCATAAATAAACAGTATTTAAGAAGGAAAAATAAACTTTGACATGCTTTGTCCTAGCATGCTCCAAGCAAAAGTTCTCCTTGTTTAGATGAAGAGAAAGAAGCATATTCCAGCCATGCTGTTCCCCAGTATCATCAGCTCCATTGACCAGAACCTTTATTTGAGTGTCCCCTCACTGGACTCAACCCAAAGACAAATTACAGCCTACAGATAACTTATAAAATGTTTGAAGGGTTTTGCATTTGAAATTTGATTCTCTAACAATTTTCTCTTAAGGCACTCTGTAAGAATCCAAAAGATCCCATAGTTTTGTTTAAAAAGTATCTTACTCGTCCATGAAGTTTCTCATTCAGTTTTGGCTCTCTGTGTTCAGTTTTCTTCACTTTCAGCCACTGTACCAAAGGCTTGATAGTCAGTCCCTAAGGATTGAAACATGATAATAAATACTTAGCAACTTTCTTAGACTTTCCTCCAGATGGATATTGTTAAAAAGACAGCATTTTTGTGTTATATGGTTTTCATACTTCCTCAGTGATCTCTGTCCCCTTTAGAAGATAAAATACAATAATTTCAACTCCTTTTGTAAAGGTTTGAAAAGACAAAAAACAATGGAAGAATATGTCTTCTATACGAGAAATATGGTAGTGGAAGGGTTAGAGGGTTTCCTATACCATTGAATATTGTCTTTTTTATGCATACCAGGAGTTTGTGACTGTAATTAAGCTTTCTATAATAAATTGGAGAAAAAAGTTCCAAGGAGGTGCATACTGACATATCTCCATTTATATCAATGGAGGGGTTTTTTCATCCATAAAGTGCTATTTTGTTTGGATGTTAAATACTTTCCTGTCCCACTGCTTACCGCTGTATTTTAAAACAAGGACTTAGTCTCAGGTAGATCAGCTTAAACGACTGTATTTTCTCATAAAAAGGACTGTTCCCTATAGTTTATTCACATGAGGTGAAGAATTTTTAATCAGATATTAACTTGAGCACTATTAATACCAAGCAGCTAAGACTGAACGGTTTTTAGCACAGAGGAAACTGTGTTTTGTCCCTTGTGGTGCAGTATGAAAACATAAAATAGGACCTTTGTTACTAAAATTACAAATTCAATTATGCTTCCAGTGAAACAATATGCAACCTTCAGCTGAGTACTGCTGAAGTACTTCAGTACTTTTGGGGGACTCTTTCTCCTTGCAAGAAGCATGCTGAAGAAGTTGATTTACCTGGAAAATAACAGTAAAAAACACAACAATGATAGTTGTGCTGACAAACAAGTTTCTGTCTTTCACTTTTTCCTCTTTCAGAAGTACAACCAGAGCAAAAGCAACTGCTCCACGTAGTCCACCATATGACATCACCACCTGGTCTATTATCTCCAACTGGACCATTCTGTAGTGGTTAAGAATCCATGTCTGCAGAACTACACCTATAAAAGATAAATGCCAACATGTCTAGAAATATCCTTATGAAATATCAATATCACAGAATCACAGAATCACTGAATGGTAGGGGTTGGAAGGGACCTAGAACTATGATCCAGTCGAAACCCCCTGCCAGAGCAGGGTCACCTAGACCAAGTCACACAGGAACAGATCCAGGCAGGTTTTGAATGTATCCAGAGAAGGAGACTCCACAGCCCCCCTGGGCAGCCTGGTCCAGGCTCCGTCACCCTCACTGTGAAAAAGTTTTTCCTTGTATTTACACTAAACCTCTTGTGCTCCACACTCACTCCCATTGCCTCTTGTCCTAACATTGGACGACATTGAGAAGAGTCTGGCTCCATCCTCCTTACACTTGCCCTTAACATATTTATAGACATTAATGAGGTCTCTCCTCAGTCTCCTCTTCTCCAGGCTAAAGAGACCCAGCTCTCCCAGCCTCTCCTCAGAAGGAAGATGCTCAATATCCCAGCCATATGTCACAGAAATGGCAGCAGCACTCTGCTTTTGGAACAAATTCTCTACAACATCTACTCCCTCTGTATTGCTACACTGCCCATTTGGTACCTTCCCCTTCAGGTTTAGCCAGAGTAATTGGATGAAGCTTCTGTGAGCCAGCAGCTCTTCTGAGAGTGCTGCTCTCTGCCATAGGCACTGCAGGTGAAACCCTGCTATGGGCAGACCTTTGAAACTCACAATTGAGGAAGAACAGAATTTCTAGCACCACGGTCAAAGATACGCACAGGGTATTTTAATAGAAAGAGGAACGGGTTGAAACACTGCTGATTTAGGGAGTAAGCGTGGTACTTTTTACACATCACTAAGAATTATGTCATTTTCTTATGGAGGCTTATGTATTATGCTAACACTGTCTTCAGGCCTACAGGTGAGATGCTGACTGCTGTAGGAGACCTAAAGCTCTAGAAACACATCTCTCAGAGCTCCCACCACGCAGAAGGAAAACAGCTTCATCATTTCTGAGAGTGGCACAGCATGTGTGCCCCACGGCAGCCCTCCAGCACTGCTAACCAGTGTGAAAGAGAGATTTTTCTTTTTAGAGCACTTTGAACTTGTGCTAAGGGAAGAGTGTCTTTTGCTGAAGAGGACCTTGAATATTAATTTATTCCACCCATCTGACTCCTTCAAGGGTATGGAAGCTGAAATTATGTAAGGGCCAATATCATCCAGTCTTCAGTAAGTTATCCATATCTAAGCTCAGTTACTTTAACGGATGCATGTCGTTATTGCTGAATAATTACTGTTTAATTATTGATCACACTTACTACAGGATTGTTAATACCTCCTTCTAGGAATACAAGACATGACAAAGTTGGGATACTGAAAACTTATTTAAACACCCCACGCACATCAGTGGTTACTAAGAGGTGGCTAGATGACCAATGATTGCAGAGGAGGCTGTGGGGCTAAGCCCTTCATTCATCCCAAGAATCTCTAGACAGAATTAAGACTACTGAGTCTAGAAAAACTACCAGTTAAATAGATATGCTACCTTGCAATTGAGTTTAATTCAAGACAAACAAGCAAATAAACCCATTTAATTTATTCCTAGATGTAAGTGCATACGCCAAATCACTATGTGTGTTACTCTCTCAAAGCACTTCATTCTGTGTCTTTTCTTTGCATATTAGCCCCTTTGCTATTTCACAAAGCAGTGATTAAATAGTAGAATATATAGTTAAGCAAATCATTGTTGGTATTTTGAAATGTCTGCAAACTTATATAAGCCCAGTAAATTGACAGTAGGCAATCCCTACCTGCCACAGTCTTATTTACTCAGTTTTTGTGCCAGTCCCTGAGAATTATTTCTTAAACCAGAGAACCTGCAGTGTAATTATGTATGGTCTTACATCACTGTGTGTCTCAAACCTGAAGTCAACCATAAAATTGGCTTAAGACAAGCTCTTTATTACTACATTGAAAGACTTGAAGGAAAGGGATGGTTGACAGGACTCGCATCTTTTGTTAGGCTGCAAGTTAAAGAACAAAGTCCATTTTACGGGGAGATTTTGCCAGAATCATGTGCTGGGTCAATAAAGATTATCCACTGTGTGATTCATGTTAACCACTGGGCTAGTCATATCTCCACAAATCACCACAAGTGAAATCATACTGCATTTTCAGCATTTGATGAAGCTTACTGTAAAGATCTACCCTCCTAACACAAAATCAATCACGAATTCAAGTGGCAAGATAATATTTAATTGCATCAATAATGCAATGCACGGACATGAAGGAGATCATTCCCTTACCAATAACTCTATATACTGAGATGAAGACCAGAGTCAACAGAATAAAAGCTGTATTCCAAGTCCAGATTTTTGGATCTACAGCTGAAATTCCCAGGAACATGAAGATAATAGTTTCTGCTCCACTAGCCAGCATTTTCATGGTATATCTGACAGTTGTAGAAGATTGTTCAGATATGTTAGCCTTGACATATTTCTGACAGCAGATACCACAGAAAGTTATCCTAGAAAAAAACAAAAAAACCAAAACAAAACGCACTCAAAACCAAACCAAACCAACAAAAAAACCTCACAATTGTTCTGAAAATATTTACTGTAACATTTGTCTATCACATAGTGATAAAAACCCACCATTAATTCCTATGAAAAAATACACTCAGGAGCCATTGTGCAGTCTAATCAGGATAAATGCATATTTCAAACATTTATCCTGAGGTGTTCCCAAGAGGTCTGAAGACAGCATTTCATTAGATTGCCATAGTGTCTTACATGCAAAATGCAAAATCTTGTTTAGATTAAACATATTCTTAAATGAATGAAGTTGGCATTAAGATTTTCAGATCTTGGATATGCTCACTGTAGCATCTACAAATTTGGGAAGCAAAACTGAGACAAAAGGTATGCCAGGAAACAATGGATACTAAAAGACCACAATGGTACTCAAGCCAAACCAGGCAAAATTTAGGCAGACCCTATAAGGTGAGTCAAGACAGTGAGAGCAGCAAATAATGGCCATTCACATAATGCCTTATAGAAAAATATTGTCTACTTACAAATTATAGTAAAAGATGTCTATACAATTGGACAACTGTTAGTTATTGAAGTATTATTAATCATAGATAGGAAAGAGTCAAGGCTGTATTTTGCAAAGGAAGTTCTCATGCTGCACATCAGATACTGGAACACTGGCATTGCTTTTCAATACTCAGCATAAGCTGTAATATGCAGCATAATCTTCACGAGAGGCATATTCTATACCTGCCCTAGGTCTTTCTTTTCAATGTTTTTAAAAACAATATTCCCTTCTCAGCCCTTCCACAGAGAGTAATAAAAAGAGACTTACGCAAGGATAGCGGAAAGAGAAAGCATCTCCGCTGTGAGGTAAGACAGGTAGGAGATGATAAACACAAATCCAGGCTCAATGATTCTCACGTGCTTGGTGAAACGACTGACCAATGATAGCAGGAAAGCGAACACAACGCCAACCAGGGTCCCACCCAGGCTCACCACAAAAAATGACACTGGAAAAGAAAACCAAATGCAGCTTAAGCAGTAGAAATATAACAGTTTGAACTAGTTCTGGTTTATGGCCAGCACATCAGAGAACATTTTGGAGGACACAACAAAACTTGTTTCTAAACTGCCCAACGTGAACAACTTTTGAGCACTTGCTATGTGAACGCAGCATTCCGTGGAAGAAACAAGGCTACTTTCTGCTAAACCTCACCATTTTAACCTTTATTCAAAACCCACTACATTTCTTTGAAATTTTTTTCCCACATTCTTTAAACAAATGCTCTGCCAAAAATATATATCGAATATGTCAGAGTCACTGTTAAAACACTGATTCATAAAGATAACGTAGCATGTCATGCTTGCAATGGGAAACAGAGACTAGTTTTTTAGGTCAATAACATTTCTTGATAGTCACTGCAAACATTACTTGATGGCAATCAGTGATAGGAGTGAGAAAGCCCATATGGAATCTCAACTTTCCTGGAATGTAGGGAAAGCATAATCTGAAACTAAGGACATGTTATAAAATACAAAGAAAAGGTGTATAGCTGTCAAATTTGTGGTATTAACAACTGAATTCCACATCTGTTGAGTGTCCTCAGAGGACAACAAATCTGATTTAAGTTTCCTAAATATTCCAGAATATTCACTTTTTTAATTTTCTTAAGAGTGGCGAGGGAAAGGGCTGAAAAATAACAGTTATTGATAGTGTAATAACAGTATTTTGATTAAAAGCCTGCATATATACATCAATGTTGTAATAGAGAATTCAATTCTACACACCTACGCCTTTGACGCATTCAATCCCCGTCACATTCTCTGCACCTATCGCAACAAAAGAGTCAAACACATTGTACAGCACCTGAAAAGAAAAGTAGACTAACTTAGTAGTTGCTCCTGAATTAAGCCTATAAAAGTAATCTTATTATTGGCCTCAACATGATAAATTCTGAAATTATGTGTGACTGAGGTAAATTCTGTGTGGATGGAGAAGATTTTACAAAATTTTTAATTTCTGAAAATGGGAAAAATGCAGTGGAACAAGCAGAAACATAAAAAAAAAAAAAAAAAACAACCCCTCAACACTTTCCATCTCTTATTTCAATGTGATTTCTCTCTAAAAGAACCATTCTTACATCTAGATGTGTACTTCTGAAGCATTCTCACTCTAAACTCTGGAAAGATTTATTTAATGATGAATAAGATGCTTAATAATATAATAATAATCAAATACTGGATTGAAATAGGTTGAATGTACATAAAATAATTTGAACGTAAAAAGAATAAACTATAATAATTGCACTAAAGCTTTTAAAATATTTGACTAACAGTGATAATGCTGGCTGTAAGAATTCACGTTGTCCATGCCCATGCCTAAGGAGGTTTGCATGAGCATCATTCTTGACACATGCCTGTCCTGATCTATTCTTAAATGCTCCAGTGATGGAGGAGAACTCTACTATGGCTTTCTCAGCTCTTGTAATTGCAGCTAAGCTTGTTAATTCCCATCATATTTACCCTAGTCATGGCATACAGGTGACTTTGTTCTGTAAGAGTAGTCTTTTACACATGTACATCTAAAGAATGCTACATCATCCAATTTCTTCCATCCTCTCGTCTTTTCTTTTTGAGGGTAAGAACACCAGTTGTTTCGAAATTTCTCATTGACTGTGATTTCTGACTCTTGATCATGCTTACTTTTCTCTTCTGGATTTTCTTCAACAACCAACCAATTACTTTTATTTGTAGAGTGACTGTTTGTGTTCATTTTACAGTAAGAAAAACTTCCTTCCTTCTGAAATCTAGTGATGTTGATAATTTGAGTTCGGCGAGGGCTTATTTTAATATTTGTTTCCAATAATACCACAAAAGTACTAATGAGGCTGATATCTAATGGCAATTTGGTTTCTCTGGAGACCCTAAATGGCATTTTCAAACTAACATGAACAGTCAGGCTGCTGGCAGTAACCTTGCAGTACCTTGCTGCCTTGGTTGCAAAAAATTAAGACTCTGAGCCTTGTGGACATGTCTTACTCTCCTTTGGGAACATGCAGGAGCAGCAACAGGAGATGATCCAAGAAGTGAATGGAAGCTCCATAGCAACTCAGCTGCATAGCATCTTTGTGTCATAGGACTTCCTGGTCCCTGCCCACTAACACTGTCCTTCAAAATTATTGGCTATTTTAGTCTAAAATAAAAATTGTGTGACAAGAAAAGGTTTTTCAGTCAAAATAAATACATCAGTAACAGGCAGGGAATAGGCATAAGTACTTTGGTGAGTATTCTGTCTCTTGCTGTCTATATATCTGAGGTATGCATTTAAATGATGAGCATAATGGAAATATGCAGAAAAGAGTATTTGCATTAAAAAACATCAGTAAAGAAAGGCTTAAAATACCCAGAACTGATTTCAGTAAGTCATGAAAGCCCTACTTGCACAGCAAAGGTGAATAAAATAAACACACCTGAAACTTCTTTTTAAATGTTTTTATGTTCATCCAGCCCAGGACTATATACATTAAGCTCCAAATAACCTTCATGCTCAAACATTTAACCTTTGCACTACAGTGCTTGTAAGCAAGATGGAGAACACCAGGAGTACACTATCCCATGAGTAAACACACAGACATTACAGTATTTCATTTAAGGGGAAAATACATTTCAGAAGAAACCTCTTCAGCGGTTGAGTGACTACAGGAGATATAATTTACATACCACAGTTACAGCATCATTCAGAAGCGATTCTCCAAAAACAATGATGAATAGAACTTCGTTGACATGGACTTCTTCAAATACTGCCAGAACAGCTACAGGATCCACAGCAGCAATTAAGCTGCCAAACAGGAGGAAGTCCAGCAGTCCACTGCTCATGTTTCCTTCAAAAACAATGCAAATAAAGTGCAAGCAAAGTCAGCTTTGTGTTTCCTATAGTAATGACAGACTGTGATATTACAGATGATGCTAAATCCTTGAAAATAGGGATCCTAAAGCATCAGCTAGAAAGCATGGCACAGAAACTACTGAACAAGTTCTGCATTGTGTCACCTTGTATCCTGCAAGGTTGGTTGGATCCAGCCATGGCCCATATGGATTGAAGTTGACTGTAGGAGCACTGCAGTCCTGCTCTTATGGCAGGGTACTTGAGAGAAGTACTTCCCTATCTCATCTGACTTTTTCTTTGTGTGTAGCATGGTTTATCAAACTTGGCTAAATTGTCCCATGATAACTGAGAACTGACAAGATGGACAAAATGGTAGTTCTGAAGCAACTGTTCCAAAATACTTCATACCACAGGCCAAACTTGACTCTTGGTTGCTTAGAACTTGCAGTTAAACAGCACTTGTGGCCTTATCCAAGTAGACATTCATTGATAGATGCAGTTAAGCCATTTGTTCCCAAATTTTGAGTCTTGAGGCCTCTGTTAAATGGTCTGCAAGTGGACAATGAAAATAGATGAAGGACTAAAATATACCTCAACATGTTTGTGTTGTAGCCCCTTAGGAATTTTGGCAAGGATTTCAAAAGTTTTGAAACTACAAAACCCTGGTGAAAAAGTAACCCCGTATTTATTTAAAGTTTTTTTTAATCTTCTTTTAGTTATTAAGGTTATTTTCTTCAGTTATGCAAAGAGACCGAGACAAGGATCACTATCATTTTACAAGTAACAGAAAAGAGAGAGCCACAGAGATTGCTTTGCTCAGCTTCCTAAATATCTCACAAAGTTTATCCTCTTCATATAATCAAGAGTGATAGCCCAGTCAATTTTTTCTGAGGAACAGATTTTGCAAAGTGTAGAGAACAGTCTGGGTTCATTAATGGATGGAGGAGGAAGCAAGGTTCATTAAGAGGTGATGAAGCCCAAAATTATATGAGGAAGAGCAAAGAAGGACTATGTTGAGAGTTCATTCATTAGAACACAGTGCAGAGGCCCATGTCCAAAATTAACAGGCAGTTTTATCAGGAAGATCTCTACAGGTGAGGGAGAATTCCATCCAATTAAATGAACTGTAAGCATGAGTCAGACAACGACAGTCGGTAGCTGTAGCCGAAGAATTGATATTGCCTGTAAGGTGCTTCCAGAACAACATGGTCTCTCCTCTGGCAAGATCTCTTAGGAGATAATTTTACAAATCCAGAGTGTTTAGTGCTTGGAAGGTAATAGAAACAGAACCTAGATTCCAAATATTTTTGATACAAAATGTCATGGGCATATTTACTCAAGAGAAGTACGTTTCCATGTTAGACAGCAGTGTGCCCAGGTGGCCAAGAAGGCCAATGGCATCCTGGCTTGTGCTAGAAATAGTGTGGCCAGCAGGAGCAGGGAGGTGACTGTCCCCCTGTACTCAGCACTGGTGAGACCACACCTTGAGTACTGTGTCCAGTTTTGGGACACCTCAATACAAGAAAGACATCAAGGTGCTGGAGAGGGTCCAGAGAAGAGCAACTAAGCTGGTGAAGGGCCTGGAGAACAAGTCGTATGAGGAGCAGCTGAGGGTACTGGGGATGTTTAATCTGCAGAAAAGGAGGCTGAGGGGAGAACTTCTTGCTCTCTACAGCTACCTGAAAGGACATTGTAGAGAGGTAGATGCTGGTCTTATCTCACAAGTAATTCGTGACAGACCAAGAGGGAATGGCTGCACTAGGGGAGGTTTAAACTGGATGTTAGGAAAAAATTTCTCACTGAAATTGTTGTCAAGCAATGGGACAGGCTACGCAGGAAGGTGGCTGAGTCACCAGCCCTGGATGTGTTTCAGACCCATCTGGATGTGCTGCTCATGGCTTAGTGGTGGATTTGGTAGAGCAGAGTTAATAGTTGGACTCAATAATCTTAAAGGTTTTTTCCAACCTAAATGATTCTGTGGGCAGACAGAGAAAAGAGTAGACAACACCCTGCTGTATGTGACACTGGCCAATAATCTGTGAGAACTGCAGAAGTGCATAGTCTATTAGCTGCTCTCTGCCAATCAGAGCATCTAAAATGTTATCCATAAAGATTATAGAGACCTTGGTAAGGCCCTGAAAATGGGAATTCACAGTTTGCACAGACAGGTCACTATATTTTCAAAAAGAGAACTAGTCGTGTTCACTCTTGGGCATCTCGGGCTGCGGAGGAGGATTGAGACTATCCATTTTATGGTGAGAGAGAAGTTGAAGCAGTGACCTGAAGTCTGTGCCAAAAAACATGAGAACAGCCTTGAACCTGAATCTAAGTAATGGTTTCATCAAATGTTGTTCTTCTCCACCATGCTTAAGGAACAAACCCAGTGACAATAACTTTCAGATATCAGGGTACAATAGAACATAAGCTTTTGAAAGAAATTGGCTCACTGACGTTGCTTATCTTTTTTATATGTTACCAATTATAATCATTGGTACATTCTTTGAAGACTTGCAAAGCTAGTTAGTAAATATTTATGGAAAGATTAGGACACTTCTATAATTCCTACAAAACAGTGCAAAGAGACATGGTGTAGTGGGTCCCCCCACATGGGGATTCTAAATCAGACTTCTATTTAGCCTAATAATGCAAGTTATTTCCAAGTGATACACAACCACTGCTTCCTCCAGCTCAACAGAGTCTGGAGTGACTGGATGCCAGTAGTGACACTTGAAGAAGGTATGTTTGGCTGGGCATAGTTTAAGATGTCTACACGTACTGAGTACATAGTTGCTATGACCTAGATTGTACAGGAAAAGCTTTTCTAAGCATTAGTCACAACTACAGGTATGCCACAGAAAAGTGCTGCATGTGTTAGTTCTCTAGCAGATGGTGAATAGTTAGGTGCAATTAGCCAGGAGGATTTCTGATTAGAAACTTCTTCCTATTCTGTGAAAGCAGACTCATATGGCTGTTAGTTAATAGCTAAGGTGCTGATCTTTTAATTTCACCTCTAAAGTATGATTTCTTTATTATTATCACCTTCTCTCTTTTTATGCTGCAAATAATAGTATCTGTAAGCATACTGAATGCAAACAAAGAGCTCCTTTTGTTTATTTATGTAGAGAATCTATGTAATCAAGTTTGGATTATGCTCTCGTACTGATGTGTAGAACTACAGGCCCATTCAGCCATAAAGTTGGAAGTAATTTGGTTGTAGGACTCCTCCCAATCTGTAAATCTGTAAAATCTGAGCAGGAGATATATGGATATTTCACTTAAAATAAAACTTTTGTGAAAACACTTGACTTTTCTATTTCACGTGTCATAAAGAGGTCCATGATTTTCCTTTAATGATTTTTATCAACTTATTTTAAAAACTAATTATCATTCATTGCATTTCCCAGAACAGGACATTAATAAATTATTTTTGGTCATATTTTTTAAATTGTTGCAAGCAGCTTGGATATTTAAAGAAAGAAATCCTTGTCCAATCTGTTGCAATATCCCTTTGTCACCTTTTGTATTCCTGAAAGAGCTACATTAATGTGAAAATGTGCCTGCAACATCATGTGCCTACAGGCAAATAAAACTTACCTTCCTGTAGAAGTCAACAGTGTCTTCACCTGAGGTGTCACCTTTGTATCTTCTAAAGAAAACCTTTTACTTATAAAATGTAAGTTATAGTGAGGTAAATATCTAAAATGCAAGCTAAATTCATCATAGATATCTATATTACAAATATCTGCAGTTATATAACGTGACTCTTATACGAACAAGTCTGTGGTCTAGTTCTTCCAGACTGGGATTTTCAAATAAGGACAAGACAAGTTTCCCTTAAAATGGATGGAACAGATATCCCAATCTTATTCTCAGTTTCAAAGAACCGAGTCTGAAATTCTCCTGCTTCGCTATGCTGGACAATGGGATCAATTTTTGAGGCTGGAAAAGTATGTTATCTTCTGTACTAATCAGCTAATAGTTTAATTCTTCATCACAGAATTGTTCTCTGCAACTTCTGATGTTTGAGGCACTCTTTTTACCCGGACTGAAAAGGAGGTCTGTGGTTAATTGCTCCGAGTTGATTTTGGTCAGCTGTGGTTAGAGAACAGCCCCATGAGCAGCTGTTGAGCCTTTCATACAACACAACAGTCTTAGGGCCACTCACTCATTCCAGGATCTCAGCACAGATTGCCAAGAACAGATGGAGAGAGTGCGCAGGCACAGCAGCACTCCACATCTGTACTGCTTTCAGCATACGTGCCCTGTAAGTATTTTCTAGAACTCACTGACTTAAGAGAATTTTGTCCTAGAAAAGCTCTTGAGCTTCTTCAGTATAGGTGAGGTGCCTGTTTCAAAACATGTGTAATCAATGTAGAATGTGAATTAATGTTTTTTAGGTGGCAGTAGATATTTTATGTTCATGCCACACCTGCTGAGGAGATTAAGAATTGTTGTTCTGTGCCTCTTCTAGCAGCCCCATGTCTTTATATTGTAGTATAATTAAGACAGAGGGCATCTTACACGTGCTACTTGGTTCCTTAAGTCTTCAGTTACAACTTCCAGTCTCAGATGACAAAACAGAGATGTGCCAATAGAGATGTGCCATGCATACACACCCCCTCAGCAACCATTGCTTACTTAATATTAAAGCTGACTGAAGGAGAACAGTTCCATTTCACAGTAACTTTGAAG
Organism: Todiramphus chloris collaris; assembly: GCA_025345505.1. Lineage (NCBI taxonomy): Eukaryota > Metazoa > Chordata > Aves > Coraciiformes > Alcedinidae > Todiramphus > Todiramphus chloris. Next base: position 8,737,797 of record JANVCC010000270.1, read on the forward strand.
GTTTCTACCACAGCAGAGAGAAAAAAGCCCTTCAGAGTGTATTTTTGTCCAGATGTCCATTAGCAGCGTGAATCCTGACCTTTATGCTGAGAGCGTTCACACATATTTTGAGTAAGGAAAAATGAGACACAGTCCCTTTCGCGCTTGCTTCAAAGAAGATTTCTCAGATCGTTCTTAAATTTTGTAAAAAGATACAAACAGCTCCTGTTAAAACTGGATTTTTATGGTGAAAAGAGTTGTTAAGCATCACACACCTAACAGCTGGTGTACAGCAGCATTCACAGTCGTGCCTTCACACATCAAACTTACCCATTATTCCTGTCTGATGGACACCGTAGAGAGATAAACCCGTTGTGGCAGCGTTCCAGACTGTCCCAATGACAGCGTACAAAAGGATGGAACCAAGATTTCCAAAGAACAATCTATTTGGCATAAAATATCCAGCATCCAAAACAATGGGGGGCAGCAGATAGAAAAAAAATACAGTCGGTGTAAGGGTAAAGGAGGCGATGTGATCTGCTCCCCATACGATGCCACCGAGGAAGATACCAAGAACAATCAGCAGAGCACTCTCCGGAACCACTCGAGTGACTTTGTGGGACAAGTGGAAAACTGCAAGGAAAGAGGAAGAGAGTTTGTCAGAATTGGAATGGAGAATTTGAGCAACAACTGTTGTTAGCTGGTAATTTGGACTTCACACAAACTTCCTGCTTTCATTGTTATTACACCCAAAACCATGATGGGATGCACGGGGTTACAGTAAGAAGCTAGCCATCTGTAAAATAAAATAGGTTAATTCTCATATTTTATCCAGCATATTTCAGCTTACATGAAAACAACATTTCATGAATTTTGTTTCCTTTATTGGGTTGTATTCTCCACGTAAGATCTGTTTCGGAAAGATGGTGCTCTGTGCAAAGCAGCAAGTGCAAGACTGGAAAGAAATTGCAGAAGTTGTGGAAATGTAAAATTTTGGTTTCTTTCTGTATCTAAAAATACACATCTGGCCTCCCAACTTTTGTCTTTGAGAAAGATCAGTGTACTATCAGGTTTACTGGAGGACAAGAGAAGACTGCTGAAAGAAGAAGCAGTTCCAAGACAAATTTATTTTTGTATTTATATTTTAATTGATGAAGAATGTTGTATGCATACAGCATTGCCTACAGCAGGAGCAGAACGGAGCAGATATTATGTGAGATCCCTCTTGGGCCTTTCCCTCAAAATCTTCCTCGTAAGAATGTCAGTGAATTCAAAGGCTTTCTGGGGGAACTGGGGCTTTATTGGTGCCTCATTCATATATAGGTATATTCATAGGAAATGGTTCTGTAGCAGGCTACTTAACTTTTTTTATTGCATTAAAAATGTCATAAAATCTGTATCTTACAACAGGTTGTCAAATAAATAAAGATGAATGGTAGATGGTATCTCTTATAGAAAAATGTGATGGTGTGGGGTGGTAAGTCTATTAAACTAGCCAGTTAGAGGGAGAGAAAATTATGAAGTGCCATGAGCGAATCTGAAGAGACAGAAAGATGACAAGGCCAAGATAAAAAATAATAGACTGTTCAAGGTGACAGAAACACAAGTAAGATTGAAAATATACGCAGCAACATATATTTATAGTGCACTTCGGTGTCAGATAAAAGGAAAAGAAAATAAAAAGCAGAGTTAAGTCAAGTGTACACAGAAAGATGGAATACAAAAAAGGAGAGGATGTGGCAATGGTCTTTGATAATAAGGAAGTAGGGGTGGGTTAATTGTCTTTCTTGGGATTTTGGTGAGCTTTTTCTTGAGTTTATCTTGTATACTGATGTGTCCCAGATGGTCTGAACCCTACCACTTTGTGATACTGATTCAATCAATGGGATTTTGCATTTTTAGCTTTGTGTTGAAAATGTTTCACTTTAGGAAAAACAACAAAAAAGACTACTAAAGACTAAAAAGGCCACTAAAAGCCACTGGTTCAAGCATCAGCCTAGAATGGTGTTGAAGTTTTTACAGCATTAATGCAAATTAGCTCAAAACTAATGTGGACAAGAAGGCATCATTAAAATTCCAGCATTTTAAGGTATAGTGGAATAATCTTTCCCATAACTACACAGAGATCTTAGACCAGGTTATTTTACTGAAAAACCTTTTT
>JANVCC010000270.1:8740036-8932026 GCA_025345505.1 Todiramphus chloris collaris
GAAGACAACAGCCTGCCTATACCAACAATGAGCGTGACTGTGGTTCACATGTGTTTGTAGACAAGACTTGAAAACCAAGCCATGATAGAAGATAGCTTCAGAGTGGAATTAATACAATAGCACATATGAAAGCACATGAAATACACAGGAAAGCAAACTGCATGCAGTGAGGCTGCCTAAACCACGCCAGTTTTCTATATCATGTTTCATGTAATCAATAGCTGAATAATACTTCACCAACCAACACTGTGGATTTTCCCAGTTAGTCTCCTCTTTTTATAATAAAATCCCTTGGGCTTGCACTAAAACCAGGAAGAAAGTAAATGAGGAAAACCAAACATGTAGAAATTATAGCATTTAAATTCTGAAAAGTCTTCTTTTATCAGTAATTCTTGGTTCTTTGAATTTCCGGACGGTGAATTATCAACTATTTTATCACCTCACAGAGTAGAGATTATCTCCTTATCCCAGAAAATGAATGTTGCTGAGCTAGTCTTACTAACCCAGGTCTGTTTTTCCTACTCTTACGTCTGCAGATAAGCCACAACTACAAAAGGTTAAAGTTAAAAATGTAAAAGAAAACTGTGAAGACATTTGGAAAAATGGTATTGTATTCTACTCTGTAAAATATCTTTACAACCTAAACCAGTTTCTCCCAGTGAGTGCTGGGAAGCCAACCTGATACTGGTTTTAACACTGTCTCCTAGAAGTTGCATGTTCTCAGTGAGTCAGCTACATCATATCTGTCTGTATTCCCTTTAATCCTAATCATCTGATTATCCATACTGGATTTTAATACTATCAGCAATAAATTCCTTAACTCTGTTAGTGTCAGAATGCGGACTGGGGGCAGGAAAGTTATTGCATGTAATGGGGCTCTAGAGGAATCTCTTCTGCATTTGGTACAACCAAATTCTGAGTGCTAGATGGTATTTGTTTTAAAGTGCCTAGCTAACTCTGCAGGCAGATAGTATGCCACTGAGTATCAGAATCCTAGGGTCTGGAAACATAGAAATATGCAAAAGGGAAATCCAGCATGAAATTCAGTGGAATACCTCTAGACTAATATGTAATCGGAACTTGCTATTTGAGTTCATATTTGCACTTGCACTGATTGATTTGGGTTTTGTTTATGGCCACGTGCATTAAATATATTCAACCAAGACTGCACATTATGAGTAGCTAGTACATGTATAGAAATTGAGAGAGATAGATTAATTCCAAATTTACTCCTTAATGTTTTGGGTTTTTTAAAATTAATTCTCCTGAAGTTATGTCCCTGATACATTCTGATTGTGTTACAAACTGACAGAATGATAGTACATTAATTTTCATAAAGTTTTCCTTTACTTGCTTTGGAGAAATGCAGAAATAGGCCCACAAAATGAATTATGTCACCATGACAAAGGAGAAGAATCAGAAGCTTTAATGTCATCTAAGTGTCTAGCGTGACTAGGTATTCCACCTGACTAAGGAGTAAAATACAACCCAGTAGTAATGGACACCCAGTTTGGTTGGATTCTGTTGTGAAAGAGTTTACAAGTATCAGGAAGGATAGCGTGGCACTGCTGCTCAGAGAAATTACTCTGCAAGGGACCCAGGGATGAAATGATGCCTATTTCACTGCTGTTAAGAGTACATCAATGTATTTTAATGAGGAGGAGGGACATGAGGGAAAGAGCAAAGGAAAAAAAAAAATGTAGCCAGTCCATAGCATAAAAGAAATAACAGTGAGCAGGGCAGTCTTGTGATCTATACATTTATCATTTAGAATTTGTCAACGTAAGTCCAGGCACAGTATTAATAAAAAATCTAGATATGCTTTTCATCGTGCTTAACCTGGCTTGGAAGTGGATTGAGCTGGTTAGTGGGTATACTGTGTTTAAATTCAAGATGAGCATCACTGAATTAGAAGCTTTCTACAAAATTGAACAATTACATCATATAAACTTCCTGTGGATTTTTTTTTTTTCCTAACACTTCCTTTGAAATCCAGTAAAAGGGACTGTGAAAATTGTGAGAGTGCCAGAGCCTGGCCCAGGCTGCCCAGAGAGGCTGTGGAGTCTCCTTCTCTGGAGACTTCCTAACCCCCCTGGATCTGCTCCTGTGTGGGCTGCCCTGGGTGACCCTGCTCTGGCAGGGGGTTGGACTGGATCATCTCCAGAGGTCCCTTCCAACCCCCACCACTCTATGACTCTGTGATTCTATGATTCTAATTAATGCATCCGATAAGAAAGATAAAAGAGGTAAGATCTGATGAGAAAAATAAATTATAAAAAGAAAATTGGCAATCTATGGTTTGATGGCCAGAACAATTTTTCTTTTTAACTCAAAGAAATAATTATACTTTAAGAAGTATGTTATTTTTTTTTGCATCTTTTAAAAACGCAGTAACTCAGAGTAAATCCTTCAGTGGACTTTACAGCATTCAGGGAATTATCTGTTGCTTTCTAAAGCCATCTGAGACTGCTTTGCAAGAAGTGATTCACCAGAATAATGTTTATCTCTTTCACTAAATGAAATTAAGACAGAAAGAACTGGTTAAATAGCAAGAAATAAATAAAGTAAACAAATAAATAAAAGAGAACATACGGTTCATGCTCAAGTCACTTAGTTTTTGTATATATAAAAAAAGTTTTCTGAAGCAAGGTTTCTCATATTTATTTCCAAATCATCTCTAACAACAACCATTTTTAATGAATAATTATTTTCGCTTATCAAGCAAAAGATTTCAATGACTTAGTTCTAGAATTCTGTGCTTCACTTCCAGCTGAAATGAACAATTCAAGACAGATTTGCCATCTTTTGAAAATACAGCACTGCAAAAACAAAACTCCAAAACTACCTATTTAATACACTGTTGCATTTCAGGTCATTTCAACACTATCTCAAGTGACAAATAACATTTCCATTAACTTTGTTAGTGGAAAATCAAGGCCCTGAAAACACTGAAATAATTTTTTCAGCTCCTATCACTGTCTCAGTCAATCACAAAACCTACTGCATGCGTGCAGTATGCAGTGTGGCATCCGGAAAAGTCCAGACCTGACTTACAGTAGTGCTAGGCATTCTTTCCCATGCATCTTTGGACAAAATCCAAGAATTCACAAAATAATTTAGATTATTAAAAGATTTTCTACCTCTTTTGTCAGACTTATCATTCTCATAGTTGAAAGCACGTGAAAGCACAGATAGGAATTTGCAAACATTTCTCAGAGCTTTCTACCACTGCTAGTGAGAGGTGTGGGGTCTACCATATGCATCTTTGCTAGTGGGTCAAACATGCACCGATAGTGTGCTATTAGTCTATTTTTTCAGTTTTGAGCTTTTATTTTCACTTAGAAAGATGAAATCATATTAAATCAAGCCACAAGTTCCTTCAATTTGAGATCCAAGACTTGATCCTCTGTGACTGGCGAGAACCCTTGCCATTGACCAAAGTGAGAGCAAAACCTTTCTTCGTGATTCTGAAAAGTAATGAAAATTTACTTTACAGAGATGCAAATAATTGTATCTCCAAGGCAGTATAGAACCAGGTTCATGTAATGCCATGAGGTTGCATCTCCCTTCTGAGGAGAGGCTGAGGGAGCTGGGTCTCTTTAGCCTGGAGAAGAGGAGGCTGAGGGGGGACCTCATTAATGTCTATAAATGTGTTAAGGGCGAGTGTAAGGAGGATGGAGCCAGACTCTTCTCAGTGTCATCCAATGTTAGGACAAGAGGCAATGGGAGTGAGTTGGAACACAAGAGGTTTAGGGTAAACATAAGGAAAAACTTTTTCACAGTGAGGGTGATGGAGCCTGGACCAGGCTGCCCAGGGGGGCTGTGGAGTCTCCTTCTCTGGAGGTGTTCAAACCCCGCCTGGACACGTTCCTGTGTGACTTGATCTGGGTGATCCTGCTCTGGCAGGGGGGTTGGACTAGATGATCTTTCTAGGTCCCTTCCAACCCCTAACATTCTATGATTCTACGATAATATGTAAGTTCATTTAAAATAAGAGAATATTCTGCCTGAAGGGAAATCTTTCTTCTAAACATCTTCCAGCTGTTGGACTCTAACTGGCAAGCATGAAATTTTTGTTTCCTATCTTATCTACCTGATCATGTTCTCTTTACCACTCTAGAGGGGAATTCTATTTAAAAACTGATTAGTTCTACCCTTTCTGCAGTGTTTTTCAGTAGTGTCTTCGGCAGATATATGTTATTACTTAAAAAAAAAAAAAATCTGAAATGTATTCCAACAGCACACTTAGAAAAAACTGATTTACCTTGTCTATATAATGGCTCAAAGTATAATCAAATACCAACTTGTCAACTAAATTGATCAAGTGTAGCTGGGTACTAATGCAGACTGAAAGCCTCTGGAAAGTCCCAGTCCATTCCTGTTATGTTGGTGTACCTGACTAGGGAATGGCCATACTGTCCTTAATACAGAGCATACATTTTCTAGAGGGATCATTTTGCTTTCACCACCTCTAAAAGTCATGCATCCTCAGACACTCTTTTGCTCTGTATCTTCACCCATTATTTGCAACCTGTTAGTGAATCATAGTACAAAGACAGAAGCAGCTGTGATGTAGAAATATTTGCCTACACAAGTCCCTGGGCAGAGATTGCCGCATTCATGTTGGGCAGAAAAAAAAATTTATTATCTGTCCTTTTTTCCCCTGCTTTTTGTCTGCCAGCTCCTGTAAAAGGTTATTTTAGATACTTAGTGTTTGACAATTTTTTCTCATTAAGCTGTATATGTAGAAAAGCCAGATACCCTGACCTCCCCAACATCTAAAAAGGAGCTGGTAACAATCACTGTTTTAAAATGACTTCTAACTCTCAGTTTAGTAACAGTCTTATGTAATCCCTGATTTATTGGCTGCCTGTAGCATTCACTGTGGTCCTCTCGTGATACGGAGGGCAATGTATGCCAGTTTCTTTCTGCACGCCACCTATTCCAGACTAATACTGAAAGTTTCTTGAGCAACGGACAGTACAAACTCCTTAGAGACATTCACTGCTGCAATTGTTTAGAAAAGTACTTAACAATAATGACCATAAATGTGTTTTTGTTATAAGGAAGGGTTTCTCTCTTCCATTCTTCTGTTCCATTGTCTTCAGTTTGATGGGCAACTTTCTTTATACTTTTACGTCTTTAATCTCAAATTTCTCCAGAGGTTTTTGCTATTTCTTCTTAAGTATTTGGTGTTAATTGCCATCTATTTCATATATTTGTTAAAGAACACACTCTTCCAGTAAGTCCACTTTCTACTTACTCCAAGAGAAGGTTTTTGATACAATTGCCTGTTTAGTGAAGGTTCTTGTATTTATATTTCTCTTCTCTTTTGTTATGGTTCCCTTCTCAACAGTCCTGCCCACACACTTCTTCACTAATAAACTTCCTACACTTGCTATGCTTGATTTCTATATACTCATGTGTCTTTCCTTTTCTGCTCTGTCCTTGTAACTCTTATTATTTTCACATGACGCGCCCGTTTTGCATCCCTGTGCAATGACCTCAGTTGCACTGGATCCCGTTTTTCAGATCTCCTTCATGATGTAAGATTTCTACCATTGCCACATTACCAAACACAGCATTTCTTGCTTGTATAGCCATAGGCATACCTTCCAGCTAATTACTGTTGCTTAGGTAGCCTGTTTAGAGCATCTAGGAATTTTACTTATGGCCATAAGATCTAGAAGAGCTCTTTGGTTGTGTAGCCAGGCCCTCCATTATCATACCACCACATTTAATGATCCTAATTTCAGAGTATTTTTGCTCCAGCTAAGCCTATATAAGGGATACCAGCAACCCTTATCACATAGGTTGAGATTTCACGAGACTTCATTCTGATCTCTAGCCTGAGCTTGTTCACAGATATTCTATATCCATTTTACTTTGTGAAAGTGATTTCAATTCTCACACATAGTTCTTTCCCCCTAATGTTAAATCCTTCATTTCTTATAAAAGCACAGAGAGAAACATTTTTGTTGCGTGTCTTTGATTTGTTAAACTAAATCACTTACTTTCAGTCCTTGCTTTGGCACTCTATCTGTTTCAGAGTCATCAGAAATCTCGTCTACGTGTTGCATGAGTCACAACAGAAGCAGGTCCAACAGCATTAATAATTTCCTATCACAATCTATAGTTCTACATCCTGGATTCATTATCACATTGGTGACTCACAGTCATCCTGTATTCACTTCATACACATGTATACCTCTCTTCTTCTCATTCACAATGACACGTAGAAATTCTTGTCATTGGTCCCTAACTGAAAGTGCCACAAAAAAAACCCTCTATAAGACCAGATAAAAAGCCAAGCTCTAGTGAATTCCACAAATAACCTTCCTATAGTTTCTTCCTTTATCTTGTCCTTCCCTTACCCACCCGGCAACTGTTCCACCCCCTGTCTTATTAAAAGATGAATTTAGGCCTAAATAAAGTAAAAAAAAATTAAAAATCCAATGTGTTCTATGAGTGGTTCCGTTGAAGAAAGGATTCAAAGCATTAGGGAACTGTTTTTCTAATCTGTCCAGGAAGTGTTTAAGCAGATTCGACATGGCTGAGGCTGATCATTATTATTGTATTTACCTTCCTGCTCTTTATCAACAAAGTGCGCTCAGTTTTCTTTTCCTGGTCAGGAGACTGATAGCGTATTTTATAGTCCTTTAGATTCTGTTCTGTGGACCTTGCAACAGTGGTATTCTGAGAGTCTCATGAATTGATTTTTGCTATTTTGAATTGTTTATATAGAAGTGGTACAAACCCCTTAAGTGAAAATCTTTTACTAATTTCTTTTAAACAATATTATTTTGACAAATCTTAAATTATTTTATTAATCAGTACTTAATACTTTTACCGAACGTAGCAAAGATGGAAAGATTTACTAAAAAAAACCTCAGACATATCACATATCTCAGAAAACTCAGAGATAATTTGTATTGCGTAACAAGCAGTAAAAGCTATTTTTGGTACACGTCCTTGGGTACTGTCTACATGAGCATGAATATTAATACTATTCATACTTAATCTTGGGCATATTTTTCCTAAGCAAGGCACAAAGTCATTCATACTTAACTTGTTTAGATCAACTGGTTTGAGTTTGGTTTTATCCAGCTCAAGAAAGCTTTCATTTGTCACATATGTAATGATCACCATTTACAAAGTGTACAGCATTCTAATGAGCTCATTAAGCAGGAGATTTTAGGTCGCTGTTCTTTGTTGGTGAACAATTAACAAAATATGTTAGCAATTAAAACTGTGACCAACATACAGGTCAAGGTTCCTTGTTGATAGGTCATAACTTAACAAGATAGCCCCAAGACAAATTCAGAGAAGTGTGTGAGTAAGCAACTATTACCTCTATAAGCACTTAGAACATAATGAAGTTTAAACACTCAGGTACAGTTTATCATAATTATGCCAAATAGCTCTTTTCTGAAGGAGCAGTCCCTCTGCAGTGCTAGCGTGGTAGCATTTGGCCCTTATGGAGCTGAATGGCACTGAAAGGAAAATGGGAACAGTCAAAAATAATATTTCAAAACGAGAGCAAAGTACACGTTAGAAACACCTTGAAGTATACTAGAGGATATAAAACAGGACAGGAAAAGTGTCATAAAATGACTTCATTTCCTATGTAAAAGGTATTAGAATTAAGTCTGAAAGACAATCTTTTTGCTCAAGTTAATATTTCTCACAGCCTGAACTCAGTTAAGGGTTGCTATGAGATTTCTGCTGTCAATAGATGATATTCCATGCTGAATACAAATATAAAGAAGCACAGCTGAAGAGTATTACATACTAGAGCTACTCTGTAGCAAAAGAACAAAAATAGTATTTTCTGTCATAACCCCTTCCAATTACATATTAAAGGGCACGAGAGACATAATTAAAGCCTAAGGGCTAGGAGGAATAGCTATGAAGGCTAATCCAAGTCATGGGGTAGGAAAGAACTTTTTTTCAAGCCTTGGTAGACTACCTTGCTTCCTGCCCCATATGTTCCACCCTGGCAAGATTTTAATTACTACAACTGGAATAGCATGGGATTACAGGGGAAGTATTTCTGATTACAGCAGTAAATTAAATAAGCATTAGGGTATTAAAATTTATCAGCGATGCCCACAAACAAACCAAAAAAAACCCACCAAAAAACCCCTACCCCCAAAACACAAGTATCAGGTAGCTCTTGCTTAAAACTGAAAACAAGCTTTGTCTGAATGAAGTTATGAGAACATACGTAGCTAGTTTCCTCTGAAAGTTAATACCACTGTGCACCTTGCATGGGCTTCAAAATGTTGCCGTTCATACTTTGGAGGAAAGGCTCCAGCAGCTTGATAAGAGAAGAGTTTCACGATGGCTTACAACTCTTGTACGTAATTCCAGAAACTCGTATTTGAGCCTCCCTCCACCACCCCCTCCCAGCCCCGCCTTGGGCCTCCCACCCCTCTCAGCCCCTCTCGGCCTCAAATATGTTGTTTATGTGTGTTAGGAATGTCAGATTCTCTAGATGAGATCATTTTTACTGAACAAATTAGAAACACTTTTAAGAGAAACACTCCCTATTACCGTAAGGCGTCCAGAATGACAACAGATAAGGATAGACTCTTTTCCTAAGATTTTTACAGGGCTGTGAAAGTTCCTCGGTGAAGGATCTGGGATTCCAAAGCTTTTTCAGGAAATGGAGAAGCAAGTAGAAACTTTTCTGTAAGAACACTGGTAAAATCACTTGTCACTCACCTGCTTCTCCACATGCAACTCCCTTTGTGGAGTTTTAGGTAATGAGAGAATAGCTCTTTTACCATGTTCTGCTCAGAAGGAACATGGTAAGGAACCGAGTAAGGGGATATGTGGTAAGGAAATAGGCAAGGATTCTCATGTTTTAATACTTGCACACTACTCTATTTGTTCCACAGAAGGTTAAGGAAGCACCATTTTCACCATTCAAGCCTGGGAGTTTCTGGATTAGGCAATAGAGAGCAGAAGACTTTATACGCTTCCTTGATGAATGCACCGAGTCCTGCCCATAAAGGATGTAATTTTTCTCAGAAATCGAGGTACGTGGTTAATTTTTCCACAGACTTAAGAAGAGCAAAGTACAGCTTAATTTATATCACTCTATTTGTTTCTTGTAAGTGGCTCTGAGATACTGCTATCATTCAGCATGCTTTGACATCAGCTTTGATTTTTGTCCTTAGAGCTTTTCTGATTAACTAATACATTAAGTCTCATACCTTCATTATCTCATTGGAGAGGTGAAGTACACAATGATGGTAGCAGGAATAGCAGTAGTTTAAATAGTATCTTTATACTTCAAAATGTGGTGCGTGGAAAATAGGTTTGATGTTTCAAAACGGGGTAAGAAGGTGATGATGAGACAGCTTTTTTTTTTCAGTTACGCACTTCTGTTTTGTAGTGCAGGCACGAGGAAAAATGAGAAAGGTTAGCATGCAAAACAAAGTTCACAAGGAGATTAGTTTTCTGATTTTCTACAGAGAAGAAAGAAAAAGGAGGAGAAAAAAAACAACTGGCTAAAGCTGTATTTGAAGTAGCTCACCACACAAAGCTTTTAATTACTGAATATGACTGTTTGTTTCAAAAAGGAAGGAGGGTAGAAACCAGACACAAATCTCTTCCTGACTAAGTAAGAACATCCCAGAATGTCATACACATAGACTAAACATGATACACAGTACAAATTCCTATCACCATAGGATTCTTTGCTTTATGTGGGAAAATGTCCCTTCTGACACGGGTTAAAATTTTGCATATATTCCTAACAACATGTGCAAATATTAATGTTTGGGGAGCAGTAAGGATGCAGTATGAATCAAATGTTATACCTAGTATATGCACAGTAGTGCCTCTTTTTGTCTTCTATAACCACATATATATGGGTTAAACTTCAGTAGAATCATAGAAGAGTTTGGGTTAGAAGATACCTTTAAAGGTCCAACCCCACCTGCAATGATCAGAGACATTCTGGTTACTCAGAGCCCAGCCTGACCTTGAGTGCATCCAGGGATGGGGCATCCACCACCTCTCTGGATATCCTGTTTCAGTATTTCACCACCCTTATCACAAAAACCCTTCCTTATATCTAACCTGAACCTACACTCTTTTCATTTAAAACAAGTACCCCAGTACCCCTGATTACAGGTCCTAAAAAGCCTGTCCTCGTATTCCTGATAAGCCCTCTTTGAGTATTGAAAGGCAACAGCAAGATCTTCCTGGAACCTTCTCTTCTCCAGCCTGAACAACCCCAACCTTCTCAGCATTTCTTCACGGGAGAGCTTTTCCATCCCTCAGATTATTTTTGTGGCGCATGTCTGGACCTGCTTCAACAGGTCCTTGTCTTTCCTGTGCTGAGGACTCCAGAGCTGGACACAGTACTCCAGGTGGGGTCTCAGCAGAGCAGAGAAGAGTGGCAGAATCACCTCCCTCGACCTGCTGGGCATGCTTCTTTTGATGCAGCCCAGGATACACTTGGACTTCTGCTCTGTGTGTGCACATTGACAGCTCATCTCCAGTAAAGGGGGTTAAATTATTTACACAAGGATAAATTATAAGTGAGAGAAAGCTTATACATGAAAAAATTATATATGTGGACTTAATTGTAAAAGAATTAGCGTAGCATCTTCATATACATGAAGATGTATATCATTTGACAGGATAGGTTCTAGAAAAAAAATGCCAGAGTGGAAAAGCATCAACCTGACAGAATGACCTAGCTGAACTGACACAGTTTTATACCAACTATAAGATAAAAAATGCAGGTAGGTTAGTCCTGCTTTGCTCTAAACCAGAAAGTTGTGAACAGCCAAACTTCATAGTTTCCATATTGTTTTTTACCATTAATCTCTTGAATCCTGTACCCGAATATACTGCTTGTCCTGATAGGAAATAAAAAGATGAACAAGACAAAAGCCAAGTTTCAGCTGAATTTTCCCTAAATCTATGGATTCTCTGCTTTCTGTCATACTCATGAGCACCTGAGTAATCATATGATACACAGGATATATTTCACTCTTTTCATTCCAGTTATGAGTGTTTAGTTTGTCAGCAAATGAACCTGTGTGATGATTTATCTGTTTATCAACCACATTTTTCACAGTTAAACAGCTCCAAAACTACGGGGCTTCTTTCAGGTACAGACACTGTGTTTATGGACTACAGCACAAACTGTGGTACTGTTGGCTCTTGATTAAAATCATATAACATTTATCCAATGAGGGTATATAGACAAGATTCTACTGACTTCGAACACATTGGGATCCTCCATCATGTGACATAGAACACATGGTACCCCAGGCAGTAAGAGGAAAATGTAGCTGTAGACCATTCTTCCTTGCTTTAGGTCTTTCCTGACATGAGACTTTCAGTACCCATACACAAGCTGGGTTTCCACCTAACAGTGGCAGGTCTATCTTGGACCGGTTTTAATCTTTACTTCTAAATCACAGTGAACAGAAGGACACTTCATACTTCCTTCTGGTGTTTTTACATCCTCATACTTTCAAACACTGAACAACGTTATTCAAATGAGCTTGCCTTGAAAACTATGGGCTTTATTAAGGTCAACTATGTTGTATTCCTTAGGAAGGATGAAGAATTAAGATGCTTTATTGAGTGCTCAAAACCAATAGTTTTGCCTCAAAGCAAATAGTTTAAGCTTTTCATTTAATTACCATTTTCTTCAAGACATGAAAATGAGATGTATTTCTATTTACTGAAATGTTAGGGAAGGTAAGGTTGCAAATAGGATTACTCTATTATGTACTAATTAATTGCTGCCCCCCCTTAACTCCATAATAAATGCTACTCATGTAAAGTGAAATAACCTCACCCTCAGATCAGAACATGTCAGAAAATTGATTGAATTAACTTGAGTAGGGACAAGAGGGAAGGTAATTACAAAGCATTTATCTTTCACTGGCTTCAATGACATATTTATCAAACTGTGAAGAAAACAAAGTGTAGTTTCTGAACTTGCTATGTTCTTTATTTCTAATAAAAATTTTGGAAGAGTTCAGACAATTTTCTAAATATTATCAAGAAGACAATACCAAAACCAGTCTTCTCTTTACAGGCAATTTTACTTCATAAGTAATCTAAGCTTTCTTCACTACAGATGCAAGTTTCAGGCTCTGTTAATGGATGCTACACAGCCAGTTAGATAACTGGCCCGAGGAAGCTACCACCTTCCTTATTTACAACCTATCTTTCATTCTTGTCTTGAATCATAGGACTTTGTTGCATGAGAGGCTGTGGAACACAGAAGTAAAAAGATGTAAAGAAAGGCAAATACTAAAATAGAAAAGCACTTCAAACTCTGCAACTGTGGATAGCTGTACGTACTGGGTTTTCAAACCTGTTAGGGATAATCATGTACAGATCACCAGCAATGCAGCAACTGGCAGAGGTATAACCCACCTTTAAAAAGCCCAGATAAAATGAAAAGGATTATTGGGAGCGGATAGAAAGGTAGCTCCATGATATGAAGGGATACTTAACATCATATTGAAGAGACCAAAGTGATGCTGACTATTCGTCTTCTCTGGGAACTACCTTGTTAATGAGGAAAAAACTCAGTCTTGTTCTTTTGACACCTCTAAAAGCTACCACCCTTAAAGATATGCTGTACTCCACAGGACAACGTGGAGAGCCACTGGGTGAGTCCCCCTGATTGCCTAATACAGCAGCTATCCTCTTGAAGCTCTGTAGAACAAAGTCTAAAAGGTCTAATTCATGGTAAGAGATTATGACTAATAGGCATACTGGTATAATCTATCAGGCAGTAATTTATGACAAAATCCTTTTAATAAATATCAGGTACGGTAACAGAGAACCTCTGACTGTAGTCATATGTTTATCTTGTTTATGATAAAGCAACGTAAATTAAAGAAAATTAAACAATCAGTGAATTTATTAGTTAGACACTAAATGTAAATACGTACATACTTTCTTTTTCCTCTCACAATCTAATTACATCATTTTTGTGCAACATACATAATAGCACTCCTACCTGTAGGTTCCATCCTGCCCTTTCTCTTAGAGTACTTTCTATTGTCCTTTTTTTCCATTATTGATCAGTGCACTGATCAACACAGAACTGATAATTTTTTTAAATACAGACTTATCTTAGTGTTTTACACTAGAACGATTGTGCATGTACTTAAATTAGTAGAACACCTCTAAAAATATCTATTATTTCTTTTCCGTAACACATCTGTGGTAGCAAGTATTCAAGAAACAGGAGAATAAACACAATATTTATGCAATATTTCTGCTTTGAAGAAGAATACACTAATGGTCACCTATGGCAACTAATCTAAACAGATAACTTGAGCTCAAAATATCTTCATCTACACTCCAATTGACAAAAGACCAGTTCAATAGTCAAGAGGTCTTTCTATTCAGAGTCCAAGCTTATAGAGCCTTTTGTGAAGTGAAAAAGAAGATAGGAAAAAAATATTATCATATAAGGAAGTGATAGGAGACCCCCCCTAGCCACAACTATTATGGCCTCTGAAATTTCCTGGTCCTTTCTGTAGGAAAAGAAAGAACTGTAATGATGAAATATCTACTCACATAGTTTTGCCTGCTTTATTTTTTTTTATTTTGGTTGGTTTGGGCTTTTTACATTTTTTTTGTTGTTGTTGTTTCTTTTGAGGTTCTTCTTTCAAGGAAACAAAAGCAGTCTTCTTGAGAAAAATCCCATTAGAAATGAGGAAACTAAGATAAGATTCCAAAGTACCAGTGCTGCAATTCAGGTAAGTGGAAGACCCAGAAGTAATACCTACCTAGGACAGAGGAGGACTACAGAAGCGTGCTTTCTGACATACAACTGTGAGCAGAAGAGAGATTTGTAGGAATCACAGAATCACAGAATGTTAGGGGTTGGAAGGGGACCTCCAAAGATCATCGAGTCCAGCTACCCTACCAGAGCAGATCAGATCTATCATCCTGATCATCAGGAAGCGGGGAACACGACAACCACCACCTCCCAGTTTATGTGTTTCTGCTGAATCACCTAGCTACTGCTTGAGCTTTGTACTGTCAATTAATATACTCCCATCAAGTAATACTATTCATTAGAGTATCAGTTCATCCTGCAAAACAGTTTGCCTAAACTAAGAGCTGGAACTCATACTATATCAGCTAAGAGAAGGCAGAAGAGTGGGTGACATATGAGTGAAAACCATTTGTAGCAGAAAATTGAAGCCATTATGATCAGAAAGCACCCAGGATAGAGGAGAACTGAACTTTATGGTGGTACCTTGTCACTCCTTTCTTTAATTCATGATGGCATGACCACCGTATGGCCACCGTGTATTCTTCTCTGTAGATTAGCATGCAATTTTGCTCCAGTTAATCAAAGTATAATGATGCTATTAAAATGGCATTCAGAAGTATTGCTTTCTTTGATCAGGTAGGATGTGGATAAAGGTCCATCCATGTAATCACAGAATGGTAGGGGTTGGAAGGGACCTTTAAAGGTCGTCTAGTCCAACTCCCCTGCCAGAGCATGTAAGGACACTGCTAATCCAACGACCAGGATCTAAAGGGCTAATTGATAGAGCAACTGTCAATTAGCAACTAGTTCCAGAAACACTTTCCAGGCACACGAAGGACAAGAAATTAAGTGATGTGATTAAATGATAGGCCTGGTAGATGAGGGGAGAGCAGTGGCTAGGGTCTAATGAGCCCTTTCACACTATCTCCCTTACAAGCCTCATAGCCCCTCAGGCTGTAGCTGTCGGAGCTGGATGAACAAACAGTGAGGGGGACAGAAAACCCTCTGAATGGCCAGGTCCTGAGAGTAGTGATCATTGGTGCAAAGCTGAATTGGAGTCTGGTATCTAGTGGTGTACCCCAGAAGTCAGTACTGGATCCAGTCCTGTTTAGCATCTTCATTAGTGACCTGGATAATGGGGCAGAGTGTACCCTCAGCAAGTTTTCTGATGACACAGACTTATGAGGAGTGGTTTATAGGGTCATGGTTCTATCCAGATGAATCTCAACGGGCTGGAGAAATGGGATGACGGGAACCTTCCTCATCTTTTTCCTGTCCTTCTTGCCTCCCCAAAACACACATCTGTCCTCTCCCCTCTCCCCCTCCAAGTCTTGCAAGTCTCAAAAAAATGTCTTTTTTTTTATTTCAATACATAAAAGCAGAAGAACTCACCTAGACACAGATTAGTGAATCCAGAATGACCTATTTTCAGTTATTGGAAGGAGAAAACTCACCAGATCCATCTACTTAAAACCCCCTGCTTTTGCATAGAAATTTCAGAATAGATTCCAGTTTTCTTCTTTCACGAATAAACATTAAATATTCGTGTCTTAATTAAATGTGTTTCCACTTGAGTTCTTGTGTTCCCCCTCGGTCAGCTCTTCCTTATCAACCT
The DNA here is from genome assembly GCA_025345505.1 of Todiramphus chloris collaris. Taxonomy (NCBI): domain Eukaryota; kingdom Metazoa; phylum Chordata; class Aves; order Coraciiformes; family Alcedinidae; genus Todiramphus; species Todiramphus chloris. The sequence continues at coordinate 8,755,435 of JANVCC010000270.1, forward strand.
ATAGTTTCAGTATTTATGACTTTACAGTGCTTTACATAGAGGCCAATTGGGTATCAATTCGGTTGACAGGGTGAATACTCTGTAAGCTGTTTTGCAAAAGGAAGCAAAATATTACAACACAGCCACCCAGCCATGCTCTGCAGTTTACCAAAACTGTTTTAATGGTCTGTAATTTTAAATGGCTGCTACTTGTTAGCAAGTTGAAGAATAAAGTTCCTAGTTCTTTGGGACATTAGTTTAACTGCACTACTGCAGAGAAAGAAGTAGTATCACAGACCAGAGAATTTCCTGAGAAAATAAAAAGTATTTCAAGCAAGAAATACTCTTCTATGACTTTGGACTCAATGCTTTATCTTGGAATAGAACTAGCCATACAGATGGTACAGAATAATTCAGTAATCCCTTACCCCATTACTTCAGAGCAATGTAAATATGCTAAATGGGGGGAAAAGAAGTTCTGCATTTGAATTAAAAATATTTCTTCAAGAAAACCGGTGGTGAAACTCACTGTCTTTTAATAGATTTCTGGTGATATGAGTCAAAACAACTGGAAAAGCAACTTTCTCACTGCCAGGCTGAAGTAATAAGTCAGGATTTGCAATACCAGGTTCCCTGCTAAGCGTCCCTAACGCAGACAGCTCTACAAAAACAAAGGGGATCTCACAAAGCCTTTCACTTAAAGAACCTGTGTACACCTGAGAGGGTTTGTGCTTGCACTGACTACTGGCAGGCCTGGGGCTTGCTGCATTGCCACACGAGAGATTTACAGTCGCTTCCCAGGTTTGTAGATCACTCTTGGTAATAAGTGGCTCTAGCTCTGAAGACTGTAAATCAATGTTTTCAACAATCCTAAAACTACCGTATTAAAAGGATGCCATTGTTCTCCACAGAACGCCGAGCACTTTGCACACAGGTGCCTGAAAGTAATTGAAGGCAGGGATCCTTTCTTAGGTATGCATGCCTGAGCTGTATTCAATTCAGGGCCATTCTCAAAATGCCATTGTTTTCTTATGTAATTCACACAAGTTGCTATTGTACGTTTGCTGTTCGTCAGGGGATGTAATCTGAATCTTGTCGAATTATACTGTCCTGATATCTTCTTCCCTACTCTAAATAATTAAGACTTGGAGGGGGAGGGGGGAGAAGAGAGATGTGTGTTTCAAGGAGGCAGGAAGGACGGGAAAAGGATGAGTAAGGTACAAGAGGAGAATGGAAATAAACTGTGGAAATATTCATTTACAGATCTTCTATTTAACGAAGACATGGTTATACAGTTGTTCCTAGGACTGGAAATGCTAGGCTGTTTCTCTGTCAGAAATGTTATTTTCTGCTTCCTAAAATGTTGCCTCGCAAGGCAGAGATTTTACAGCACTTAACATTTCTAACTCAGAAAGTATTCAGCGTTTTGCAAGAGGAAATGTGGCATCTTTCTGAAATGAAGATATCCCAGTCATATTGTATCTCTGCCGACACAAACTTACAACATTTCTGTGTAATTATTTTTAAGGTAGATAATCAAAAGGCTATATCCAGGAAGAAAATGCATGTGCCTCCCTTATAAGTATGGCAACTTGTCCCAGCTTCTACTGAGTTCACAATTAAAGATGTTTTTTCCCCCTTGTTATCTTGTTCAGGATATGGGGGAAGGTGGCTGAGTCCAGACTTCCTAGTCACAATGCAAAGTCCTTTTCCATATTATCACTTGCTAATGAAAGCAGCTTTTAAGGAGCGCTACAATAATGACATGGCTGGTGGTTTAAACTTTACATCCTCATCATTTGAGTCTCTGACTTCTAATAAAGTTCTGCTAAGCATCCTTCAACATTTCTTCCTAAAGTATTATTCACTGCACAGTTACCAACAGAACAGCTATCCTCACATTTATTTTTTTAATTAAAACAGTACTCTGAATCACTTTAAATCGACCCTTCTCACTAGTGCTAAAATGTCAGGAGGAGAAACTTGGGATTCAAATGGGCTGTTGTTTTGACAGCTTGTTTCTGAGGGAGAGGTATGGATTTCTTCAAAGGAAATATTGCCCCAGGAGTCTGAATTGGATGGGTTGTTAGACCTGCATTTCATAGTTCCTTCCCTAGCCTATCCCAACATGCTTAAAATTCTCCACAGTAATTGTTTATGGTAACAAAAAATACTTTGAAGGGATCATTTCTCAGAGTAGTCTGAGACAATATAAAGGTGTCTGGGCACACAGAAATTAGAGCATTTCAGGAACCCCCTATCTCTGTGAGCTTAGCGATAGTGTGCTTTACAGCTCATGTCCTCCTGGGATCTCAAGAGCTGATGGACTCAACAAGTCCATCTGACATCTTTCCATCTTTTTGAGACATCACTTACATCAGCCTTCTATTCAGTGTTTGTTCATTTTTACTGAATCGCTTCTTCCCCCTCCTCTTAAAGTGTTGTTATGTTCTTGAAGATGGATTTACCAGATTCCCTGGATTCAAGTATCACTCCCACTTTTAAATTTCTAATATTAAAGCCTTTAGAATTTATGCATAACTACACAGACATTAAAAGAAAAAAGGTGCTTTTGTGATGTTCTTAGACTCTACATAAGCTACACCAACAAAAAGAACTTGGCAAGAGGGTTGACTCACAGGAATGGAAAGGCTATGCACCCTTTCTCATTTCTGTTCGTAGTCACTCTCCTGTTGTTTCTTAAAGTTGCCAATCTGCTCCATATTGAGACTGCTTTATCTGTTTGGGTTTTATTTTGGGACCAGAAATTAACTTGCCTTCTGAAAACAAAGTTATAGTACACAAAAGTACTTACAAGTAGGAATCTGACAAGTTCCCCAATATAACCTCCAGTGAAAATATAGATACAATCCCTCTCTGTTTCCCAGGATTTTAGACAATTATAGAAGCATGCAGTGGATATCCCCTAAGTAAAATGCATACCTCTGTTTTTTTTTTTTAGTAGACAAGTCTTCAGAAATATCCTCAGAAAAAAGTCTACACAATATTCAGAGTTTAAACTGTTTCTTCTCTCGCCCTTCTTTAGCTGCTGAGCTCGTTATTGCTTTCCTTCTACTTGTTCAAAAGTTGTTTTCTGGTCTCTTTCCTACTTCTGGCTTTTTCTGCTGCAGACTTTCCTGCCACTACATCTCTGTTAATTAACAGATAATATTTTCAACATGTGATCTATTAAAGATATGCAAAGAAGGAGGAGAGCACATGGCAAAGTGAATTTAGAAAGCACGGGCAGGGCTGGTCAGTATGCGTATCTTTAATCTTAAGAAGAACTATTATAGAAGATATATTGTAGAATATTACATTTTTATATATATTATATATACTATATTGTAGAAGAACTATTCTATGCAAGTATGTTGATTAAATATGTTATTTATCAAGAGAATTACAAAAAGCCCTGGTCTATAGCTCAAACTATGTATACATACATGCATGTATTTGTTTAGATTCTTTTCGTTGATATTGCTTGCTTCATCTGGAGAACAGAGGTACCAGGAAGTGGACACCTGAAGTCCAATAGGAGTGTACCTCATGTACCTTCTTCATGTAGATAAGATGCTTTTCTGGCCTAGCTTTACACATGTAAGTAGTTTATTTGCCTTATCCCGTAAGAATACTAATTTGTAATGATAAGAGAGCCTATCAAAAAAGGAAATACAGATCATGAGTTGAAGTGGAACACTGTGTACCTTTCAAATGAAGAGGGACAAATCAAATCAATTATGATACATGAAATAGTGCACTGAGATGCATCAGAAGTTTCATAGTAGACACAGGCAAATTTATTTCCTATAGCACATGAAAGCCAACTATATGAAAACTTTTCTTCCACAGTTTCATTTGTAGCGATACTTAGACTTGCCAAAAGAGATAAATATTCTTCACACTAAAACAAAATAAAATAAAGAGCAGCTTCCTTCCCACAAAGCCCAAAACAGTAGGCACGTCTTCACATATTTCGGTTGCTTATGAGGTTATGTTGCAGAATACCTGGTCTGCACCAGTTGACATTCTGAATGTACACGACATGAATCTCAAGTCCCAGAAAATCCACAAGAATCTTCTATTAAATAAACATTTCCCCAAACTATAGAAGACTACAAACTGAAACTTTGAAAACTAAAAGAAAGAAACAAACCAAAACCAAACAACATAACAAAACCCAACCAACCAAAAAGAACAAACTCAGAAAACCCTAAGGCTATTCTAATGCAAGAGAAGGCAAAGTTATTCTCATACACTTGCCATTCCTAGCTACCAATTGCAATTCCCAGGATACCCTCTGCTGACCCAATTGCCTGCCATCCACCAGTGAAATAGCTCTCCCAACCTCTGTAGCCACGGAGAAGCGAACTTGCATATAGAACAGCTCCTCCCTGCTGAAAAACCTGCAGCAAAACCAGCATTTAGACTCCACTACCTTTGCCCTCCTTCAGGTAGTAAAGCAAGAGGCACAAAGGCACTATAATTTCTTCCTCAGTTATTTTCTTTCTGCTTTTTGAATATATGAATCTTCTTTGATCCAGCATAGCATTTTTGCCATTCAAAGCCTTCTGATAGATTTCTGGTCTACTTTCCAGGACTCTTGGCACACCAAGGCAAAATAGAAGGCTGAAAGCTGGCTTTTTTACTGTTCCCTTTCTCATTGACTTATATGAACACCTTCATACTTTCTTCAGTAATATTCTGTTGAACAGCGTGTGTACATTTCTGGTTTTTTTTTTTTCTTTTGTATGTTATTTGTGACTGGTGGAAAAAGCAGGAGCATTCACAGACTCTCAGTGGAATACTGCAGCTGCCCATTGCTTCTGCAGAGACAATGTCCAGAATACTATAGGATTGAAATTACAAATGTAAAAGAAGCAAAGAATGAAGCTTGAGAGCTTTAGGGAAGAAAAATTACAGAGTTGATAACAGATATTATCTACTAGTAAGTGACATGGTCTGTGCAGCTGTGGAAGTGCAAAGAATTTAAAGACAGAACCAGCAACATTCAGTTGCTGAACTCAGGAACAAGTAGGGCTTTATCAAGAGTTCATACTGAGGACTTCATGGTAAAATGGCTCATCTTAATCCCAGTCAAATATAGGACAATCTAACTGTTGTGTTAGCTTCATGTGGGTTCTGTCACAGAACTGGTATGATTGTGCAGCCATAAGATTACCTATACATATGTGGCACATGTTCAAAGCAGCAAAGCCTTAATAACAGAGGGCAAATACTTAGAAGAGTATCTCACAAGGAAGGTTCAAATGAGCAACCTGTGTGTTAGTTGAGTTAGCACAATTCTTTAGGGACTCAGTGTTGTCAATACTTTTTCCCATATCTGGTTTTCCCAGCTTTCTACTTGATATAACCCACCAATAAAAGTCAATGAAAACAGAACCGTATGCTTATGTGATCTAGGTGATGCAGCATCCATCCGAACGCAAACTCTTTGCAAGGTGTACTCCGACAGCAATTCAGTAGGTTAGTTATATTATCTGTGATTAAGCAAGTGAAAAATGTTTTACAGCATCACCTCTGTATAACTTCTAATTTAAAAAATGTTTTATTAGGATGTGGAGACAGCATTCTCCACCCAAGTCTTCCTGTGTTTAGCTTATTTTTTAGCCAAAATACACCTAGGTTCACTTTTTTACATCTTCCATTCTCTGTGACATGCAAAATTCATGGAATGTGATTTTGGTATCCCAGAATCTGTATTAATACTGCAGTAACAGTACACGTACAGGAAAATATTAGTGAATTCTCCACCAATCATACCTTCTGAGTTGAGACTGATTTCAGAGATCTTATTGAAAACTGAAAATTACATTCTGGTTTTAGATACAAAAGTGAAAGAACTGAAAATAACAGCATGAAGAAAATAATATATATTCCAATTAAACAGTAACTCTTCCAGTTCAGCAGTGTTATTAATATTAGAGAGCTTTTCTAAAAGTCGCAACATTCTGACCGCAAGAGTTAAGAGTATTTGTATAAATTCACTTTAATTCTGTATGCTCTAAAGCTTTTGTGTTTTTCAGCTGCATCAGATGGTCTGATAATATAGATTACTTTTATAAACTATGCTCTTGCACTAATTCCGCAATGCACTGTGGAACAGAGACTCCTAATTTCATCCGTAGAGTTTCCAGTGTTTATTTCTGCCGCTGCTAGCTAATATAGCTGCCAATAAAATCGGAAGACTAGGATACCATAAACTGGAATAGGCATTGTATAAACAACAAGGCCAGATTTCTGTTTCACTTCTGTAAAAAGATTTTTTTCCCCGGGAGCAACAGCAATGCAAAGTTTCAAGGAATTGCAAGGGAATTGCGTGGAGTCGGATGCAGAAGCCACAGTCCCAGGCACGGAAAATGAGGTAGGTAACCCACTGGGGCAGCTGAAAATCACTCTGATAAGCACCGTCTCCGGCAACGTTATGAAATCAGGACAGAGTACAGTAAACCCCCTGAAAAGCGGTCAATGGACTTACGATAAGCTGTCTTCTCTTACGTTGGGGGGGAGAAGGGGAAGGGAAAGGGAGAGCTCATGGATTAGTATATAACTCCAGACTCACCGATTTTGGCCAAGCTGGCCACGAGTATCCAAAGCGTAATGACATAAGGGTCCTTGACGTGATGCCATTTGAAAGAGACGATGGCAAAGTTTCCAGGATCGCTGCTATTTTTAGAGCTTTCCGAGCTTCTCTGTCCCAGCGCCACTGGGATAGCCATCAGCCCCAGGAGAAACCCCACTCCAGATACCTGCCTCATCTCCAAGCCACACAGCAAAACCCCGCTTCCCCTTCCCGGAGAAAATCCCGCCTCTTCGGAGGTCCTTGGGGGCGAGGTCCTCGTCCCTTGGCAAAGACGCGACCGCGGGACAGCGGTGCTTTCCGCGGGCGCGGAGAGGGGAGGGGAGGGTCCTGTCCTACCCCGGCACGGCCGCTCCGGGCAGCTCAGGTACCGCTTGGCACAGGGTGGCCAAAGAGGGGGTCAAGGGCTCCGTGCGTTGGCAGATGCTTCGAGCTGGGGTCCAGCTGCTTGCCCGCACCTGCTTTTATCGGGCCGTTCCGAACTGCCGGAGGCGGAGCTTTCCCGCCGATCCCGCGGAGGCTGCGGCGCGGGGACAGCGGTGCCCTGAGCGGGCACCTTTCGGGAGCGGCGAGGGAGCTGAGGGGAGGGCTGCGCACAGCGCCCGGGCTGCCTCCTGGCGCAGGGGGGGCTGGAAGGGACTGACCCCGAGCTCCTGGCGTTAGGGGCCGAGGCGGAGAAGCTCCCGCGGCCATATCCAAGCTGGAGCCGGGGATCCGAGCTTAGGGGGGAGCCGGGTAAGCAGGAGACCCAGGGTTCCCCGTTCGGGTGCGCAGCCCGGCGGGTCGGCTTCGCTCCTCCAGACACGCTGGCCCAGCAGGCTGCTCGGAGGAAACGCAGTCTTTCCCTCTTTTCGGCTGCACGGCGCGTTCATAGCGAGCTGGCCGGAGGTTCGGCAGCTGTCACCGGGCAGCTCTGCCCAGCAGAGAGCACCGCTGCCCCCGGTTCCCATGGCACTCGGGGAGATGACACCAGCAGACAAGGGCTGGCTTTCCCTTCGGATCTGCCTGCGCTTGTTTGTGTGTTAAGATGTGCTGTACTAAACAGGCTGCCTGGCCTCTTTTCCTTTTTTCCTTTTTTCTAAAATTTTTTTTTGGTAGTAGTTTGTTGGGTTTGCTTGGATTTTGATGATTTTTGCCTTTTTTCTTTTGTTTTGCTCTTTTTTTTTTTTATGGCTAGGACGTGCAACCTCTTAGAAGGTCCTTACTTTCCTCCTCAAGCATTCTTTCTTGCTGATAACATTCACCTGATATGCTGGATCGTCCACATTGAATGGTGGAGGCAGGTGGACCCACGATAATCATCGCCCTGCAGTAAAAGGGCTGTAAAGCTGCGTGTTCCCAGCAAACAGAGCCGAGTGCATCTTTCTACACACACACGGCAGCAGCAACAGCTCCTGCCTTCTGCTGCGCGCTCTGAAGCAACCCAGGCGGCCTCGTGTGCAGTCCTCTGCTGCTGTGACTTTCTGTGGAAAAACACTCCCTTTTTGTTCTACTTACATGACAGCTGGTTTTAGCAAGAGTGCAAAAATGAACTTGATAACGCTTTCCTTTAAAATGTTTGGAAGAATAAGAAAGTCTTTTGAATATTCCAGTCACTTGGAGGGAGGAAAGCTGAGTGCTTTTTCAGATTCTAAGTGACCTGCACAGACACTCTATAAATCAATTCACTGGTTCTTTAAAACAATACATTTGCATGGAATGTCATTGTTATAAAGGGTCTAATCCTATTTAGCAAATTATAATCTTACGTAGCAAAGGAACTCAAGAAGCAGGTTTTTTTAGTTAATACACTGAAGATTCAGTTATTATTACCTTAAAGCAAGTGCAGGCCTTGCATAGAACCTTTTCTTCAAACAATTAAACATCTCGGGTTTTTTATCTCCACTGCTTTATCATTCCTTAAGGGAAAGGCAATTATGTAGGAATATTTTTTAAACTAGGAACCAATCTGAACGTGGAATTGACAATGCTTTTTTTAGAAACATAACAGGCAGCAAAATATTTTCTTTACATTTAGGAAATGTTTTAGACAAAAACCTTAAGCATATCTCAGTGTCATACAACTGAAATCCTATGTATATTATTTTTTTTCTTTTTCAGAGTGTGAGTTGGGCCCCCAAATGTTCTTTAGAATTTGCTTTCAAGTTTTTTAAAGGTTCTACAAATGGTTCTGGTCGACATGAGGCTTACGTTTTTGTGCATTGCCATTACAGAGAGAGAACTCCAGCTGGAAGTAGGTAGCTGCTGACCATCTGTGAAACTTGCTGCTGAACCCTGTGGATAGCAGTAGTCCCTAGTTGTTAATGTAAGTTCCATTTGTTAATATTAGAAGGAAAATGAACTTTAGTACAGACAAACTGCCACCACTTTTTTTATTATCACATCTTATTCCAAGTACCATCACCTCACAAACATCAGCTGCAGCTGATAAGACACCAACATTGGCACATGATTCTTTCCAAATCTAGTTCCACAAAATGATAACTGAGTTAGAAAGAAACCTTACTATTAAACGTGTTGAAGCTAACCATGTTGTTAGGTTGTAGGTGAAGAATACCTGCAGCCGTGCCAGAAAAATGAGAAAGCATTCTCCAGTGGATCTTCTCTGGAGATAAGCAAAGGCATGCACTTCATTTGGAGGAGCTGCAGCCAAGATCGTGCTTCTGATTGCCCTTAGGTAATGTTCTACTCATGACAATAATGAGGAGAGGAACCCAGTTACATGACAGCTCTGAATTTTCCGGTGGAATTTGTTAGCAGCATTAGCAAACAAAAAGTGCCATCTTATCGCAGACAAGCTACTGTTAATGTGCTCCTCAGATAACAGTATAATGCCCAGCAGCCTACAATAAAGGGATGTTATGAGAATTTTAGAATTTGTAAAGATTTTTTTAAGGCCTTGCTCCAAACTGCTATGAAAGTATACAATTTTACCACAAAATCTTCTCAAAACAAGCTGTTTGTTTACAGCGCTGTTAAAATGACAACACTGTTTTTGTTTTAACAATAACGAGTTAATGTTTCAAGGTGCATCTGTGACATTTGTCCTATCATCTGACTGCTTATGGAATTTTTTAAAGTAAGGTGGATGTCACATGACTGTACATATCAGGAAGGTCTTGTGCAATTCATTAATACATTAGTATGTAGTATGACACAGACACACAACATTGTTGCTTCTGGAAATGTGTAAATATTTGCTTAGAGAAAAGAATTAATAGTATCATATACACACTTCACGTGGTCTGCGTCCTGTAAAGATTACTTATTGAGGATTTTTGTATAGCTGAGGTGAAGGGCAATTTCAGTTAAAAAACAAAAAGCCCAGCAGATAAACCAAAATCTTTAGAATTATATTCATCTCTAGAAAGCACACGTGGTAATTGAGTTGTGCTAACTTAGGGGTAAAAGTTACTATAGTTACAATTAACTTTCGGTATTAGCATTTACAACGAACGTGTTTAAGCTGAGGTGAAATTAAGAACCACATTCCTGTAGAACCAAGAACTTTCATAAAGGAAAATAAATAAATCTAAGTAGTGAAGAAATGGCAAACGAACTGTGAAAAATCTCCTGATGCAACATAAACCATCATAAATTGCCTATTACCATTCCTGTGCAGGGAAATGCACTCTTTCTGTACTAATGGCTGTGAAATGCATTAGCAAGTTAAGGTAAAATTTTGAAAGATACATAGTTCCACTGTATATTTTCATGCCATAATTCCAACTATATATTTAGTTAAATAGAACAGTAACTGTTGTAACAATACGTCTGTGTGATCTGGTGAAAATTAAGGTGGTTTATATGCAGATGGATGCAGAATCATATGAATGTTTAGTGAATTTACTTGATTCAACAGCTGCCATTTTGCCAACTTCTCTCTAAGTGGGCTGAGTGTAGCTGTGCAAGTTCATGCTGCAAGGAGTTGAACAAATATTGCTGAACTGAGTAATGTTGCAGAGCATTGTTATAGCATGATGAATATGAACCTCTGAAATTGCTTGGAGAAGCAATATACTTGGCCCATACACATTACTACCTGCTTAAGTTAACAAAATGAAGACTAGGGTGAGGATAGATGAATGAACCAGAGAGATAGCTGAAAATGAATTTGGCTGGGAGGTAGGATGGCAGGGGAAATAAACTGGGTTTTTCATGACTCGTTTCAAGATACAACTGAATTTAAGGACAGTGAGTGGAGAGGATTTTTCCCAGATCCCTCAGTTTTAGCCTCACATCTTTTTGAAAATGGCAGACATTTCAGGCAGATTGTGAGATTTTTCTGGTTTATTTCTGTTGTTGCTATAATGGTTTTTAATGACACTCCCCCATATCTATATTGGATTAGCAGCTAATCCAGTAGGAGTGGAAGGGTAAAAGTGACAAACATTAACCCCACTGATGATGACCTCAGTTAAGGATGTCCCCACTCCATAAGGGTTTGTATCTGTGGGAGCTCTCAGTGTAACAAGTAGTGGAAGGGGAATGGGATAGGAAAACAAGTTGTTACATAGCACCGGGTACCTAATACATTTTATAATATTATATATATATATATAAAAAAAAAGGTACTTCTGTAAAATGTCATGTGTATTAAAAGTCCTCCTTTAAGTTCCACTTTCAATGAATACACAATTTCTATGGCATATTAGGGCTCTTCTGGGCTTGCTACTAGTATTGTTCTTCCAGGTACTCATATCAGCCTGACCAACACAAACACTAGACTCAAGACACAAATCACTGCTAGTTTTCCTAATCATAAGAGAGATTGTATTTGCTGAGCTTTAAAAATCAATTGTCATTTTTCGGTATGTTAAAAAGGCTGGGAGAAGACCATGTCAGAAACCATAACTACAGCTTTCAGAGATCAATTGGGTAAAAAAAAGGAAATAAAAGTGCATCTCTCTGGACTGTTCCCGTGTACAAGTTTTCAGCTTTCTGTAGTTCAGCCTGAGAGGGAAAGTAAAACAAACAGCATAGGGGAAAAACAAATGACCCCTAAATAACAAAGTCAGCTAAATAAAATAGTTTCATTTTCTAGCACAGTAATTTTACATTTATTTCTCAGGTTTGTATCTAGGCTCAGATGCTTTTTGATCTAAATTTTTGTCTGACCCACTGAGAGGGAATCTTTCCTTTTTTTTTGATTCTCCATATAGCATGCCCCTCTGAAATCCATGGTTTATGCCTTCTGTCGTGGGTTAGGCCCACCCAGCTGGCAAAGAAACCATCACACAGCCACTTGCTACTCCCACCTACGGGCAGCGGGATGGTGAGGAGAAAATACAACAGTACACTTGAGGTGCAAGACAAAGGACAGGGAAGGCACACTCTCCAATTCCGGTCAAAAATACAACCCCGATGTGGGGAAAGAAAACCAATTTCATTTAAACAAAACCACCACCAATTTACCAAATGAATCAGAGTAGGACATCCATAAATACAGCTGTAATAAATAAACACACCTTCCCCCCAACCTCGCCCTTCTTCTGGACTGCTCCAGCACAGTGATGGCCTCCGTAGGGATGAGTCCCCTGCTTCATGGTGGGGTCCTCTGCGGGCCCCTGGTGAGATTCTGCCCTGCTGTTGCTCTCCAAGGGGTGCAAGGAAGGGCTCAGCCCACAGTCTTACCACAGGCCAAAGGGGAATGGCTGTTCTGTCATGTCTGCTTCCCTCCTTCCTCCCTGTCCTTGGTGCCTGCATGTTATCTCTCTCCAGCACAAAAAACTCCTAAAACAAAAGAACCTGCCCAACAGGTTTTCCCCTCTTAAGTAAGTTGTTGTATAGGCACTGATTGGCTTGGCTTTGGCCGACAGTGGGTCTGGCTTGGCACATCTGGCTTGGAACCAGGGGAGCCTCTTGAAGCTTCTCACAGGAGCCATTCCAGTAGCCCATCCCTACCACTACCAAATCCCTGCCGGACACCAATCCAATACCTCTCCCCTGCCTTGCTCACTGTGTGCATGCTCCAGCTGATTCCACCTAGACCAGCTACAGAGTGCAGTTTGTCATCCCCAGAGCTCCTCTTTTGACTTGTTCAAAAGCATCTGTGATATCTGTGGGTGGAGACCCTCCCCCCTCCTCCCCAAAGGGAACAGGAATGTCTCCTGTTCCCTTTGCTCTTCATAAATAGCATTCTGAGGTCTGCATAGCTGACCACAGCCGCTGTCACGTAGTGATTCACATCGTTTCTATTGGCAGGCCATGGGGTGGACATGGGTGGTTTAACCAGTATGGAAAAACTCAGCAACACAAGTACTTTTACTTACCTGTCTCAGTCTGAAGCTTATTCCAGCAGAGGCGAGTGACCCTGTAGTCTTCCCTGGCCTGAGTATACCCAGTAACCTTTGGTGACGGGGCTTCCCGGAGCTGGTCACAAATATCTGCAGGGTGGGTGCCAAGTAGAAGGGGCCAGTCTCTTTTCAGGGATGCCCTGTGAAAGGACGCGGGGCAATGGTCACAAACTGGAGCACAAGAAGTTCCATCTCAACATGAGGAAATCACTGTGAGGGTGATGGAGCCTAGAAAAAGTTGCCCAGAGAGGTTGTGGATTCTTCTTCTCTGGAGACTTTCCAAACCTACCTGGATCTGTTCCCGTGTTTGATGATTCTTGGATCTGATGCATCATAAAGCTGCTCCTAGCTTCAGGATGCCTCCAAACATAAAAATTCCCAAACTGAGCTTCTCCTCTGTCATTGCACTGAAAAGAGATTTCCTCTGAAATACTTTTAGAAGGCTGTTAGATTGTGTGAGACCAAAATTTTACCTTCCTTTTTTCTTTTTTTTTCCTTTTTTTCTTTATTTAAATGGTGATAAAGAAAACAATGAACCTTGACCGATGTACAACAACTGTGCCTGTGCAAAGCCATAATTTTGAATCTCATATACCTCAGGTGAATGCCCTGATCATGACCCAGAAGAAATTAAGCTGGTCCTGATTTAATTTTGTTCTGCACTGAAGCGAAAACAATTGTTGAAATTTTTAAGGAAAAAATGGAAAGTTGGTTTTCAACCAGTTTGGGCTTTTAAGAATATGCTACATATTACATAATACATATTACACATACATATTAGTACACTAAAGTTCACGCTAACCATGACTGACATGACAATCGATTTGAAGACGTTTTCACATGGCATTTCAAACGTCAGTTTAAAAGGAACACCGTATGTGTTTTGTCGTCCGTTGAACTGTAGTGGAGTGGCGTGGGAAGAGATGGTACTTTGCTGCTGGTGTAAAATGTGACAGAGATTCTTTGAAGTGGAAAAGGGCTCTCTACTTTGAACTGAAGGAAGCTGAAGTGGATTGCTGCTTATCTCACTGAAGTTCCAAAGGCCACGAGGTGCAGCATATACACGGCATGCACTTCTGCTTTACCAAAATAGCAGCCATAAACTAACTGACTGAGATTGGTAAACATATGTGTAAACAGGAAGAGAGATATTTTCTAAACAAGCAAAAAAATTTGACACTGTTGTATTTAATAATTAACTACACAGCCTGCTATAGATTTCTGGCATCTTGAAGCCTTGATCAGAGTAATTATTGCTGAAGTTTTCAATAATTCTTTTAACGTTTTCAGAGACCTGGAAAAGATTGGAGTTGGATTTGAGAACAGGCATCAAGCTTTGTTTGCTTCTTCAATGAACTGAGCCTGCAGTTTCAAACGATGTGGTGAGCTCATCACTGAGATGCAGAAATTTTGAGAACTCACCTAACAGTAAGGAACTGGAGCATCTCTTCTATGAGGAAAAGCTGAGAGAGCTGGTTAGCCTGGAGAAGGGTGAGGGGGAATCTCATCCATGTATAAAATACCTGAAAGGAGGGTGTGAAGAGGATGGAGCTAGCCTGTTTTTAGTCTGTGCCCGGTGATGGGACAAGAGGCAATGGGACACAAACTGAAACTTTTCCCTCTGAACATCAGGAAATACTTTTTCACTGTGAGGGTGGCTGAGCACTGGCACAGGTTGCCCAGAATGGTTGTGGAGTCTCCCTCCTTTGAGATATTTTAAAGCTGTCTGGACTTGGTCCTGTGCAACCAGATGTCTCCTTCCAGGAAAAAAAAATACCAGAGTCAGGCATACTTATCCTGTTCTTGAACTCCTTACTAGGGATCAGGCATATACCACTATCAAAGAACTAGGTGACTGGTTTGAATTAGGTTGACCTTTATTAAATTCTTATGATCATATCACATTTAGTTCCAGCAGTGGTTCTCATCAGTAACATTTAATATGAAACGTCATGACCTAGAAAATAATCTAACAATGGAAAAAGAAGCTAAATAGTGTCCATTTCCCCTAACAGGGGAGCTTTCTGTAAGGCAGAAATTTTCTCAGATGGAACGCAGTAGGGTACGAACAATGCCATTAAAATAAAAACCATCAGCAGGGATTGAGTCTACACAATATTTGGAATGATTAGACTTTATATAAGGAAGAGATATTTTCGTAAAATAAGGAAGTTTTAAGCCCAGAGAATTCTTACAAGATAAAAAAGCAGGATTTATTTTACAGAACAGAGCATTCAGTGATTGTATTATTTACTTAAAATAATGTAGCACCCATGAGCATTGACTGATTTCTTTGTTTCTCCCACCTCTCATTTCTAGGATTGTAATTATGGAGCAAGTTGATTTTTTTATGGTTTTTTCCTGTTCTTCTGCTCAGCTGCCAAGGGGAACTGCTCCCAAGCCACCCGGCCTGCAGCAGAACTGAATGGCAAATCCCAGTGCACAGTGGGTTTTCCTGCATTAAGGAAACGCCAGGGCAGTGGAGAGACCTGCCAGAAGCTAGCAGCTCTCACAGGAGATGCTGACAACACCTGGGCATAGCCAGGGCAATGGCCACCATGCTATGAGAAGTGGCCTGGAAGTGTGAGTGACCAATGTGGGAAAACAGAACATGTTGTGTCAGGCAGGGCATGGCACAGCGGTTTGCACGATGGTTTGCACAGGAAGGGCACACCCTACCAGTTCAAGAGGTCTCTGCTATAAGTGGTGGGCACTCACCTCAGTTAAAAACCAGTGTTTCTAAAGAGAAAGCCCCTGAGATGTCTCACACATCCACCCAGACAGAACTGGTAAGGAAGGAGACTTCAATACAGATGGTAGGTTGCAGCAAGTGCCCAGACCCCTCTCCTGGAGGAAAGATAAGTACCTTCAAGAGATGTGCAAGGGCTGATGATCTGTTGCATCAGGTGTCCAAGTTGCAGGAAACAGAAGACTGTGCAGTGTTAGGCAAGCAGAGTCAGAGATAGATAAATGGTTTCAGAACCATGCTGCTGTGGTGGACACCACGGAGAACAAGGCGCCATGGACCTTGGTGACCCACAAAAGCAGGACTTTGCTTCAGTCCCCACCCTCAAGCATTACAACCAAAACCAGATGTGAAGCTTTCATTGCTGAAGACACCCATGAGCAAAGTCTGCAGGGAGAAACTTTACCAGAAGCTCACAGCAGATATCATAGTGGGTGACCCTTTGGTGAGGGGCACAGAGGGGACCATCTGCTGGCCTAACAAGGAGTCATGAGAGGTATTCTGCCTATGAGCTAAGGTCTGAGATGTTGCCAAGAGGGTGCCACAACTTTTCAAGAGCACAGAATACTATCCATTGCTACTCTTTCCTGTGGGCACAAATAACACTGCAAGGCAGAACCTGGGCAGAATCAAAGCCATGGGGGTGCAAGAGAAAGGTAGTGGTGCTCAAGTTATCTTTTTTTTCCATTTTACCAGTTATAGGAAAAAGTGCAACCAGAAATAGACATATAATGAAAATCAACTTCTGGCTTTGCAGCTGTTGTGAGGGTTCAGCTTTTATGGCAATGGGACACTCTTCAATGACTACAGCCTGCTAGGGAGGGATGAACTCCACCTGTCTAGAAGAGGCAAGGGAATCTTTGGCAGCAGGCTGGCCAACTTGGTGAGGTGGGCTTTAAACAGAAGGACTCAGGGGGTGGGGTCCAACACCATTGCAATCAACTGGGGAATAAGCCAGGCTAACCTGAGCATTGACAAATGTTCCTTAGCTGCCTCCCAAGATAAGAAGTAGAAGACCAGCCACCTCAAGTGGATTATACCAATGCACACAAGCTGGGGGGGCAAACGAGAGGAATTGAAGCTCTGTGCCCAATCAGAAAGTTGTATCATAGGAATAACTGAGACATGGTGGGACAACTCACATGACTGGAGGATTGTGTTGGATGGCTATAGGCTGTTTTGTAAAGACAGACAGGGAAGAAGAGATGGAGGAGTTATCCTCTACATTAAGAAAAACCTTCAATGGGTAGAAGTCAACCATGGCAATTGTGAAAGCCCTATCAAAGGCCTTTGGTTCAAGATGAGAGGTGTCATCTCCAAGGGAGATCTTACGGTGGGTGTCTGCTACTGACCTCCAAACCAAGATGATAAGGCCAACAAAGCAGTGTTTGGTTCATTTAAGCAAGCTTTGGGTCAGCAGAACCTGATTCTTATGGGTGACTTCAACTACCCAGACATTTCTTGGAAGAACCACACAGCAGCTCGCACGTCATCCTTCGAGTTCCTGGAATGCATAGAGGACTGCTTCCTCATACAGATATGCCAACCAGGAATGGGGCACTGCTGTACTTGCTACTCACACACCAAGAAAAGACACTTTGTAATATCTTAGTGACATCCTTGGCTGCAGTGATCACAATATTGTGGAGTTTGTGATCCTGCTGAACACACAGAAGATTAGTACTAAGACAGCAAATGATGACTTTTAAGACAGCAGCTGATGACACCAAACTGAGTAAGTGGACACTCTGGAAGGGAGAGCCACCCTGCAGGAAGACTTGGATAGGCTTCTAGAAGAGCAAGCTAATAAAAACCTGATGAAGTTCAACAAGGACAATGTTGGACACTTTTAAGACTCAGCTGGACAGGGTGCTGGGCCATCTTACCTAGACCATGATTTTTCCAAGAAAAGTTGCATGAGGTGATTCTGGAGGTCCCTTACAACTGGTATTCTATTATTCCATGTTTCTATGAGTTTTGAATTTATTATCCTACAATTTCACAGAATAGTTCCTTGTTCCTGCTATGTGATAGGAAGAACAAAAGGTTCTGCTTTATTTCCTGTCTTTTTTTATGATGTACAATTAACATATACCTTCTTACTCACTTTCCTCTCAAACCATATAAATCTTTCCACTTGTTCTCTAGATGCAAGATTTTTTCCGATGCTTCCCAGATTCCTCGGTGTTCCCTTATTTTGAACTGCCCCTGCAACATTTCGGATTTGGATACAGCTTAATTTAACTTTATATTATGTATCTCACTGAACTGAGGACCACATTCACTTTAGCATTCTGTATTTAATAGAAAGACACAGACTGCCTGTTGGGAAACTCAGGACATTCCAAAATAGTATTCACTACCTTCTGGAGATGCCTGCTTATGCAAGTAAGGTTAAGGGGATGCACTTTCATTATTTAGCCATCTCAATATACTCTTAAAATTAAGAGAGAATAATGTGGACTGAAGCTACAGGTAGTGAACAAAATATTCTAAATAAGACTGTAATGTCAACTTGTGTAATTTCTTCATTCTTTTCCATACATAATATATTTTTCCTTCCCCTTTCCTTTCCTTTCCTTTCCCTTCCCCCTTTCCATTCCTTTCCTTCTTCTTCCCTTCCCTTCCCTTCCCTCTAATTTTTCTTTTATAATATTAATTTCCTTGCCAGGATTGTTTGTTTGGTTTGGGGGGGGATTTTCGGTTTTGTTTTTTTTTTTTTTGAGTTGACAATAATTATTTACATACATGTCCTAAGGATGACAGGATTTACTTAGAATACTGTGAGGGGTAGTTCAGATTACTTCCCAATCAAATACTTTGCTTTAATCAACACTGACTTTCGTCACTGCTAATTCCTCTGAAGTTCCTCACTTTTATCTTTCCCTGAGTAGTTCCTGTAGCATAGTATCAATTCAATTTTTTTTTTTAAATGCCTTAAATTGAAAGCTATTACAATTCGAGTTTAAAAACAATTAAAACATAAAGCATCTTTAACCAGGGAGTGGTATACACATTTACGTCTCTTAAATACAGAGATTAAGGCTTGATTTCTACCGATTCAAACATATTCAGTCAATTGCTACCAAGAAAACAGTATCAGCCAAAAACTTTTGAGAAGCACTACTT
Organism: Todiramphus chloris collaris; assembly: GCA_025345505.1. NCBI lineage: Eukaryota > Metazoa > Chordata > Aves > Coraciiformes > Alcedinidae > Todiramphus > Todiramphus chloris. The sequence continues at coordinate 8,774,186 of JANVCC010000270.1, forward strand.
GCAAAGGCTAAAATCTATTTGCAATTTCACAGTTATATAAAAATGACTCATATTTTCTTTTGAACTGATGAGAGTATGATCTTATTTTAGATCAAATAAGACATTGCTTTAGTTTGCAAACTGAACCATAATCTTCAGTAAACTCTGATCTTGGCAATTTAACAAATGCAACAACAACAAAGCCACTTCTTCATGTTGTTCTTCCTTACAGCTATGAGTAACTTCCCATATATTGAACACAAAGCTTAATATAATCTCAGTCATTCTTTTCACTCTTGGAGGTCTTTGTAAATTGTAGTGCTTTAGGAAATCTAATGCAGTGACTACCCCACCAAAGAGGAGTGGAGAACACACACTTAGCAAAAAGAAGTTTACTTGTATGACTTTTTTTCCTGCCTCCTTCATGTTATAATTTAGAACTCATATTTTTATCTGGCATATTTGAAATGCTTTAGCAGATACCACAGGATTCCATTCAAAAGAAAAAAAACTACCACAGACCTTAACTTTACTCTTACACCTTTTTCCCCAGAAAACTTACTTCATTGCACTTGATTTTGTACTGAAATTTTCTGTACATTCCAACATGACTTCTTATAGAAAATATGTCTTTAAACTTTAAAGCAGATTGATAGCTCTTGGCAGAAAAGCAAATGGTTATCCTGCACATGGGATTCTGGGAAGGCAGGCAGCAGTACTTGTACTCGCAGAAGTAGCTAGTATTTTGCTTGGAATTATAAAGGTATCTAGAAGTTTGGACTTTTTTTCCTTTTTTTTTTTTTTTTTTTTTTAATTGGCATTGAATACACTTGAAAGAGGGTTTTTTTTTTGTGGTTCTGCTTTTTTAACATAAGAGTATAGCTATACGTGGGAAGATTCCATAAGGACGGCAGAACAAATGAAATCCTGGCGTAAGAAATTGAACATTGAGAAAATTCATGGATTCACATATTCACCAAGGGGAAATCACGCTTAACTAATCTGATGGCCTTCTACGATGGTGTGACTAGCTGGGTAGGTGAAGGGAGAGCAGTGGATGTTGTCTACTTCGACTTCAGCAAGGCTTTTGGCACTGTCTCCTATAAGATCTTCATAGGGAAGCTCAGAGGGCTGTGATCCACAGCACAGAGTCTAGCTGAAGGCCTGCTGCTAGTGGTGTTCCCCAGGGGTCAGTGCTGTGTCCAGTCTTGCTCAACATCTTCATCAATGACCTGGATGAATGGACAGTGTACCCTCAGCAAGTCTGCTGATGATACAAAACTGTGAGGGTGAGTAAGAGACTGGAACATCCCTCTTGTGAGGAAAGGCAGAGGGACCTGGGTCTCTTTAGCCTGGAGAAGGCTGAGAGGGGATCTTAACTATGCTTATCAATATCTAAGGGGCAGGTGATAAGAGGATGGGGCCAGACTCTTTTCAGTGGTGCCCTGTGATAGGATGAGGGGCAACAGACACAAACGGGAACACAAGAAGTTCCACCTCAACATGAGGAAAAACTTGTTTACTATGAGGTTGGCAAAGCTTGTACCAGGATGCCCAGGGATGATGAGGAGTTTCCTTCTCTGGAGACTTTCATAACCTGCCTGTATCTGTTCCTGTGCAACCTGTCCTAGATGAACCTGTTTTGGCAAGAGGGTTGGTCTCCAGGGCTCCCTTACAACCCCTACCAATCTGTGATTCTGTGAAAAGGAAAAAGAATTATTTTAATGCAACTGTTAAGAAATGTTTGCCTTTGCTTTCAGCTATTTAATTCCAATAGCTAAAGAAAAGAGGGGAAAAAAAAAAACCCCAACCAGACAACAGAACAAAGGAAGGATCCAACATTTTTAAAATCATACACGAAAGAATGAGTATAAGTTACAGGAATTCTTTGAAATTCCCAGATGGGCTACTTGAAATCTATTGGTTTAGCATAGTTAAGGACGTGAACTCAAAAGCTCAGTCAAAATGAGCATTTTTAAGGAAAGATATTAATTTTATAAATATGAACTAGAGGTTACATTACAAACATTTTTTTTTGGAGAAAGAAAATCACATTTCCATAGGATGCACATCATTGAGCAATGCTTGACCTTTATTTACATGTCTGCACTTTGGCACGTTCATGGGAAAGAATTTGCATATAAAGTCTTGAATATTAGGAACACTTATTGACTCATTTAATTGAATCTGTCATGGACTTACTGGAAGGGACAGAAGACATTTCCTACACTGACTAATGCAATAGTAGCACAATACCCAGCTACTAGCTTGGAAGTTGCCATTTTTTATTATTACATGGTCAACTTTGGTACATGCAAAGCACTGTTTGCAGTGGGCACATTACCTGCCTGATTAGTCCAGAAGACCTTTATAATTCACAACAATTTTTAACCTGCTATGATCAAGATTTTCCTAAATTCATAGCAATTTAGTGATCATCCTAATCCAAAACTCTTAAGTGTGATGTTAATCCAGAAGCCTGATTTGATATTGAAGTAGATAATCCCTTCTAGCTAGACACTCTGGTATTTATACCAGTTTGTAAGACAATTTTCTATAGGATTTAAGCGCTGCCATCATTGTAGAAAGGAGTAATGTCAAACTGCACCTTCATATTTATTGTGTCCTGTGTTCAAACTCAAAAGTATTGCTTTCTTTTTCTCAGCCTGACTGGTTTGTGGCCTGATGAAACTTAGGAAATTCAACTCCATGCAACATACTTGTGGCTTATATTTTCATTCCCCAGTGATTTCTGAAAGGAGGTACTGAGAGCAGTGCAATTTCTTTTTTTTTTTTTTAAATTTTTTTTTAATTCTGTGGTTATATCACTAGAATATAAACAAAAGAAGTAATGGTTTGTGTGAATTCACAATAAAAGATCATGACAAATTTTAAAAAAGAAAATCACAACAATTTCTGATAAACCTGAAATCCTTCACTCAGGAAAAAAAATGACCTTAAAATTTTTTTTCCAAGTAGGCTCAGTTTTTTGCATGTGGTAAAACAAATGCAAAATGAAATTTACCGTTTAAAACAAATCATTTAATTCTGAATCATTTCAAATCAGGAGTTCAGATATTTTAATATTTACATAACTCAACATTTTATTTCAAGTAAAACACTTTCTAGTAAGGAGTTCATCCCTCTTGGAATTACGGTTATCACTGAATTTGCTTAAAGAATAATTTTTGCTGTAGTTAACCATAAATAATGTAATTGTATGCAAATTAATCATTGCATTTACTCTCTGAGGTGATTTATTATTTATTAGTGCTGAAACAATGTGCCTTATAAAAGAATTTGAAAGCACTATTAATTGTTTTCTATTTTTTTCCCCAGCCATGAATGTTGGTTTTTCAGCACTGATAAGGGAGATTCTGATACAAAGTGATGCCTGACTGGAACCCGGGTTTTCACTACTTTGTAAATGCTGAGCAAGAAGAATAAATTGGTCTCATGATGATTGTTCTGTACTGTTTCTGATAATCATAATTGATTAAGAATCAAAGTGTTGCATCATCATTCTACTGGGTATAATAGAAAGCAATGTTTTCCTGTTATTAACTGTAATACACATAACAATAATCAGAATGACACTGATCAATAGGAACAGAAATACTTGGAAAAACTTAGACTGTATTAATTCAGAATGTTAACCCCCTAACACACACCCCATAACTCTTCCAATTTAGAATAGGTCTCCATTCAAGTCTGAAAAGGTCAGATATTTTATTTAGTCCGTTGTATTTTCAGAATCTAGAGTTCTAAGGAAAGTCCCCCAGGTGCCCTGCAGCTGCTCTGGGAATTTAAAGTTCATGTATCAGTATTCTCACAAATTATTAATCAGAATTGACAGGAATGACAATTACCCCGGGCAACTGCAGCAACATGGGTGTGAATCAACACCTGTTCCCAGGGTAGACTGAGTCTGCAGGCTGCCCAGAAGCTACAGACTCATGAAACCTATACTAACACTTCAGGATCCAGAGGGAGATTAGACTCCCAAGACTTTCAGTGGCAAAGAAAAAAACAAAGTATCAGTGTTCTGGATGAAGAAATAAGTATTTTCTGACAATTTTGTGTTTCACTACTAACTGTAGTGTGAAGAGGGGGTACCAGGGAGTGAGAAATGTCTGTGAAATTCCCTTGGGAGATTCCCAGCACTATGGCAGAGTGCTTCTCTAGGGGAAAGAGAACGTTGTGTGTTCCTCTCTGCTAAGGATCATGAGGAGGTAAGTTTATTCTTCTTTTATATCAAATACTGAGCAACCATAGGGTATCACCTATGAGTGGTGACTGTTTCTGAGATAGAGATGCTGTCATTATTTAACAATGAAATACCTATGCAGTAGGAATGGTAAGAGCTGGCAAGCCATCCTAAGGTCTTGCTGATGTTTCTGGTTTTGTCAGCTTGAATATATGTGACTGAATATATTCTTACTTTCTCACTTCCAAAGTTTTAGGGCAGGTTTTTAGCACGAATGGCCCCAGCTTTTGCTCTTGCAGTGTAACCACAGGAGGGTCATTTACAGAGCTTCTAATAATGAGAGAAGATACAGAGTCACAGAACCACAGCATTTCCCATATTGGAAAGACTTTTAAGATCAGTCCAAGCATTAACCTAACACTGGCAAGTCCTTGACTAAACCATGTCCCTCAGCACTACAATTACGTGACTCTTAAATACCTCCAGGGATGGGGCTTTCCACTACTGCTCTGGGCAAGCCATTCCAGTGCCTGAGAACCTGTTCAGCAAAGAAATTCTCCCTAATATCCAGTTTAAACTTTCCTTGATGCAACTTGAAGCCATTTCCTCTTGTCCTGTTACTTGTTTGAATGGACTGACCCCCACCTCTCTATAACCTCTTTCAGGTGGTTGTAGAGCATGATAAGGTCTCCCTCGAGTCTCCTTTTCTCCAGGCTAAACAACCCCAGTTCTCTCAGCCACTCCTTATGAGATGTGTTCCAGGCCTTTCACCAGTTTTGCTGCAAAATGAGGGAGAGTCAGGGAAAAACACCCTGATTGTTAGGTATTAAGGGAAGCCACAGTATAAGCAGTGTGAGTAACGAAGAATGTTGGAAACACCCAAGATGAAAAACAGGCATGATGAGCACAGGGTAAGAGAGGAGCACAGTGATATTCTGGATGGGTTTTTTTTTATGTGGAACAGCAAGGCAACACCCTGAAAATAGAAAGATACATGTGTAGTAAGCTGGGGTATGGATCTAGGGGTATGGACCTGACACAAACTGCATGTCTCGCTACCTCTGCATCATTTTATCTTACCAGGAACCAGTGCTCTTCTTTCTCAGATACATACTGCTCCTGGTATCTGGAATGAATCTCTTGTCTCACAGTAGGTCAGTGGTGGTAGATTCTGTAACAGTAGAGGCTGAAGATAAGAAAAAAGGCAGGCACAACAGGAAAAAAACCCCTTTTTTGCCATTCCTTCTCATTCACTGTAAGATTTGTGGTAGTGTTATCAGTTATTACAATTCTACAGCTGAAAGAGCACATAACATTATCAGACTTGGATAGGGGAGAGAAATAACACAAATTATCTTTTATTTTCTTCTGTGTGTAAAAGAGGAAGCCCATATCTTTGCAGAGTTGATGAATCATGCCATCACAGTAAACCCTGCTAGGACCCGAGAAATCATACTTCCTTTTTAAGGTGAAGGCAAGATTCATTAAGATAAAATTAGTATTCTGTTAGTAGGAAAATTAGAGTATTACTGCTAGGATTCTGCTGCAAGGAAAGTCTGTTTCAAAAGTCAATACATGCAGCTTTGATTCTTTCTTATTTTTATTAATTTTAACTTAAGGTATTAAAAAGGGTGGATCCTCATGCTGTTGTATGCTATAGGAAAATGGCTTCTTACCAAATTTCCAGTGCTTGAGTCCTTATCAGCTATTACACCATTGCCATCCTGTCTTTCTCCTCTGTTTTACATACTCCCACAGTTCTGGAGTGACTCTGCAGAACTTCTACTTCCCCCATGATATACATTGAAAAGAATTTGCATGGGTATCACAAGCTGCAACTGAACTGCTTTTGTTTGCATTAGTTACTAGGCAATTAGACACTGACTACATCTCCTACAGCTGTGGTTCACATGTAGGGTGGCTCAAGAGCCAAATAAGAGCAGCTATTAATGAAAACAAGATCATTCAGCTGTTCCATTAGCATACTTAATTGAATTTTGTGAAGAATCTACTTTTATTTTGGATTTCTTCCCCAGTTTAGTCATAGCCATGAGGAATTACAGACTTTGTTGTTCTTACTCCTTCTACCTGCCACTCCCAGAATAGTTCAAATTGCATACCTGAGTATCCAGCAATCTGTTCTTGTCAGGTAGATGTTTTTTAACAGAAAAAATAACATGAGTAAAGCATTTCTAGACAAGAAAATTCCTGTTTTCTTGAACAGCAGGACTTAATCAATAATAAAAGAATCATTAACATTTTTAAAACTGAGAATTGCAATGGAAGTAATAACATTAGAAAATTAATATTATCTTTCCTTCTACTACTCAATGATCAAATAAGAAGAGGTTTTACAGCATAAACAATACTAAGTACAGATATATACTTGTCACTGTTCACCAATTCATTTCAGTCTACTGGCTTTTCATTTTAAAACTAAACTAAATAAGAGCTCAAATGGCCACAATCTAAGTCAATATATCTTTTAACATGGCTTTAGATTGATGTTATGGAAATACTGTAATTGCACTGAGATTTTGATTGAAATAATTTCAAATGCAGTCATTTTTACATCAAAGTGAGACAGATCAGAAGAAATGGGGATGTTACTAACCATCAGCCAAGACAAAAGAATAGGAAATTGCTCTCCAGCCACTGTAACAGACTAGTGCATAGATATTAACCCATCAAGAACAAGGTCTCTCTTGCATCTCTGGTTCATCTACCACTGTGCGTAACTGTTCAACACTTCATTACCTTCTATATTTCAGGACACAGGAATATTGATATTTCTGATGAACCAGGGAGTTCTATTGGCCATAGCCTATCATTACCCAGGCTCTTACTTGGGAAACTCTCTGAATAAACTAACAGAATTAATATACACATGTGGAGGCTTAATAACCACTTCTAGGAAGCTATAGGCTGCTTATTTCAGTTTTAATCATATCTATTCATATCCTACCAGTTCCTTAGCTGTTAACACATGAAAATAGGGTATCTGAAATCCTCTCCACACTACTTGCTCAAGAAAAAGACTTACAGTGTGCTTCAAAGTTTAACAACTTAGTGTGGTAGAGATACACAAATTGAAAAATATAGGATATTCCACCAGGCGTTGGCCTTCACAATCCTGCCTCCAGTGACTGTCAACTCAGGACATCCAGGAAATTGCTAGTGATACTGCAGATGATAAGATGCAGCACTTCCTAAAGACTGCCCCAAGTAGCCTTGAAATACAGAATTATAGGATCATAGAATATTTTGGGTTAGAAGGGACCTTTAAAGCTCTTCTAGTCCAAGCCCACTGTAGTGAGCAGGAACATCTTTAACCAGGTTAGGTTGCTCAGAGCCCCATCAAATCTGACCTTGAATGTTTCCAGAGATGGAGCATCTACAGCTTCTCTGGGCAACCTGTTCCAGTGTAATTATCAGGATGAAATGAGTGCTGAAGCAACTGAGACACCTATACATGCTTCCCAGTTTAAGGCAGACATATAGTGTAAAAGTGTAAAATTCATACAATGAAGTGCACAACAGGAGCCTTGTAGAAAATAATGGCAAACGTAAATAGTTACTGAACACCCTAAGTAACAGAACTGGCAAAATGTATTCACATGATTTTGGTTTTATTTGGACACGTGTGGAGTCAATCAAATGCTCCTAAGAAGCATTTCCCACTTCTGTGATGTGGGAGGTGGCAGCATTATACAGTGGCCCTGAGATGTACTGCTACATGCACATCAGCAGCCTAGTTCAAAGCTGCCAGAATACTGGAAAAGTCTAGATACAGAAATACTTCCAGCCTTCACAGCCACATACACACAGGAAGCAGAGCAGGATCGAGAGACCGTCACGAATGAATGCTCTAATGAATCTACAGTCCCTTAGGGAATAAGTTTCCTGCAGCCCATTCTGCTTACTATTATTTTGCATCAGTTATTTGCCTCATCGAACTTCAAAGCTCAGCCCACCTCTGGGACAGCAAAAGCAGCACCAGAAATAGGCAGTGAGACTGAACATCATCCGTATCTTTATGGAAGTGGAGCCCCAGAAGCCTCAACATTTCACCCACACCAAGCACAATGATGCAAGACGGATGCAGGAGTATCTGAATGCTGGTTAGTCGTCGCCTTAGCACCATCCCACCAGAAGACATGGCCTCCACTGATACAACCTCCCCCACTCAGGACCTTGCCTGCCTGCGTACGGTAAAGGCCGGGGATGAAAGCCAGATTCTGTTTCCGAAAGGTAGGCTATACCTTTGGGCACAGCCCTAAGCAAAGGTTGGTGTTTAATCTTCGTTATGTGAGTGGGAGTCACAGGAGGGACTCTGTCCCAGAGACACACCTCAGGGGCAAAACATATCCACTGTTTCCTCATTGCTTCCAGGGGGTAATAATTTACTACTCAAACAGCAGTATTGACCATCATCTTGGGGCATGTCCGATTAATCTGTTTCTCCTCCATGTTTTCTGTCTGCCTCCATGCTCTGAGATTGGTGTGGATGTTGACATGGTAGGTAGCTTGAACAAAGAAAGGAAATAAAGTGTGCATGAGAGGGTCTTTCTTCCCCAGTTCCTTTCATAAGTGCCTAGTCCAGATAAGTCACTGAAGAACTGAATCTCCAACTGAATTCATGTAGAAATTCTGGCCTCGACAAATCAAATACTCCACCCAACCTGTACTTGAGATTGGGATTGCCTTACACAGGTTCAGGACCTTGCACTTGGCCTTGTTGAACTTCGTGAGGTTGCCATGGGCCCACCTCTCAAGCCTGCCCAGGTCCCTTGGGATGGCAATCCCTTCCTTCCAGTGTGTTGATCTCACCACACAGCTTGGTGTCATCTTCAGACTTGCTGAGGGTGCCTCAGTCCCACTGTCTATGTCACCAACAAAGGTGTTAAACAGCACCGGTCCCGGTACCGGTCCCTGAGGAACACCACTAGTCCCAGGTCTTCACTTGGACATCAAGCTGTTGATGACAACTCTTTGAGTGTGTCCATCCAGCCAATTCCTTATTCAGCAAGTGGTCCATCCATCAAATCCACATCTCCAATTGAGAGACCAGGATGTCATGCACTACAGTGTCAAACAGTTTGCACAAGTCCAGGTAGATGCTGTCAGTTGCTATTCCATTATCCTCTGACACTGTAATGCCATCATAAAAGGCCACCAGATTTGTCAGGCACGATTTGCCCTTGGTGAAGCCATGCTTGTTGCCACAAATCACCTCCTTGTTTTCCAGATGCCTTCAGGAGAATCTGCTTCATGATCCTGCCAGGCACAGAGGTGACACCGACTGCCCTGTAATTGCATGGGTCTTCCTTTTTTCCCTTTTTTTAAAGAGGGGGTGATGTTTTCCCTTTTCCAGTCAGTGGGAATTTCACCAGACTGACAGAACTTTTCAAATAAGATGGAAAGTGTCTCAGCAACTTCATCACCCCGTTCCCTCAGGACCCATGGATGTATCTCATCAGGACCCATAGACTTGTACATCTTCAGGTTCTTTAGGTGGTCTTGAACCTGATCTTCACTTACAGTGGGTGGATCTTCCTCCTCTCAGTGCCTGCCTTTGGCTTCAGCAACTTGGGCTGTTCAGCTAGAGCCATTGCCAGTGAAGACTGAGGCAAAGAAGTCATTGAGTACCTCAGCCTTCCCCGTATCCCCCGTGATCAGGTCTCCTGTTTCCTTCCAGAGAGCACCTGGCCTTCATTTTATCACTGAGTTACCTGTAGAACTGTTTCTTGTTACCCTTGAGATCCCTAGCCATGTTTAATTTACCTTTAGCTTTCTTAATCTGATCCCAGGCTGCTTGGACAGTTTCTTTGTATTCTTTCCAGCTTACCCATCCTTGCTTCCATTCTCTGTAGACTTTCTTTTTGCCTCTAAGTGTGTCCAGGAGCTCCTCGCAGGCCTCCTGTCGTTCTTGTCTGCCTTCCTCTTTTTTGGTACAATGTGCTCCTGGGCTTGGAGGAAGTGGTCCATGACAATTGATCAGCTTTCTTGGGTCTCTCTCCCTCCAGGCCTTTATTCCATGGTATTCTACCTGAAGAGGTCAAAGATTGCTTTCCTGAATCCAGGGTAGTGAGTTTGCTGCACACGCTTCTTGTTGCCCTAAGGATCTGGAATTCCACCATTTCATGGGCACTGCAGCCAAGGTTGCCCTTGTGTTTTACATTACCCACCACCCACTCCTTGGTGGTGAGAACAAGGTCCAGCATAGCACCTTTTCTTATTGGTTCCTCCACCACTTGGAGAAGGAAACTGTCATCAATGCATTCCAGGAACCTCCTGGAATTCTACTGCCATTCTGTGTTGTCCTTACAACGGATATTAGTGTAGTCCCTCCTGAGGACCAGGGCTTGTGAATGAGAGGGGCCCATGGCAACCTCATGAAGGTCACCAAGGCCAAGTGCAAGGTCCTGCACCTGGGTGAGGGCAATGTCCAGCACAAATACAGGCTGGCTGGAGTATGGGTTGAGAGCAGTGCTGAGGAGAAAGTCCTTCTGCTTGACAAAAGGTCAACATGATCCAATAATGTGTAAGTGCAGCCTAGAAGACCAACTGTATCCTGGGCTGCATCAAAGAAGTGTGGCCAGCAGGTCAGGGAAGTTGATTCTGCCACTCTACTCGGCTCTTGTGAGACCACACCTGGAGTTCTACATCCAGCTCTGGAGTCCTCAGCACAAGCAAGACATCAACCTGTTGAAGCAGGTCCAGAGAAGGGCCACAAAAATGATCTGCAGGATAGAACACCTCTCCTGTGAAGATTATACACTTGGGGTTCTTCATCCTGGGGAAGTAAAGGCTCTGGGAAGGTCTTATTGTGGCCTTCCAATATCTGAAGGGAACTACAGGAAAGCTGGGGGTGAACTTTTTACAAGAGCTTATAAGTGACAGAATGAAAGTTGATGGCTTTGTACTGGAAGAGGGTAGCTTTAGATTAGAAATTGGGAAGAAATTCTTCACTGTGAGGGTGGTGAGGCACTGGCACAGGTTGCCCAGAAAAGCTGTGGATGTTCCATCTCTGGAAGTGTTCCAGGCCAGGTTCGATGGAGTTTTGAGCAACCTGATCTCGTGGAAGGTGTCCCTGCCCATGGCAGTGGGGTTGGAAGTAGATGATCTTTAAGATCCCTTCCAACTCAAAACATTTTAGGTTTTTATGATTCTGTACTGAATTTTGAATAAAAATAGTTTGAGAGCAAAGAACTTGTCACCTTAAATTTGTCTAAAAATTTTGACAGTTATTTTGGGTTTCTTTAGAAACACGTTTCAGCAGAGTGTAGGCTAATAAGTCATTCATTTCATACCTTTTTTTCATGAGCAGTTGGTGTTGGTGACTGTAATACATTCCTGTATATATCAGACATCGATGATAATACAGGATTTTAGGCAAAATACTTCAACAGTTATGTGTAAATTGCCTCCAGAAGAAGAGAACATTCAGACTGTGCCTGTTCTTAGTAATGACTTTGAGTCTGCAAATAATTGTATTTTATGATTTCTCAAGCACATGAGTTAAAGAAATGAGAAACATCCATTAGAACATGAATTTATCACTAGAATCCCTGTCTTTGCAGAACAGTCACTGTACTTGCAGCCTTCTTATATGGCAAAATAAGGGTTTATATGACAGTGAGCTAATTAATAATTTTTAATCACTCGAAGTGGGAGATACCTTTTCCTCTTTCCTCCATTTTCCTTTTCTAGTCAAACACTTTTCACTTTGTTAACTTTGTCTCTCCTCTGCTCACACTGGTGAGATTATTCAAGCTAAACACACACATATTATTTTTCCTTGGTTAGTGGATGGAGTCAGCTTACTACATGATCAAAAGAGTATTGGCAAAAACTAGAGAGAGGGAACTACACAATTGAAAACAGAGGGACAGGGACCTCAGCTGAAGTTTTACACCAATTTCCACACAGACACTCTCCAGGAAAGCTTATTTTTACTGAACTTATTATTGTAGGAAAAGCTTCATACTGGAGGAAGGTATTGTGTTGTTATTTATTTTACTATTATTCATAGTGTCTACAGAATTAAAAAAATAAATAAAAATCTTTTGTAGACTTGGAATAGCATAAACTTTGTTTAGTTTTCTAATGTTCATAGTATGCAGGTCCATCCTTGGAGCTTACTTTGTAATGTCCTCCAAGTAATCCAGGACCGCATTGGTAATTTTCCTTTAAAAATGGGGAAAAAAAAGCAATTTTTTTTTTTTTTTTTTGCTCATTATAAGGTGGGGAAAATGAGAGGGTGAGAGGTTTTATTGTTAATGGTGGGATCACTGTCAAAATAAATATTCAGTACAAACACAGTTAAACAGAACCATCAAAGCACCCATTGTCTCCATTGGCATTGAAAATAAACGCATGTAGGATATAACAGCTAGAAAGGTATTCAGTAAGTGTGTCTCCACCAGCACTGGCAGGGAAATTTTCAGAAAGAAGCAAATGGGCTTAAAATGCCTCTGTGACTTTCCATCAAGTGATTCCTTAAAGCTTAAGTACCTGGAAGGGCTTGAGGTCAAGGGCAACCCTTGATATCTCTGAAGTGCTGTATAGTGTCTGAGTATAGCACAACTACCGGACTGTTTTCAGGGCAAAGGGCAGAGAGCAGAGCTGTGCTGACCACTGAGGACATAAAAGATTCCACCCTTACTAAAATTAAGGTGGGCTGTGGCCCTTCAAGGGTTGAGAAAGCTGACTCAATGTTTTTTTTTGTGGGGAAAAAGAATAATTACTTATTTATCTCTAGCGAAACAACGCGGCGTGTTTCTTTTCAGGTGCATTCCAGGAGACATTTGAATTCACGTCTGAAATTGCAAGGCTTGGATTAGTTAGGAAAGTTTTACCCTTTTATCCCATATTCCTCTGCTATAAATGCTCAGTTAAAGAAGATGACACAACGTAGCAGCACTGCAGCACAGAATACCTCTGTGTAGCACAGGCCACAGGCTTATCAAGATATTTTTGCTAATTCCAAACTATCTAAGGGGTCAGCATTGTGGCCACCTCAGTGTCTAGAGCTCTGTTGCTGTGTAATTATTTTTACTGGGAAGCATAAGGATAAAACATAAAGGATAAAAGTTAGATATAAAACATAAGGATATGTTATAGAGAGTGGAGTCTGAGCTGATGTTGGCAGTCAAGGCCACTGTCTGTGTGTGGCACTCTGTAGGTACCCCAGCTTCATCAGAACTAGCTCCAGCTTTGCTGTGTAAAGCTGCACTGTCTGATGGAGACACGTGCAAAGTTTCAAGCTTTGAACAGAGGACTATGCTTTGTGGTGAGATTTCATTGGACAGGAATCTTGATAATCCCCTGATAATGCAAAGTTCACCAAAAGCTGAAGGCAGACATGATGTTGTTCTTTTTAACTGCTTATTAAACATACTGCATATTAGCAGTGTTCCCAATGGATGTTCAAAGGTGTATGCACAGAACAGTCAGCTAACCCAAACACCTCTTTTGTTTCTTTTCAGAAGGCATTATCCTGCAAAGAGTTTCAGCTCTATGGAATTCTAGTTTGGCCATCAATATCTTCATATTTAGATGTGTAATGTGACCTGTAGGGTTTTAACCATCAGATAACAGAACATTTCCATGGGGAATCCTTAGGTTGGTACAGGATTACATCCCTTCACTACTGCTTGGCATTACTGCAGACTTGGTAATGAAGAACTGGTCAGACAACAGAAACACCAGCAGAGTGTGCAAAACCACAGAAGACCTAGACTTTAGGTCTACCGAGCACACGTCAAATGCTACAAACAAGGAAAAATAACCTGGCAGAAATAGCAGACCAGGTTCAAAATCAGTTGACACACTCAGATGCCCATAATGTCTTGTCTAAAGGGAAAACCATCAACAACAACAACAACAACAAAAAAAAGGTTTCCCAGCCATTAAAACTCAAACAAAGATGTAACACAAGTATGTAGCACATCACACTTAAGAAAACCACTAGCCACATTTACTACATTTTTTTAATGCAGTAAAAATACTGCATGTTGTGTTTAGTATATTTTATTAAATTTTAAATAACACCTATCTCAGAAGGATGATTTTCTTTCATAATTACACTGAACAAAAGCAAAAGACATTGGTCTTCTGCATCAGCTGTCCAGCTTTTCCTTTGGATTTTACTAGAAAGTACATGAGTTACCTTACAGTGAAGAATTAATGTCTTTAAGGTCACCTTTTATTTTCCTAAATAAATTGCATAGTACTATTCAGCAACACCTGAATGAAAAAGTGTTTAAAGTTCTGTTTCATGAGCAAGGTTCTAGCACTATACACATGACTGCTTGCAATAAATAATTTTTTGAGAAGGGAACAAATCCTTTCTTGCAAGTTATATGTGTATCAGTCATGACTTGTAAACGTTCTGTTAGCAGTGTTAAGCTCTTCTGAATAGGAACATTTCCCCGTCCATCATCTGAAGATTGCACATCATCAAGTTTTAGCCAAATTGACATTGTAATACCTTGGAATTTACAATCCAATTAAGAATCAAAATGAAAAAGAACCCAAACCAAAACCTTGTGATCTATAAACAAGCTAGGTGTCTGAGTGACACGCTTCTGTGACAACAATTTATTTAACATAAACTACAAAGTCCCTGGAGAAAGAGTGTCTGTGATTGCCTGATCAGGTGAGGATACTTCGACTCCAGGTTTTCACACAAGGAGAAGCTGAACAATACTCTTACTTGTATCTTATGAGGAATATTTTAATGTGCTGCAGAAAGAGGTCTTAATCGTTATCATTTGAAAATCAAGATATAATGAGATGAAGTGGATTGCCTAAACTCACTGACTACCTCAAAACCTGACCTGAGAGTGGACCAGCCCTGCTCCCTGTCCCAGTCCTTGCACAGGGGTGTGCCCGTGGTCTTGGCTGCGTGCTGCCAATGCAGAAGTGTTTCTTGCTGCTTGACTTAACTCGGGACACGTGGCAACATACAGGACACATGACAGGATACCGTGTGAGCAGGTGCAAGGACTGAAACCACATCCCTCTTGCCATTGCTATGTACCTTGGAAAGCTCTCTAAGGTGCTTTGGTAAATTTATAAGAGGAGAAATGCTGTATCTAAGAAAGGAAATTGGTTTTACCTCTCTTAAAACGCTGCAACACCGCATCCAGCTTTAATAAGCAGATGCCTTTGAAGCCTGACTCAAAGCAGAGGTACTTTGTTACAGGACACACAACTGGGAAAAGCTGAAGGATCTGTTAAGTGACCTAGTGACAGCAGAGCTGTGGGGCCTCCAACAATTCCGAAAGATAAAAAGCATTAAAAAAACCCCCCGCCATTGTTCTCCGTTTGCACCAAGTAAACACATGCACAAAAAGATCTGTAAACACAGAGAAAGGATTTCCCACAACTTAGGTGGGGTATTCAAAGCTTGTAACCGAATCAAATAAAGCCAAAAAGGCAAGACTTCTAGGGACCTTTAAACTCTGACACAAAGGGAAGTGTCTGTGTCTGTCTGTGCACATGTGAGTGCCTCTTAATGACTGCAGAGGATGTAGCAGTGCTCGGACAACAGCACTTTCCTGTTACTGATATTTATGTATTTTCCTTTTATAACTGCTAAACTCTAAAGCAGGGTCAGGCTTACTGTCTGAATCACCGAATGTGTTGCCACTTGTCTTACTTGGCATTAGCAAATTATATTCCTGATAGTAGAAGGTAAGACTATATCCATTGAAATATTTTAATCAACAGATACTGCAGCCTCAAGACTGTACCCTGCAAGAATTCACACAGCTTGCACCAAAACCCTCACAAAAGGTCACAGATCAAGAGAAACTAGTCTGTGCTGGCTTGGTAAGGATGAAATGTAGCTCATGAGAGAGTTTTAAATGTGTTCTTTTTGAAGCTAGTTAAATGCACGTGTTAAAAGGGAACTACTTTGTATAGTTTAGATGGCCTTTTGGTAGATAGGTATGAGAACTTCCTGAAATACTCGATTTTGTGAGAAGACAACAAAGCGTTCAAGAACCTCATTTAGCAATGGCTTATACAAAACTTACCAGTTTGCCCCTCCCAGAACCCCCTGCATTCCAGTTGCAGCTGGCTGACAGATTCCCAGTGCTGTAATTCATCAGGTCCTGTTGTGGGTGAAATGTTTCCATTTTGTTAGCAGGAACGTCTGGGCTGATGGATCTCTTCTGCTTAGAGAGTACCCAGTCAAGGTGTTCTGATTCAAAAGTAGGCATTTTATGCAGAGAAATGCTCAAAAGGCTTTGCCATTTGTTGAAGGGGGTGTGTGGCTGTACGTGGAGCTGAGGTTTAGTGCAGATTAAAAACTGAACTCTTTGCCATCAGTGCCATATTCTTGCAAAAGAAAAAAAACCAAAATAAAAAACTCCAACAAGAAAGATGGGCTCATTAGATACAGATTAGATGCAATTCAGAGGAAAAGAAGAACAATCAGAGGTCTGGAGAACATGATCTGGGAGGAAAGTCTGGAAGACCTGGTAAAGGTTAGCCTTAAGAAGACCAAGAATAAGCAAAAAGTTTTTAAGTTCATGAATGGCTGCAGCAAGGGGACAAAGGCACTGATCAGTACTACTACTTGCTCAAAAATGGAGAGGTTAAGAAATAATAAAACCTTTTGAGGTTCTTTTACCTCAAGAAGTTCTCATGAAAAAAATCCTTGATTTCCAGGTTTGGTCAGTCCTATTAAACTTCTATAGGTATTCCAATGATCAGCTTCCTTATAATTAAAATTCAAAATTAATTTTACATTTCATATTCACATAGAGCTGTAAAGACACTAAACCTTTAAATGCTAATGTACTTCTAATCTGCACTTCACTATTGTGAATATGTCAGAAGAGCACTACTTAATTGATCAAGCAGCAGTCTGTGGCTGCTTTTTGACTTAACTAAGTTAATTACTCAACTATTTCACAATATGTTTTTCTTTTAAATAAATGAACTTTAATTGTGTTCATGAAAAAAACCAAAACCACCACCAACACCATGACAAAAAGCAGGATTTTCCTTACTCCTGAAAGGATACAAGTGAGTGACTTCTCACCAAATCCATTGTTTTCAGGAGTCAACATTTTCCCCAAAGCTGTCTCAGTTGTCTCTCCACTGACAAAAGACCATGACTTCACAATTACATTAGCTGATTAGTGAAATAACTTGTTTTACTGGGGCAAACGTTGCTTCATCAAATCTGTTTACTCTGGTATACTGCGTGCTGAATCTTCATTCAAGCTGCATGACACAGTCCTGGAAGCCAACGTTGAGCTATGAACTATCCCAAGTCAATTCTCTGTGCTCAAGAAGTGTTTGGCATTAGATAGGCTCCAGCTCCGTCTGCACGTACTGTAGGAACAGTACAGCTGCTCTGGCATAGAAACAGTCAGCCTCCTGCCCCAGCCACAGGCATCTCTGGAGCTCTTGATGGTGGAGGAGGAACAATACCTTCTTAGCTGGTTTTCATGCTGGTCTGAAGGTGCCTGACTGTATTTTAAAAGAACTGTAGCTGTAGGTGAAGAGTGGACTGTATGTGACACAATTTATTCATAGATGATATTCGATACTGATTGCTTCCTTCTGCTGAAAATTGCTATCCAAGGGAGCAGGAAACAATATTTGGATTGTCAATTCAGCATGGTAGCCTTGTCTGCCTTCCAATCACTCACAGACCATGCTTATTTGTTGCTTATGCCCCATAGCACTCTAGTATGTGTATGTCCTTTCCTCATGTTAAAAAATATCTGAAGAAAATGCTGGAAAACTTTGCAAAGTTTTTTTGCTGTTAGAGCCTCTTCATTAAATTTCCATGCCTTGGGGCTAGCTGGATATATAGACTGACATAAATAACCCATATTTTTATAACATAAAACTCCCCAGAGCTGCCACAGAGTGATTTTTTTTCAAGGGCAATGAAAAAGAACCAGAATGAATTCTTCAGGTTACTATATAAGGAAACGCTCTTACGGCATTTTTGCATTTATAGCACTCCTGCACAAAGGCAGGATCTTCAGTTTTGATCCACACTTGAGTAATGTTTATCAGGCAGCTGAACTTTGGAATATAAGGAACTCTGTCTTCCTCGGAGCAGAATATTTGTTTACATGCTCCATATTGAGTGTAAAGCTTAGATGGGATCAGTATAAAAAAATATGAATGATAAGGTGCTGCTCAGTCAGCTAATTTTGACCAAAGAAAACTAGGGAGTGTTCATACAAATAGCTCTGGAAGCAGATTTTAATGGCTGTAACCAGGAACAGGAGGGTCCTAGGCGCAAACTAGTTCTGCCTGGGAGTAGTAACCTACTTGCTTATCTCGTCAGCTAAATGATTTACACAAAATGCATGGATTTACACAACTAGAGAAACCGTGTCATCTCCAGGACAAGCAGAACACTCCAACAAAATCTGCATGTGTTCTAACTATTTCTGCCAGGAAATCAAGATGTGCATGCACATGTGTTGAATGCTTTAATATACTGGGAAAAGTTAATCTCTTGTGGCAGTGGATAACTTCTCAGTGTCTACCAAAGCTTATGTTCTCTTTGTGTTCTGGAACCTTGACAATTTCAGTGTTGGGAAGGTCAGCTACACACAATGGTATAAAATCCGTGTGAATGAACTAGTCCAGAAGTCAAAGGCACGTCTTATTTTTAGTTGCACAACATCTTGAAGGATGCAGTGTTCACTGGAAATATGTCATTGACATATTCATCCCGACTGGCAAGCTGCACTGAGTAGTGACTGAGCTGTCTGTAGTGGAGCAGGGTCAGTGCAAATCACTTTGACACCTTGGGCAGCTTGCCATGTCTTGCCTAGGAGCACTTCTGCATTCCATAGAACTGTTCTGAGAAGGTTCCCAGTTTGAGGTGAGGCCAGCATAACCTTCCTACCTCCTCTCTCTCTCCAGCTCAGAGAAGCAAATCTTCAGCACTGCGCTTGAAAGAGTAGGAGTGAACCATGTTTACTGGGGATGTGAAGGATGTATGAGACTTGGGAATATTATCTATATCCAGGAGCCAAAGCTATCTGACTTACCCAAAAACTTTGGACTTTGCCTTTGCAGTTGTAGTCTTCATACGGAAAGGACCCGTTACAAGATGATACTCACTACATTGCCTCTGTCCTGCTTATCAGCAGAGCATGACACTACGTGATATGTCTCTGACTACTGGTAGTAGATTCCACTCATTTTTTGATGTCTGGACCTGGCACAGTTGTACACAGCTTGTGTGCATTCCCACTGCACAGTGGGCCTGACACTATAAACAGTACTTATGTTGCACCTTCATTCATCCTTTAAGCTCCTCTGTCATTAGCAAAAAAAAATCTCTTCTGTTGATCTTATTACCATCTTGGTTTCATAACCCTATTACTTGTTCAAAGCAAAGTCAGGCAGGCTGGAGCAAAAAAAAACCCCAAAACATGGACAGCTGTTGCCAACATGTAGAGAATAACTTGTGAATCAGGATCACAGCGCTGAAGATTTGCTTCTCTGAGATGGAGACAGAAAGGAGGTAGAAAGGTTATGCTGGCCTCACCTCAATCTGGGAACCTTCTCAAAGGTTGGGCTCAGTCAAATACTCTTCACTAGTGGGCATGACATAGCAGCAGAACTGTAGGATCTCAAACCCTCTTTTTAGAAATCTACTTAATCTGTCCTGTAGCTGCAGCTATTATGAGAATGACCTCAAGAGAGAAAAGCATGTGACAGTGGTTATTTTACCTATGATTTTGCCATCCTGGTGATTACTAATTAATTTGTCATATAAGTAGCTCAAATATTAGGCCTGTCAGAGACACGTGACTCTATCCAAGAACAGTACAACACCCAAAGCCATATCTTTTATTGATATTGTTACAAATGGTTTTACATAGCTGGCATTCTCTAAATCAAAGAAGATTATTGATTGTCCAAATGCTTGGGCTTTTTCACTCTATACCTCAAGATTCATAAACAGAAAAATATTTCTCCATGGTATGTCAATGTTTGGTCTGTGTTTGGAAAGTTCACCTACAGTAATGAGTTATATAGAAAGGACAAAGACATGATACAATGCAACATCTAAAAGACTGAAAGAAAGACAGGGATTCCAGTGGGGAAAAAACCCCAAATGTGTTCCTTTTGATTGTTCCTTGATGTGTTGTGCAGAAGCTCAGTACGGCAAGTACGAGAAAATCTTGCACAAGGGAGCAAGAGAAAAGCAAGCTTGGTAAGTCAGAGAGGAGGACTTAGTGGGATGATACAATTTCAGAAAATGAGGGATGTATTTTACTCCTGCACTGATACTAATTTCATCTTTTCATCAGTATAGATTTGTTTCATAGAGGATATGTCTTAGGAATGCTGCATGTCACCTTGGCTCAGTGTACTGCTACCACTGTATCTAATTATAGATTTGATAAGTGTTAATGCATTTAGTAGTATTTTTGCTGCAGATTCATGCATAGTTCATAACACAGTTCTTGAAACAAGGTTTATAAGTTTCCATGTTATTTTGGAGTCTCTGAATTATGTTATGATGATGATGATGATGATGGTGATACAAAAGGAGGATCCATCATCCAAAACAGGCAGAAGAAAAAGTCAGCTGTTTAGTATTCAACACACAGCAATACCAAAAGTTTAGTGCTGGTCTTCTTAAAATCTTGGCCTAGGATTTCAAACCACTATGTACATTCAGAAGTCTACCTTGCTATGCATCTCGAGGAAGTTGTTTGACTTTGCAGCTTCATTCACGATCTCTCCCCACCCTTTCTTTTTCATGGCACTAGAGCTATAAGATAAAAAGCAGTAAAAATTAGCTTCCTCCTAAGCACTGCTACTCCCCAGGTGTGATGTGAAGCATCACATTAAAAGCTGGTTGCCCGTCTGACCTGGAGAAATGAATCACCACTGACAAACTGGCTGTTCCTGGGAATATTGCGAAGGCACGGAGTGACAGTGCATTAGTGAAAAGCTGGAAGTTCCATGTGCTCTTTCATTCTCTCCAAAATAGAATTCTCTTCTCTGGATATCATCCTTTTCAGGGAGTTAAGAGTCAGCTAGGCAGAAGAGACACTATGATATGGGACACAAAGCAGGACGCTTTCTGTCTGCGTGTACTTGCAGAAATAGGTGGTGTGCAGGGCAGCTGAATAGCAGTCAGGGTTCAGGAAAGGTGGTATGAAAGGCATCTAATCCATGAAGCAAAGAAAGGCTGGAAAAGTGTATTAGTGCCAGTAAGTTAATTAAACATCCCTACCCACCTACGCTGAAGTTATATTCCACTGCATCAGTTTCTATTTACTGGATTCGGTCCCATGCATGGGTTTTGTCCTCTGCTTGTGGTCCGGGTTGAGTCTTCAGTGTTCTTCAGGGTCTTCTAGATCTCCATGTCTCTCTCAGGGTTTAAGAGGTCCAATGTGTGTGACCTTCTTCCATTTGTGTTGCTGAGACAGCCATAGCAAGATATCATCAAACTTTCCATAGAAATAGCAGACCATGTTAATTCTGATCTAAAATCTACCTGTGAAGTATTTAGTGAAACCAGAATTTACCCCATTAGTTCTTCGTCTGTATAACGGTGGTTGTTTGTTTATGTAACTGCAGATCAGTTACAATAATGCAGATCATTCTAGTGAAAACAAAGTCTCCATTCCAAGCTTCTCAGTATATGACCCAGCCAATATCATCTCTGGCAGATGAAGCACCAAGAGCTCTGCTCTGTGAACTCCTTATGAATTAGGCATGGCCATGTAGAAGTCTTCAGTGTTTAAACAACACAGTAACCATCTCTCTACCATGACTCCAGGACAGAAGATGCAATAGTTAGTTAACAATTACTACTTATTCTTCTGAAGAATAATCTTCAGACAGAAAAGTCCACCTAGTCATTCCTTGAATGGGAGGTGTTCTGTAACTTTTATCATCCTAGCTGCTTTTTTTAAAATCTTTTTTTATTTAAATTGTATTATTTTTTACATGAGAGAGGCAGGGGTGCACATAAATTTCACAGCATGGGTGAACCATACTTTCGTAAAGTGGTGCAATGATGGTCTTGATTTTGTTCTCTGTTCTTTTCCTGATAATTCCTACCATCTGATTTGCTTTTTTGGACTGCACATTGAGCTCATAGTTCTGAGAAAATACTCAGTGCATCCTCAAGACCTGTCTGTTAGGTGTCAGCACAGAGTTCCATGGCATTGCTGGATTATCTGGCATTTGGTGTGGCTTGGTATGAACATTAAAAAAAAACAATTGTTGGAAGGATATGTTAATTTTCTTGTAATGAAGCTTACACCATTTTATGCAAGCTGATCTCCATGGTACTATCTCAATAGTAGAATTCTAGGGCCTTATGTATCAAATACGTGTATAGCAGTAGCTAAGTTAACTGTTTGTCAGATGTATATTCAGATTGACCTTTTGGCTATGCTACTAAGAAGTAAACCTCTTAAAGTTCACCAATATATAAAGCAGTGCCAGTAAAACCGTCACTTTTGAGTTATGTATCGTTCCTGACATTCAACTGCAGCTCTCGTGCAAGTGTATACAAGGAAATTTCCAAATACATTGCTGGAAATTGGGATCTAATGACAATAATTTTTTCTTGATGATTGATTCCTTACCTGCTGTTTTTGCCTTTGAAAAATGTGCACCCAAGAATTTCTGTGGAAGGCCAATAGCAGAACAATTTCTGACTGGAACAAGAGTGAAGCTAAAATACACACTGTGTTCAAGAGAAATGACTAGATCTTTCTTTAAGAGTCTAATTTAGGGGAAAAAATGAAGAAGATACTAAACCAGGATTTATTGGCCTGATGAAAGAGGCAGAATTGGAAGATATGAGATAAGGTTAAAAACCCACCTCTAAAATTATTTTTAAAAATCTGTGGCTTTAAGATATTGGCATTAAAATAGCTACAAACACATTACCTCAGTTTCATGACAGGAGGCACCATGGATGAACAGAGAGCCTAGAAGCTGCAAAACATGGTACAAAAGCAGTGGCAGATTTGGTCTTCCAACGTGACACGTTTCACAATGTAGACTCATCCGTGCACTGGTTTTGGTGCAAGTAAACCTGTAATATTATTTAAGTAAAACGCCAATCATAAAAGCACAATTTAATGCCAGATAATTTACAATAAAGCATTGTAATCTGGATGTAAGATGAATCAGCTCAATGTAACCCACAACAGATTCCAGATGTAGACAAATACTAGTGAGCTCAGAATTAAGCATGCTTAGAGATACGTTTGTCCTTAACTCTTGGTAGCCCTATAATAGTTTCATTAGTTTTATACTATGATCCAGTCATAGAATGTTAGGGGTTGGAAGGGACCTAGAAAGATCATCTAGTCCAACCCCCCTGCCAGAAGGAAAATATTCAGAAAGGATTTCATATTCAAATATGAAAAACAGGTGAGATACTTGTAATGTACATAATTACATGCCAGTTATGCGTTAAGTACATAAGTATGAACATATATGGGTTTACTGCTTTATGTTTATGTAGCCTACTATGAATGGTGTTAATTTATCAGCTGCTAAGCAGCTACTGCCATCTAATGGGTGAATTATTAAAATACAGAAATTACATTATACTGCCAGCAAGGGATGTGGAGTACAGTATCCTTTCTGGAAATAACTGCATGATGTATTATCACATATAAAAACTGGTATGAGAATATTAATCTTATCTTAGATATTGATAGATTACAGGTAAGGAAATGCAAACAAATTTTGTTCAGCTGCATTTCAGAACCAGTCTTAAAGCTCTCTTCTAAGATAGCAAGTAATCACAACGATTTTCATGCCCATAATGTAGTGATTTTCATACACCAGAAAGCTGTGCTGACCGTGACAGTGCTGCCTATCATCTCTGCTATTCCACTGAACCAACAACAGCGCCTGTTGCAGATGCCTTCCAACATAATTCTGCTGCTTTCTGTCATATACTGTTCCCACTGAAACTGGTTCCCAGGGGCAACAATAATGAAGAAGAAATGTAGAGCAGCCAACCTCAGGAACTGTTCTCTCTGGCAGTGCAGGCAGCCTACAGCATCAGCAGAGCCTGAGGGTATGGACTAGTGACCTCATGCTGCTGACGTACCAGTCACAGCCAGTAACTACTCACCAGATGAACTGGGGTAACTGAACGTGTGTGTGCTCTTATCCTCTCCTCTGAAACACACTCTGAAAGAAAATCCTACAACTTGTCTTAGATCTCTCTCAAATAAGACGAATTGTCACGTGGATATTTCTGTCTTCACAGACTACAAACAGAGTTTACGTTTCAATAGCAAATGCTGAGATGCTGCAGTAGAAGATAAAGTGATGCACACTGCTCCCAGAAAGGGAGTTACTGCTCCCAGAAAGGGAGTTTCTGCTCCCTTCTGCCCACACTATCCTCATTGTCCTGTCTCCAGCATGTCCCATGTGTTCTGCTGTCTGTGCTGGAATTTGGACATTTCCATGGGCGTCTTTAGCTGAATAAAGTAACAGAAACCTGGTTTAGCAAGAAAGATGTCAGTTTTCTGCCTTGCTAGTGAGTGAAAACAGCTCACAGGGGAGTCTGGCAAGAACCAGACATGGAACAGTAACATGTGACCTGGAACAAGGGAGACAGAATAAAGCAGGGCAAGAGAAAAAAAGAAATGGTGTGACATTGCTCCTTCAAGGAGAACCCGATCATCGAAATACACAACCCGTTGTCACATAAACCCTTTGCAAAAGTCAGTCTAGAAGAGAAATGTCTTTTTTAATAGTACATTTGTCTCTTTTTAATTAGGAAATGGAGGCAATTACTGTGAGAGTAGATTAAAAGCCGTGTGTTACACTTAGCATCCATATGCAAATATCAGAGATGCCATAAATATCATAGTACTTATCCAAACATGTTAGTACCTGTATCTTGCACTACGTAATTTCTCACTTGGCTAAACAGCACTTTCTACAGCCTAAACTTCCGTATAAATAGGCTGGGTTTTTATTTCCATTTATTTTCAAACACTGTTTTAAGTCTGTACTGTACAGATACGTAGCAATTTTACGTTGACTATGATTTTACTTCTTGACTTTACTTCTTTGACTTTACTTTACTTGACTATGATTTTACTTTTACTATCTGAGTCCAAATGTATGAATTAAAGC
Organism: Todiramphus chloris collaris; assembly: GCA_025345505.1. Lineage (NCBI taxonomy): Eukaryota > Metazoa > Chordata > Aves > Coraciiformes > Alcedinidae > Todiramphus > Todiramphus chloris. Next base: position 8,799,516 of record JANVCC010000270.1, read on the forward strand.
AGCTGTAGGGAAATTAGAAAACACCACAAACACACTGTCCTTATCATTATGCTCTGTAAGTCATCAGGAATTGGAAAAATATGCTCAGGATGTAAATTTGTACACCGAAATGTTTCAGCATCCCAAGGAAATCACATCCTTATTTTACATTTTAGGGCAGAACAATGATGTGATAAATATTAATAGGCACCTTCAAGGATAAGGTGATTGCTATACAAAAGTTAATAATTTAATAGCTCGGAGAGTTGAGTTGTGCAATATTACATGAACAAGTTTTAAACCATATTCTGTTTATTGTATATACATACATACACAGCAGTATACCACACCTATGTTTAACTACTTTGCTTATCAGCACTTTCTATAAAGTATAGTACATAAAAAAAGCAAATTGAGGTGTTTGAAAGTCTCCAGAGAAGGAGACTCCACAGCCTCTCTAGGCAGCCTGGGCCAGGCTCTGTTACCTTCACTGTGAAGAAGTTTTTTCTCATATTTATGTGGAACCTCCTGTGTTCCAGCTTGCACTCTTTGCCCCTTGTCCTGTCACTGGATGTCACTGAGCAGAGCCTGGCTCCATCCTCCTGACACTCACCCTTTCCATATTTATAACCATGAATGAGGTCACCCCTCAGTCTCTTCCAGGCTCCAGAGCCCCAGCTCCCCCAGCCTCTCCTCAGCAGGGAGATGCTCTGCTCCCTTCAGCATCTCTGGCTCTGTGCTGGACTCTTCCCAGCAGTTCCCTGTCCTTCTTCAACTGAGGGGCCCAGAACTGGACACACCATTCCAGATGTGGCCTCAGCAGGGCAGAGTAGAGGGGCAGGAGAACCTCTCTCCACCTACTAACCACAACATTTCTAACCCACCCCAAGCTGCCATTTGCCTTCCTGGCCACAAGGGCCCATTGCTGGCTCATGGTCACCCTGCTGCCCACCAGGACCCCCGGGTCCCTTTCCCCTGTGCTGTTCCCCAACAGCTCAGTCCCCAAGCTGTACTGGTACCTGGGGTTGTTCTTGCCCAGCTGCCAGGCTCTACACTTGCCCTCGTTATATTTCATTACATTTCTCCCCACCCAACCCTCCAGCCTGCCCAGGTCTCACTGGATGGCAGCACAGCTCTGGTGTGCCAGCCACTCCTCCCAGTCTGGTGTCACCAGCACACTGGCTGACAGTGCTCTCTGTGCCCTCTTCCAAGTCGCTGACCAATACATTGAATAGTACTGGTCCCAGTTCCGACCCTTCAGGGACTCCACTAGATACAGGCCTCCAGATAGACTCTGTCCCAGTGACCACAGCTCTCTGGCTTCCTTCCTTCAGCCAGTTCCCAATCCACCTCACTGCCCCATCATCCAGAGCACACTGCCTCCATTTAGCTGCGAGGATGCTGTGGGAGAGTGGCAAATGCTTTACTGAAACCAAGACAAACCACATCCACTGCTCTACCATCGTCTATCCACCTGGTTATGTCCTCATAAAAGGCTGTCAGGTTGGTCAAGCAGGGCTTCCCCTTGGTGAAGCCATGTTGACGTCCCCTAATGACCCTCTTATCCTTGATATGCCCAGACCCAATTTTGTTAGTGAGAATAAAATCCAGCAGCAATCCTCTCGCAGTTGGTTCATCCACCATTCGCATCAGGAAATTATCATCAAGGCACTGGGGGAACCTCCTGGACTGTGGCTGGCTGAGGAGGCCCTCCAGCAAACACCAGGGAAGTTAAAATCCCCCGTGACAACCAGGGCCTGTTAACTGCGAGGCTGCCATCAGCTGCCTGTAGAAGGCCTCAGCATCCTCCTCGTCCTGACCGGGTGGCCTGTAATAGGCACCCACACCAGTATCACCCGTGCCAGCCTGCCCCTTAATTCTTGCCCACAAACTCTCAACTCGTTCCTGGGCAGAACTCAAGACTTTCTCGTTGCTCTCTTACACAATGAGCAGCTCCACCGCCTCGCCTGTCTCCCCTGAAAGAGACACAGCCACCATGACCCCATTCCAGGCATGTGAGCTGTCCCACCAGGTCTCCATGAGTGCCACCAGCCCATAGCCCCCTGACTGCACACGGGTTTCTAACTCCTGCCCGTTCCCCGTGCTGCCTGGGTTGGTGCCCAGGCACGGCAGGGACCCAGCTGAGCCTGCTGATCCCAGCCTGGGCGGGTGGGAGGCCTTCTGCTCATCATCAGTACTAGAGCGCTGCCCCACTGCTGCAAGCCCAGCTACAGCCCCATCCATCCCCCTCCAAATCTAGTTTAAAGCTCTCCAAACGGGCCCTGCTAATTCCTGCCCCAGGACCCTTTTGCCCCTGTGAGATAAACCTTTCCCATGTGTTACTGTCAGGTCTGGTGTCTTATGAAAGCAGCCATGATCGAGAACCCAAAGCCCTGCCTGAAGCACCAGTCTTGTAGCCAGGCATTTATGGACCCAATCCTTCTATTCCGGCCCACATCGTCACCTGAAAATGGAAGAAGGGAGGAGAAAATAACTTGTACCCCAGACTCCTTCACCAACCGTTGAAGTCTTTCTTTATTCCCCTCAGACTATGGGATGCAGCTTCCTCCCCACCTGTCTGAAGGTCAGTAGTGGGTAATAGTCTGTCGACTGCACCAGGCTGGGCAGTGCCCTAGTGACATCCCTGATTCAGGGTCCAGGCAGACTGCAGACTGGTCCCAGTTCCGACCCTTCAGGGACTCCACTAGATACAGGCCTCCAGATAGACAGACCCTGTGATGAGGGTCAACTCTGCATATCAGGCCCTCTTTTCCTTTCAGGAGTGAGTCACCCACAGCTAGAACCCCTCTCTTCTTCTTTGTAGGAGAAGTCATCCTGCTGGAAGGCTGTCTGATTGTGGTAAGACCTCTGGAACAGGCTGCCTATCATCTATAGCCCTACTAGGCTGGCCATCTTCCAGGAGGGCCTCAGATGGATTTCTCCGAGGCATTGAGGAGGTGAGGCAGGCAAGGAGCGTGCTCACCTTCTGCCATGGCCACAAGCTTGCCTCCACTCACCCCTTTCATTCAGGTCTCTGTCTCCCAGCTGAGAGGGGCAGGATACAGGGGCTGCTCCATCCTGGGTGCTGTCTGGCAGGTGCTCCCATCTCTGCTGCAGGGAGGGCAGAGCCTGGCTCCACCAGTCCAGCTCCAGTTCAGCCTCCCTAATGCTCTTAAGCTTTTCTACTTCGACTTGAAGCCTTTCAACCCATCCTTGCAGCTGCGCCGCTCGGCTGAGCGGATCCGCTACCTGTTCCTGGGGCACACAGCCCCTGTTTCCAGGGAGATGCTGTGGCATCCCCTGCAGCCCACGACCCACACAATCGCATCAGAATCACAGAATTGCTCAGGCTGGAAAAGACCTTCAAGATCATAGAGTCCAACCTCAACCTAACCCTACTACCCTCACTCTAACAACCCCCTGCTAAACCATGTCCCCGAGCACCACATCCAAATGCTGCTGAAACCCATCCAGGGATGGTGACTCAAGCACTTCCCTGGGCAGCCTGTTCCTTCTGTGAAGAAGATTTTCCTGATATCCAACCTAAACTTGCCCTGGCGTGACTCCCCTTGTCCTGTCACCTGTCACCACAGAATCAATCACAGAATCACACAATCACTGAGGCTGGAAAAGCTCTCCGAGATCATCACGTCCAGCCTATGACCCAACCCCACCACACAAACTAGACCATGGCACTCAGTGCCACATCCAGCCTGTCTTTAAACACATCTGGGGACAGTGACTCCACCACCTCCCTGGGCAGCCCATTCCAATGCAATTCCATTCCACCAGTGAGAAGAGACCAACTCACCTCTCAAGACAACCTCCTTTAAGGTATTTGTAGAAAGCAAAATCCTTCCGTGGGAGCTCTGTCTGGGTTCCCACATCTATTTTGGTCTTCTGCTGATGGGTGGAGACCATTGTTCTTTCATTGAGCTGGAAAATGCTGTTGAGGGCATTTGACAATAGACAAAAAATGGGGGAGTGGGGGAAAGTGGGTAAAATAGAAGTGTTTGTAATCTTTGAGTATTGTCTATTTTTTTTTTCCCCTTTCTCAGCTTTATTAGTCTCAGAAAAATAAAGCAGAGACACGAGGAAGCAAAATTAACAAGATGAGTAAAAGAAACAAAAGGCAGAATGCACAGGTTACATCTGATAAAAAAGAATGCCTTTACTGAAGTTGTCTCAACCCTATTATCAGCAGAAAAAAAACCCTGATCCCGTTTGTCTTCTAGTGGAGGGATGGTTAAGGGCATGAATCTATCTTGAGCCAGTGAACTTTGCAAGCTTAGCTAAATTAGCGATGCAACAGTAAAAGTAGCAGTTCAAACAGGTTTGATGCTGAATTATTTTCTAAATCCTGCTTGTTTGAAAACAGGTGTAGTATCTGAAGTTTGACAGTTCATTATTAAATTGAAAGATTGTGTTCAACTGTCAAGTAGGTGGTCTATTTGTTTATATTTTGGTTTAAAAAACCATAAAAGGGTAATGCATGAAATTTCACTGATGGCTTCACGTGGAACTATAGAAATACTACAGCTACTAATCTGCTTTCAAATGATCCCAAACAAATACATCAGCATAATACAACACATGCATTTTGTCTTGAATGGCTGCATTCGAAAGACCTACAAGCTGTAGTAAAGGCACTATGCTGAACTAGCTTTCAGGTTGAATACATGTTATTTTCATACGGGACTCTGGTCAAATACATACTGACATCAAATGGGCATTTGTTTAAATGTCAGCCTAGATATCCAGAGTTCATTAATGTTTGACTGCACTGTGGGTAGCATTCCTGGGCCTGGCTTTTGAAAAGTTTTTTAGTCAGCTACTAATGGCAATAATGGCAAATTCTTATTTTTCTGCTTGGCCTTCACTTAAGCCCTCAATTCCTCAGCTGGAATTCTTTCTTGGGTACAAACAAAGCTGCCTTGGATGAAGGGTGTAGCCTTACCCACTACTACAGAAGCACTTAGATGATCCCAGACACGACAGTTATTTAGCTGACTGACTCAGAGAAAATATTCCATGCTAGCCCCTTTCTGTTCTGCATAGATGGTGATGATACAACAGATGGGAACAGTCTCTTTAGAGGGTTTAAAACTTACGCTCCAGTTGACCAGCTTACCTGCCTCAAAGAGTGAAGACACTCTTGTGCTAGCTGGAATCAAGATCTGTATGATTCCTTTCAGCAGCTCCACTTGGCTACTCTTTCCTACTGTTCCTGCAACTCCTTGTATTCTTACATTCATTCCCCAAAACCCCTTCAGCCTTTGAGCCCTTAAGTGACCCGTGGATGGCTGTGTAACCTCTTGAGTTCACAGTTTTGGAAATAAAGTGATGTAGACCTGGAATGAACTTCTGACTGGAACCAGAACAGTACACTTCAAAGAACCTGGGCTAGTTTACATTACTAATAAAGCAGTGCAGTGAGTTAAATAGGAAGCCGAGGAAATGTAGAGAGGCCAGGTTTTATGACTCCCTTGAAAACTCAGATTTGTCAGAGGTAGCTTTTTTATTCCCCCACCCCTTTTTTTCCTCCCACCTTTTTCCACACAGTCCTGTCTGTGGCAGAACACCCAGCAGAACCAGGAGAGATCAGCCTGCATTTGGCATATGGGCATGGGAGCAGATGAGCTGACTGATGCTGTGAGGAGGTTGGTTCTGAAAGCGTGGAGCAGAAAGCCAGGAAGGGTTAGGGGGCACTCTGTCAGCCCCATCTCTATAGGGCTGTCTCTACATGTACAATCTCTGTGTAGTTACTGCAACAGGACATATATGTAGAGAAAAGCTAGCCTGTGGGCATTTCTGAAAGCTTTACAGGAAAATAATAAAAAATCCTCAGTTCTTTTGAAAATAGAGATCTTAGTGTCTCATGTTCTCATAGGGCAGAAGGGTACTATCTCCCTTTCCCTAAGGGCTTTCTGAATGGAAAAAGATCTTGATTTTTACTTTAGCAATCCCTAAAGGTTCTGCTTCATTAGGTTTTTTTTTTAGTTTCAGCAACCACACATGCTCAGGATAAAAGGAGCTTTATCTGGCAGCCCTACTACAAACAGTACACGGTCTCTATGCAGGAAGAAAAGCTATCTCAGGACACAACTGTATTAGATATCACTTAAAAGGCATTTCTAAAGATGGTTGTCTCGTGTGTGTGCACACAGAACACCACTCCCAGGTCACCAACAAGTGCAGAAGAGACAGGGTAGCTGTAAGCTCTTTACTGATGTTTCCTTGTAGTTGCTACATTACTGTGCCTGGGTTATTGTCACATTATTCCTGATGTTATTATGATGTTCTGAGTTTAATAAAATAACTTACATCTTCTGTTTCTTGAAGAAAGAAACTGAAGAATATTGTTATTTATGAATAGAAGGCCCATATTTACTTCCTAAGGTAACATCCTCCCACCACTGCTCCATGTAGCAAATGATTTCTCTTGCAAGTACAACATTTTCATATTGCTCAGAGAAGATGAGAGAAGTAACTCAGGCTTTTGAGACAGAGGACCAATCTATGTTAAGTAGATAGCTATGAAGAAATGGTTTCATCCCTGATCTCATTTGGTGGATCACTATCACCATGGCTATTTAAGGCTCATAGCAGAGTTCTCAAAATGTTAATGGTCAGCTTTACCCATTATTACAACTAGGAAAATAAATACTAAAGGAGAAATATATTTTGCCCAGGACCAGAGAGCAAAATAGAGAGTATTTTGATGTAATTTACACATTTATTAGCAATTTGCTTAACATCTAAACTGTAAAATAACTGTTGGTAACAAAATTTATCAACAAATACCATTTCCTCCAAGAAATACAGGAACTGATGTAGTAACACATTTATTGATCACTTTACCAACTAAAGATACAATTTTATACAGTCACTCAACAGCAGTAACATACTCTGTGAGAAGTTATGCCTTAAAAACTGGTGTTTACAATATGGATTTCACTACAACTTTTCAAGCCAAGCTTTTACAGTGCTAATTAAACAACTGCTGTACTTTTTCCCTAAAACATCAACAATAATGCTGTAGACAAAGTAGCCTTGCCATTGTTAATGTGGGTTTAGAATTTAATAAGACGACTTTAAAAGGTTTAAAACACCCATAACATTGTCATTACTTTAACATTCACACTGATAAAGTGATACATTTAATACTTTCTAGCATTAATAAACAGTGTAAAAATATATTGCATATATATATATATATAAATCTGTTTCCTTTTCCTGAAAAAACCTAGTACAAACTAGTAGCATATGATCCCCCCTTCAAGTTTCTTTGACTTATTTTAAAGATTGAATAGTAGTAGTTTTAAACAACAAAAACAAAGATGGGAAATGGAGAATCACAGCTGTGTTTCCCCATAACTTCTCATGGTTACTACGCATATTAAACCCCTTGGTAATGGTGGCTCCATTTTTTGCTAACACCAGTTAGAATTTTGGCACTGACTGCAATGGGGATAAGATTTTGCCCAGTGTGCCTGGCCCCCTTCATCAAATGGTTAAAAAAAAATCTTTGCTTAGGATACGTTTAACTATTGTAGTTAAGAAATGTTACGCTCAAGTTGTTCATTTCCAATAAAGAAAAAAAAGGTTCAGTGTTAAATTAGTTAATTAAAAAAAGAAAAAAGAACAAGTAAACTTCTAAGGTTAAATGATCATGTAAAATTTTTACTGTGTTGAAAATTTCACAGTGAACACAGTAGGCTAGTACAGCTGAATGTTAATGTTTGCAATGCCTTCCATTATAAATATTGCAGGTTATTATTAGCACACAGCAGCTTCCTGATTCTCTGGACCAAGATGAAAGACAAATGAAAATAAGAACAAGAAACAGTAAGATTCACTGAAGGTTTTTATCATGCTGTATAGTGCTCCAAGGAAGACTATGTCAAGACCTATCTCCACATGACAACTATTTACTGGTTAATTTTTTATTAGTGCTCTAGGTAATCAAAGACAAAACATTTTTGCCTCTACACTTTCCCATCATGTCCTGGTGGCACGAGGATCCAAATTTGCACAAGGAAAGAATCAAAACATCTAAAACAAGTTAGAAATGGATGTTGGAACAGCATGGACAGATAAACAAGGAATAAAGCATAATGTGGATCGATAAATAAATGGTTCCTTACTGAAGAAAACCAACATCAGACATTCCAAAATTATACATATATATGTATATTTCTCCTGTAATATTTAAATCTGTGAAACACAAAACCTTGCTAAGAATAAACTTCAATATATTTCTCCAACGTCGACTATTTCTCTGCTTCGCAGAATGAAGACAAATTACTTTGTATTGTAAGCATTACACAAAACATTTTCCCTGCTGCAATAATTTTCCAAAGCTGATATATTCTGAACCCAGCACAAAGATAAACACAAGACATTTGTGTTGCATCCTATAACTTATTTTTGGTTATGAACTTGCCATTTCATACAGCACAGTGCTTAAAAAAAAAAGTAGTTTGCCAACGAGATTTTGTACGGGTCATTGGCCTGTACACAAAGGCTTTGTAAGGAGATAGTGTGTATTTAGCATGAATATTACAGCCATAAAGCATTTCAGTTGCATTAATATAACCCTATTTAACAGAGCTGCACAATTTCACATTATTTATTTACTTTGATTAAAACCATCATTTGAGCAAATTCAAGCATAAAGAAACTCATCTGATGTAAACCGGAGCTTAAAAGAATTCACCATGATGGGGATACAGATTGGTATCTTTTGTTTTTCCTTATTTTGCTGATCATAATACAGCTCCTGATCAAAATGTAAAGATGGATGAAGTGTGAGTGTGCTTTTGGGGCCATATTTTTAATTAACTTGAATGTTACTTCATTCACGTTCAGAAAACTGTACAGAAATCTTGAATAAATATAACTGAAGGTAAGGGTAAATTATCATGATCGTTATCTTTAAGACCTTGCAAAATCCTTGTAAAAAAACCCTCATTTTGCACAGTGTCATAAGCTTTATAGCTCATTATAAAATGAGATGCTGCATAACTAGATCTGAACATTAATTCCTTGGTTCTTTCCCTGCAATGGAATATGGGATGTGCTCATCATTTCAACCACAATTTCCAAATGTAATGTATTCTTAAAATCCCAAACCCTCTTCTCTAGTCTTGCTACTCTTGTGTATCTATGCCTCAAAGTAGTGGATGTGTGCATGCATGTGTGCATGATTAAGAAATAGAATTTATTTAAATAAATAAATAATAATAATAAAAAAAATCAGACTACCAGTATTGCAAATGCCTGCCAAGAATACCCAGCAAATAGGCTATATTTTTGTTTCCTTTTTATGTATTATTAAGCTTGTTCTTGCCAAAGTCTACCTAGAATGCATGATCAATTAGTTTGAATTAAAGAAGTCAATTCAGATGTTTTCTGACAACAAAGTAAGAAGCTGTATCTTAAGCTTGTTTTGAAATCCACCTTCTCCATATAGATTTTGAAGCAATATAGCCAAGGTAATACACTGAAAAACATGAAAAAACACCACATATTACAGTTATTTTGTCCTCTAAAAAACAAACTACTTGGACAATTAAGATGTGGAGGTTCCATCTGCAATGTTCTTTAGCTTCCTGAAGCACCATTCTTCGCTGGGACATCTTTCAAAGCACTGCTTTTGAGTTTAATGAGCAAGCACGGATGCAACTAACGGTGTCTCACTAGTTTTAGGATTGTGAAGACTTAAAAAGAACATCCCAATCCATCATTTCCAGCTTATACCGGGTAAGTCAAATGGGCACTTGGGTGCACAAAACTAGTAACTTCATGTGTAAATGCTATTTTATGGGCAAGCACTCCAAATACAGGAGGTACACATGGCTCTACGCAAGACTCAAATCCATAGGCATTGTCCTGTTTCCCGTTCCCTCTTTAATATACCATGACTTTGTACTTACTACCTGATAATGAAACAACTGTGTGTATACCCAGGGACTTGGGAAGCAAGTCAACCTGCTTCACAAATTTGGGGCAAAGGGAAATATTCACCCTGAGAATTTATCTCCTACTTCCTCACTACAGAGGAACTCTTCCTGTCACAACAAGTCTACGTTAGAATCACTGAAGAGCGATTTCCCTCAGAAGCAGGAACCGCGTAGACGCATGAAACCATCTTTACCTTCATGCTATGGAGGGAGAATGGCAGCGTCAACAACTGTCCAAGCTGAAGAGCTGACCAGAGTTTGGCTGTCTCAAGGTTTAGATCATCATCTATATGGTCTAATTACTTAGATGGATCTAAAGAGTATGTGTATGCACTCACAAGTCTGTGTCTTGCATCACTTCTTACTAATAGATGAGCCAAGAACACAACACCCACACCACAAACAACATACACGAAGGTGTAGCTACTTTGGCACACACAGAAGGCAGTCAGGAGGACACACACTAGTGCAACGCATTACATTTGCTCTTTTATGAAGGTAAAAGGTTTGTTTCTTGGCCAGTGCAAGCAGAAAATTGTCATTCATGGATGACAGGCACATGACCCCAGCAAACATGCATCACTGAAAGGCAGGGTTATGTTTGGAGTATCATACATGCAGGCACAAAAAATTATAAATTGATTTTATAACTATGACATGCCTTAAGGAAAAAAAAAATATCAATTACAACTTCAAAGTTTTTGTTTTGGAAAAAGATACAGGAGGATTCTCTCTACAGATGGTTAGAGATGGCTGGGATACCTATTGCTTGCAAGCCAAACCCATAGCAGCCATTTGCCTTTTAGTTCTGGCTAATTCCAGCTACCACAAAAAATACTGAGACAATAGAGAGAAAATACAGGTGCCTGAAACACTAATTCATGAACAGTCTTTATGTAATGCCAAAAAGTGGTCAGAGGAATTTTTCATTTAGGTAAGGTCAGTAAAATCAAGAGTATCTCTGAAGGGCAATCTCTATGCTGATGAAAAACCACAAGTACATGTGAGTAGGTAAGGGAAAAGTAGATTCCAAAGCTAAAGTGAAAAAGAGATAAGAAATATTGTAGGTTAAAAAAAAAAAGTGGCTAGATCTTGGTCACTGACCAATGTTCAACACAAATATTTTATTACAATTAATAACAACTGTTCACATAGGACTGTTGAAACAATGTATGTTTTTTGATATCTGCCTCTCAGTAACTCTATTGTGATAGCTTTGATAGCCACAAAAAGGAGGATGTATTTTTTTATTTCAGGTATTTCAATATTGGTAAGATTGTTGCAAAACTCTCAGCAAGAAACTAAAGCACGTGGAGCGACTAGAGGAAATCAGTAATTGTGCACTAAGAAAACCCACCTGACAGGTTAAGCCTCACTGGAGACAGAGGTTAAGATTTTGCACTGCCATAGCATTTAAGGGTTTCATTTTAAGAACCAGGTAATTTGAGTTTGCTCCTTAAGGCAGTTATTGCTAAAAGCTGCCTGAACTTTCTGATCACATTTCTTTTCGTAGCATGTTCAGCGATAATGAGAGCAAAGAGAAGTAGGAACAACAGGGGGTTATCTAAGATACCACATAGAAGAGTGCCGAAGAGTAGAAGATGCTGAAAATGCAACTGTGAAGTTAGATGGAAGATGTTGAGATGCCCCAAAAAAGGAGATGAGTGTAAAACTTATCAGGTACCCATGTCCTTACTTCAGACTTGACATTTAGTTACAGTCTGGAGTACGGTGCCCGGGAAGAGCATATGCCTTAACACTTCAAGGGTTGAAAATGGGTCACCTCCTGTGCTACCCCTTCCCCTCATCTCTGAGGTACCAGCTGTACTTGCTGTCCTGAGTTGAGCCAGTGGCAGATGAACAAGAAAATGTACTTTGCCTCATTCCCAAGCAGGCTTGGAATTTACGGCTAACACTCAAGCTAGTATCTAGGTTTTTAATTTCCCACAGATCCTAGTGGGAAAAGAGCTTAAGTAGGTGGCTGAACCCCTAATAATACACAGCTGCATGTGGTGCTTTTTTTCATAGCCCTAATCTTCCACACTAAGTGTAGTAAAAGGGAAAAATCTTTCCAAAGCACTATCTTTCCAGCCACAACTTCCCTTTGTTGCTGTCCTATCAGAATGTCTTCTTTTCATGCATCTGTTTCTTTTGAGATTTAAAACTATTCAAGTGTAGAAATGAAGAAGAAACAAAGAAGTGTGCTCCTCAAAAGAAAATACTGCTATCTGAAGCATCTTTTCAGGTCCTGATCCAAAGCTTACTATGCCATTGAAAGTATTTCAAAGAACTTTGCATCAGGTCCATACAAAATGCTTTGGTTCATGGCATGGATTTTATACTGTATGCATAATGCAAAGCAAACTTTGGGAGAACCCCAGCTAACTCCATCAGCCTCTTCTAAGCACACAGAATAGCTCAATTTCCAGTCAGTGTTAGCTTGGATCTGTCCACATTCTCAACTCCTTTGTACACCTTCTCTCTTAGGAGTGTGCTGGTCTCTCTCATACTGTGAACTAGCAACCTAAAACCTAATAATACCTTAAAGCCTTCCTAAAACCTAATAATCCTTAAAGCCTTCCTAACCAATCGCTCCTTCTGTGCAGTGACAGCCTGGCATTACTGACACTCAGCACGGGGGTAGTTGAGAAAGCCTGGCACTTGAGCACCTGAGCTAAGTATCACCTGATGTGCCAGAGAAGGCAGCTAGCTGGCAACAAACAGTGCTGGAAGGGCTCTGGAGTAGACTGGACTTCACTCTTCATTTCAGCTGGGTCCAGATCTTTTCAGTTACCGGTGAGTTCCGAGTGAAGTCTTAAAGTCAATGGAATGAACAGGGACAGTGGTTTTGCCTGTAACTTAGCTACAGGATTTACCAAGGGTTAGAGGCTTAGCCTTTTTATTCATAAAAACCAGGACTATCATGGAGCCTACTTCAGGTGCACAGGCACCAGTGACGTAGAAGAAGGTTCTCTAAATTTAGACAGTTCACTACCATACTGGAATAACTTAGCCATTGTAGGTACTGTTCTGCCTCAGAGCGTGACAGGTCACCAGTGCAACACAGCAGTGGAGGATAATCCTTCATTCCACAGCAGTTTTTCTTCAAGAACAATGGGTAACTCTTGGAAAGGGTTAAAAAAGGGTTAGAGGTTAAAGGGTTAAAAAAACCACAGCTGGATGGTTCTTATCCTGAGCATCCTTACATACATCCAAAAAAATTCCTCCCAGGTAACCAGCACAGAGTAGTACACTAGGGTACTTGTTCAGCTGGTGTGGAAAACTGGACCAGACTTTTCTCTCCTTTTTAAACAATATAAAAAAAAGTAGTTCTTTTTATTCCTATTCTGGGTTCCAGGCAGATCACACTCAGCTGCCTGTACCTTATACCTGTGAAATTGGTTTTCCTTCTGTATCTGTGGAAAGCCATACCCATCAATGATATCACTCCCAAGTGAGGCAGAAAAAGTGAAAAGAGCATTAAATCCCTTGACTTCAAACAAATATAACACAAAATGTAGCCCAGGTATAATATATTTTTGTTAGCAAATTGAACCTAATTACATCTATATGATTGTAAATGTCCTTATTCTAATGAGTTTACTCCATAAAATTTCCTTAGATACGTTATAGTTTAAAGGGAATATGTGCCAGTGTATGTGCATAATAACATTCATTTATTAGCCATCTGATTGGCAGTGTTTAGTCATAATCAATCTTTTAAAGCATTATTAGCTTAATGCCCCTCTCATTTCAAATGTGAGGCCGCTCAACCTTGAGAACAGACTGCAACAACCTTTAATAAACTGTCTTAGCAACGTCCTGTTCCTCACCTCTCAGGTTAGTACAATAGCTCCATCCTAATCCAGCCAGTAAGAACCATGCTACAGTACACACAGTAACACGCACAAAATATAGACAGGAGGAAAGTAAGGGCTGGTATTTTCCACCTCTTTGTGTTGCCATAAAATACTGTCGATCATATATTGTTCTAGAAAAAGCTCTTTTTTTTTTTAAATGAGTGGTGTATGACATTTACAGGCTAGCACCTTGTACGTTACAACCACTTACTCCCCAATAGTATATTGTTGAATGTTTTAAGGAAAGGGACAGATCCTGTACAAGATGTTTTTAAAAAGTGCCAAAACAAGTCCAATCAAACTGCATAAATAATGGGATATTCTTCAGAAAGACTGCTAGGAAAGACCCTTTTCAAGAGGTTCTCTTTGACATCCTCAGGGCAACTGGACATTTAGGAATGTTTGAGATCTTTTGCTTGAATTGACAAAGTGTGATATAACTGCTCTTGACTTTGCTATTTGGTTTTTTTTTTTTGCCTACAGCTCAATAAAACAATGTCTTTTTTTTGTACCAATATGCTTATTTTTGCCAATATACACATGAGGAATGTAATGAAGTGGCGTTGTGCTACAAGTAGCTCAGCAGATGTTGAAATCAGTTCCAGTTCCTGAAAACAACTTCATGACAACATAGTCTTAGCATTCACAATAACCAAAACATGTGGGATTCATCTACAAGACTCTTAAAAATATATTCTCTTTCCCCCTCTCTTTCTCCCTTTGTGTTGTAAGCCCTCAGCCTTACTTGCTTCCTTGTACTTTATGATCATATGTTCCTGCATGCTTATAGCCAGATACATATCCTGAAGCATCCACCAGATCTTCTCGGCCAGCTTTGCCTTTTCCTTTCCCACTGGGATCAAACCTCTCTTTGTGAGAGCCTGTGAATTTTGATGTATCTGTAAGGCGCGATACAGTTGGAGATGAAATGGCTTTCTGTTGGAAGAAAGAGAAGCAAAAAAAGCACAACACATCAGGAATCAATTATTCTTGATACAGACATTTGTACATGCTACCACCACTTAGATCTTTGCTTATGATAGAGACTATGTAAATATCTCTTCACTGACAGAAAAAGGATACAAAAAATGTTTTTCTTGCCATTACATACAATAATAGTCATATAGCCAACAACAGTAGTAAAAGATATGTAAAAAACTTTTGGAACAGACTTTCTACACGAGATACTTCTGATTAATCATCAAGTTCTAAGCAACAAAGATAGGAAAAAGTTACAGGGAAGATGTTTATAATCCATTATGTCAACATCCAAGCATAAAATCCTGGCTCCACCATTAGAAAAAGAAAACTAATACAGCTAGAATTCATTGCTTCAAGGGACACATTTATTAAACTCTAGGATTCATGACAGAAGTAACAAACTAGAAGGACTGAAAGTTATTTTCAATGTTAGCAAATTAGCAGTCTATGAATTGGCACTGAGCAAAGACTTTCCTCTACATTGCTTCCAATGAGTCATATCAGGATACTTCAAAATCAAAGGTTTTCAAAGTCTCAGTTTTTCACTGAGGCAAAGAAAATTTGACCACAGAAACAGAAAGAAAAAGATGTTTTGCAGAACAATCTAGGAGCATGCTAATCTGTGTGCTTGGACTGGGAGCAATCCCTTCGATCCTTAAGTTTGTATTTTAAAAACAGAAGAGAAAGGGCACTAAAGGAGAATGGAAAACACAGAAGATTTTTGCATAGTAGCGCAAGTGGAGCTAAGATGAACAAAGACTCATCATTTTGGGTACCCTTCTTATGTGCATCACCTTGTTAGGGTGCATTCTAGAGGCAAAAGTGATATGGGCTTCATTGCAATGAAGTAAATACTCTTGGAAATTTATCATTCATCAAGAACCTCATTGTCTCTCTACCCATCCTCAGTCAAAATAAATGCTCATTAATAAGATGTAACAAACGGGCTTTCAAAGCACACAGCTTTTCCACAGGGCAATATATGTCAAGTATCTTTTAATGCTGAAAATTAAAAGATCAGAGACTTGAAAAACATGATTCAATCTGTACCAAATCATATTTATTTAGCAGACAACTTGGGACAATGGTTCAGATCTTCAGCTGATATGTTTCTGTGCAGGGAGAAAGAAACACCAGCATTCTAGGTAAAGTTAAATTAACATCACAGATGAAAAAAAAAAAAGCAAGATTTTTGTCTTGAAAAACAGCAGCACAGCCCATGGCAAGCTGTCACTAGCTGTGTGCCACGCAGCTTTGCACGGAACGTGGCACCATTCCCAAAATGAACCAATTACTGGGAATTAAATGTAGCAAGAAAAGCTACTGGACTTCAGGAGTATTGTACATTCCAGACATGAAGTGCGATGGTTTTTACCAGGAACTCCTGTCTCCACTGAAACAACTTGCCTGAAGATGTTTTGCCACTGCTTGCCATCACTGACAAAGATTCAGGTTCCATTTAAAGCTGTTCCACAGCGTAAGCAGAAACCTACCGGCTTGATGCACAGCCCTGCAGGAAGGTTTTCCCTGGTTTTGTGCCTGAACTGTGAATGATCAGACAGTACAGAAACATCCCCGCCCTGCCCTAGGTATTGGGGGACTTTTGTAACCAGAGGATCAGCTGAAATACTGGAGGCAAATGTTCCCTAACAGAATGGCAGACTGGAGCACTGCTCCCTCCCACCCATTTCTTATTTTGGCTTTTTTTTTTTTTTTTTCCTTAAACTATCATCTTTTCTCAACTCACATGCTAAATTACATCAACCTCATTAACACTCTGATGGAGATCTGCCAAAATCAGAGCTAGCTCTTCAGGATACAGTGCTGCTCTTCAAAATAACCAGTAACTCAGGAACAGAAGTGGAAAAGCAGCAGTGTGCTGGGAGTGCTGGTACTGCTGAAAATGCTGCTGGTTGGCAGCAGGCAAGGTGCTACCATTGCTCCTTACCAGAAGGGTACACATGCTAGCCATGGTCCGCCTGGATACATTCTCAACTGTGATCATCCTGCACGGCTTTCTGTATTTGCTCCTTCAACCACAAAAAATTTATTATGTAATAGCACTTATTCCTAGAAAGGTTTCCCACAAGGATTTATGTAATTAAAATGTTCTGGGAGCCTTCAGAATCAGCACCAACTTCAGCACCCTTATTAAGGTTTGAAAAATTATTTATTTTCTGGTGACATCCAGAACCTTCATAAGGAATGAGAACCTAAATATGACTAAGAAATGGGGAAAAAAAAACCCTCAAAGAGAAAGTTTTTCCTCTTGGGGAGTGTATAGCAGGATTGAATTCTGAAGTTATTTAAAAAAAAAAAAAAAAAGGGGGGGGGGGAAAGAATTCATTGGAATGCATGCATATGCATTAAAAAAACCTGCAGAAAGTCAGGAATAGACATAAATTTTCAAAGAAAAATTCATGTTTCTTCCATTTAGCACACAGACATGTGCACAGAAGAAAGTGATAAGCAACTCCATTTCAATAAATCCAGGAAGTTATAAATAACACCATTTTAATTAATCTGGGTCATGACTTTCAAAGGAGCAGTAACATCACTTGGGTGTTTGAACACTGCAAGTCCTAACTCTACATATCCTTCTCACCAACTAGTAGTCTGGCTAGAAGTAGACTAAAATACTTTAAGAAGTGGCCTTGTATGTGATATCACTTCCAGGAACAATTTCAAATTACAAAGTTAAACCTGTTTGGCCCAGATCTAACTCCACCCAGATAAGACCTTGGAGAGCCCAGCCTCACAGGGCACATCAGGTATTGCACATGTGGCATTCAGAAGTGACACTTTCTTTTCCTCCTCTGTAACAGCAGCCCCAGACTCCAGCTCCCAAGCATTTCAAGACTCCAAGCAACTGGAAGTCATGGGATCTAGTATCCTCATTAACATGACCTTCCACAAAGCTGAAAACAATGAGCTAACACTTCTCTAAGGGAAAGTTTTCCATTCCTACTGGTGGTGAAGACAAACAGAATAGGAAAGATAGTGCAGACTCAGGGGTTTTTTACACTGGGATGTTGGTGAATCCTTCTTCAACTTAACATTACAGTCTTTAATGAGACAGTTGCCTTCAGGCTCAGAGGCATGCTTGTTGGGTTTGTGGGTTGTAAGGGAAGCCTGTGAATGTAAGAAGACCGGAGTAAAACAAAGGACAGCTAAAATAATCCATCCATTAGATGAGGAACATACCGTTACTCCAGATATAATCGGGGCTTTTCCTTCAATTAGTTTGTATATTTCTTGAACTGCTTCCTCATCGCTCTTGTCTTTAAAACGCTTCTTGGAAAGTTCTTGAAGAGCTTCCTTAAACTGCTCAAAAGTGATAGTTCTGGAAGACTTTCCCCTGTTGAAACACACAGAAATGGAAAGAAATTACAAGACAGCACAACAAGCTTTCCAAGAATAGAATTGTTGCAGTTTACCAGAGTGAAAAAACCAGGAAATTGCAACAGAAGAGGATCCATGCAGCCCACGGTGTGAAATAAAACACATCCCAGGAACATCACTTTCTTTTGTATCTACATCAGTAGGATAGCACTTCAGAAACTTCCCTTGATAAATGTGCAGAAATAAAGGGGAAGTGAAGGGATTTGACCAGCTGTCAGAATGCCTGCAGCTCATGAGATCAAATATATTCTTGTTGGGTTGGTCACTTGGAAAGTCTTCATGCATAGAGGACAAGAACTTCAACATCTTAGGTAAGTCTTGTTATTTAACAGGTTTTATTCCTCTTTGAATAACTGGTTATGACATAATTCACAGGTCACTACTCAGGTATTCGTAAGTAAATTAAGAACAGTGCTGCTGTGTAAAGCAAACTAGTGTAAAGCATTTAAAAACTTGAAACTCCTCCTCTCTTAAAGACTGAGAAATTGTAAAGCAATGCATTTAAATTGAATATCTGTTTTCCATTCTAGACCATCACCTTCCTACAACACACGCAGGTTCATGGAAAACACTATATAGCAGTCTCTAAAACTCCTAAACCCTACAGAAATTCAGAGCTGGAGACTTGCTCTTGTTTTCAGTATTAGGAAGTATTTCCACAAGAGTAAATTACTTGCTTATTTTTACTTTTAGTGGAGAAGGTTTTGCTATAGCAGTGGGAAATTCACACTTTACAAACATCTACATATACAGTCACTCCTGTAGAGCTTTCACACCCATCAGGCCAAAGGGTTCCGTTGAAATAACTCTCAAAAAGAAACCTGGCACTCACTACAGAGATCTATTTAACTAAAAGGGAAATCATGGAAGTCTGTTTTCTATTTGATTATCTAATAGATATATCTATTGTATTTGAAAATACCCAGTTTAGGCAGGAGATAATGTAGCGGAGTGAACATTGTTCCTTTCTTTTCCCTAACATCAAATTATTTTTAGTGTTCCTTACTTTATAATTCAGCTATGAGGCCAAAGCATTAGTGAGATTACTTAGCATGAAAAATATTTTCTTTTCTATGAGTTCCATCCCTCACAAAACACTATTTTCCTGTATTATTCACATTACATATTTCTGAAGTTTAACAGATCAAACAGAAAAACAAAATCAAAAAGATATTCTGATACTTAGGCTGATGTAACCTTTGCTGTCTTTAACAGTGGAAGATGTTTTCAATTATTTACAACACCATGAAACACTCAAAGAAATACTTGAGAGTTGCTGAGAAACATGCTACTATGTGAATTTTGTTTGACACTTAAGCATTTCTTTTTCTCCCATTGTAGAGAGCATTTCAAGCAAACCAGATAAAAAACCCCCACCACCTACTTACCACACAACCCAGACCAGTACTTTCAACAGTGACAGATGTTTATACAGGAATAACCAGTAGATGAAAGGGTAGAGAAAGTCTGCACTGGCAACATAGATCTCAGACTAGAACTACGCATAGAAATCCAGTTTTCATTCAAGCATCACAAAGAGACACTGCAAAGAGCAATTCAGCTATGTATATATCATGGATTTATCTTTGATCTTCTTTAAGACACCTTCAGAGGTCAAATCCCCTCTGTGTCTCCACGAATGAAAGGGGGAAGTGAGATTTCTCAGTTTTAGACACCAACAGTTAGGAAGTGACTCCTACTTCAATTAATTAAACGCAAAATGGAATTTTATCCCATGCTTCTAAAACAAGGGGAAATTGGTTATTCACAGCAGAATTCAACTTACAAAACCCTTTACATACAAGATCATTAATAGTATCCTTTGTTTCCAGCGCAGCCCAACGTGTAGCAAATCCTTCACGCTCCCTGTTTTAGCCAGAAATAAACTTTGTCTGTTTTTGAATGAATTATGCAACTACTTGTCTCCTTTAGGTGACACAAATGCTGGACTATCTCATGGAATTAGCTCGTAAAAGCATATTATAACAGTGGAAATGAATATACTACAGTATTTCATTATCAGAATGACACATGCAATAAATGGCAATTAATGACTTGGAATTTGTCTACGATTCTATTAATAGGATTAACATCCCTCTTCCAATAAAACACGTTCATGAACTTTTAACTAGCACAAGAGGTCAGGACTTTGATTTTGTTTTGTCTCTCCTTTATCTCAAGATCATGGAGCAGATCCTCCTGAGGACTCCGCTAGGGCACATGGAAAATGAGGAGGTGATTGGTGGCAACCAACATGGCTTCACTAAGGACAAATCCTGCCTGACAAATCTTGTGGCCTTTTACAGTGGAGTAACAGCATCAGTGGTCCAGGGAAGAGCAACTGATGTCATCTCCGCAGACTCGTGCAAACTGTTCGACACTGTCCCGCACAACATCCTGATCTCTAAATTGGAAAGCCATGGATGTGATGGATGGACCACTTGGAGAGTAAGGAATTGTCTGGAGGGGCTGGAGCCCCTTCCTGACTCCAGCTTTTCAGAGGCGATGAAGTTAAACTGAAAAAATACAACTAAAAAACCCCAAACAAACAAGGTTCTTTCTAGTAAGCAATTGCTACAAAAAGTCAGCTTCTTTGTGTATATTTGTAGCTTGTTTTCAGAAGCTCATTATAAATATCTCGTTTCCATGGGAATAACAAAACAAATACATTAACTTTCATTTTCCAAGTGTAACAAGTTCAAACAACTTGTCTACAATTAAGTACGCCAAGGGCAGTCTCTCAGATACTAACATTATTCTCTTAGGTTTAGCTCTCCAGAGAGTGCTAGAGACCTAGAAAGAAGACAAAGCACTGTACATTCAAAAAGGAAAGAAAAAAAATCATCTAAAAAACCCAGATTAATGGAATAGGAATGTGTGAACAACTACAGAAACATGACACAATCGGATACGGGAAATGCAAATTAAAAGTATCTGGACCAGAAAATGAGCCAACATGGCAAAGAGTATCAGTAGAGGAAAGGAGGGGGGGAAGTCTGAAACCAGACTTCATAAGGTTTGCCACCTCAATGGAAATAGCAAAATACACATGAGGGACATTAATAATAACTTGTTTTTCAAGTCCTGTACTTTACTATGACACAAAGAAACCTTTAGCGTTAGGAAGGATACATTCTTACATGCCACTCTATTTTAAGCTCTGCTTTTTACAACAAGCAGAATTAGTCTAATGCATCATTTTTTTGGTGGAGGAAACAGCATTCATGGCACCATCAGGAAAGTTGCTTGAATCTCTGCCTACCTTTGGCAAGAGACTGTGAACGTATGCAAAAAATTTTACAGAGCTTCCCACCACTTCCCATTCCTTGACATGTAACCACTACAAATGGGGAGAGTCTGAACTAAGGCTTGAATTTCTCCTTTGCTCTTGGGAGCCAAAGTTCATATACGTAGAAGCATCAGTTCTGAGCCTGCACATCATCCTAGTGAACATAAAGTGTAAAACATCAAACTGTGGCCCAAAGTACATTGCAAAAGCAAGTGATGCCACTTTCATTTGCAACTATTACTACTAGCTGTGTCCTGTGTTTGCAGGATTAGAACAATGCAGTGTGAAAATGTACAAATTAACACTTCTGTGCTCTTTGGACTTGCATGTTGTTTGGATTAGCAGTCATCTATAATTTTATCTGAAAAGCAAAGCAAAGATACCCAATAAATATCAATAAACCAGTTTTAGAAACTAAAACCAATAAAGCAATACTAGAAATCTTTCTCTCCATAGCACTATTGCAGTTCAGTGTCAACAGTGCAGTCTCCAACCTAACAGTTTTCTGTCTTAATCTCTGAGCTACTGAAAGTCATCCCATCCCAAAACACCACTTTTCCATTCAATTTTCTTAGATTGAAGAGGGGAAAGAAGATATAAAAATAGAAGATAAAAATACTCAGAAAGCTTCTATTCTTTCTAGCTTGCCAAGAGAGGATTACAGCAGTATACACTAACCAGGACTCTTTTGCCCTGGAAGATATCATCTACCCACAAAGATCTATTGAGTGCAGAAAGTCTGACAAGGCTCTGAAGACAGTGTAACAAGAGATGGGAGCCCATCAAATGTTTCTGCGTAAACTCTTGCACAGGTTTTCTTTTTAAGGTTTATTTAGTCTAAATTCACTGTAGATTTGGTGCCTCAGCCAACTGCGCAGTCAAGAAAACTCAACAGCATCATCTCTCGTAAATCCAAAGTGGTTTTTGGGGTGCTCCCCATGTTTATGCCCTTCCCAAGGCAGTCTCATTCATCCAGCAGACAGCATGAAGGGTTGCACTGGCAACGGAATGCCTCTGTGGCTTGTTTGTCACAGTTTCTGAATTGCTGGCACAATAAGCTGAATTAGGCACTTTCTGGTTTTCCACTGCTGCTCCCCCACCCATGTAGGCAACTGCTAACCAAATAATAAGAAACACACCTGAGTTATCAGAATTAATAACTTCAGTTATTCAAAGTAATCATATAAAGGTGTCATGATAACATTGAGAACAGACCCTGAGTCAGCGTTTTTACCCCAACACCCAACAAAGGCATTATTTCTTACTGATGCTCACACTACCTGTTTCTACTTTATCTTAACAAACAAACAAAGGGAAGGGTTTCTTCTAAAACATGTTGCTTTGGTTTTGTTTTTATTTGGGTGTCTGTTTATTTTTTGTGGTTTTGTTTCGTTGGTTTTGGGATTCTTTGTTTGGTTTTTTGGTTGTTGTTGTTTGTTTTTTTTTAAGTTAGGAGAAATAATAAATGGATCTTGCTCAACTTCTTCAGAACTTTTTTACTTTTCTTTTTCCAAGAGCAATCTGCCATCCTAAAAACTCACTACAGCTGTAATTCCCTGATTTCCATATAAATAGATTTTTCTAATTTACCACTTGGCAGCAGCAACTTCAGGACTCCCAAAGCATTCACTCCTGTTTGTTTATTAAAACTGACACTAATTCTCTTCTTGATACTTCTGATAACACATCAGTTCTTCTTGCTGTAGTGTATTAAAAAAAGACACATTATTAGCAATGGTCAGTGGCATCCATACTGTTCACCTTGACACTAAAAAGGTACCACAGACAAATACCTTGAAGCAAAAAGGTTTTGTACTTGTCTTTGCAAAATACATGCCACCTATGCATCACAGATGTATTCTTTTTTCAAGAATGCCTGCTGTAATATAACAAGCAAAAAGTCTGAGGCTAATAGGTTTAACCAAGAAGCAGTTTATTCCTTGGGGCTGGTGGTTTACTTTTTTCCTTTTGTGGTTAACAATTTTCACTTTCTGTTGTTTAGGCTACACAGTTTAGCATTTTTACTGGTCATCAGCCCCTAGAAAAGAGTCCCAAACTAAAGCTAGGCCCCTTGATAGGCTTAAGGATGTTGCTAGAACCTTGCAATCTAATGAAGTATTTAACGTATCACGTGAAGATCTCCTTCTTGCTAAGCAGCACTCAAGAAGAAAATGACAAAATTTAGGTATACGGTGCAAAAAAACTTACAAATGAAAAAGAGGACGCAGTTTCTTGGATAAATCAATGTATGACTAACCCAAAGAAGACACGTGTAAAAATTTGACAAATATAGCTGAAGGGAGAAGGGACAGAGGGGAAGAAAGATATCGCAATACAATTCTCTTAGGTTCTATGCAGTGTGCTATCTAATAGCTCTAGAGAAAGGTGGTTGTGGAAGAACCAATTAAGAAAACAAAACCTGAGGCATCACCTTGCATCAGAGACTTCTGCTGAATTAATGAGTACAAGTGGGATATTGAAAGTAGACATCTGGATGTTGATGCAAGCAGGAGTAAACTGGCAAGTTGTTAGAAAAGAAGATGTCCTTCCAGAAGATATCCTCAGAAAAAATATTCTAGGAAGAAGATACAGCAGAGACCTTTAACTAAAGTAGTAGTAGTCACTTATGGAATGCAGTTACTTTTGAGTAACGTATGTATCAGAAGTGGATTTCTTTGAAGGATAGATTAGAACTGACAAAGGCAACAGCCAGATGAACTTCAGAATTACTGTATAAATATAACTTCTTGCATCCTGGCCAGGTCAGACATAAGGAGTTGGACTGAATGGCTTCATATACCCCACAAGGTAATCCCATCATCAGTGTTCTCATCATTCCAGGAGAGCAAAGCAACAAGAGAGGGACAATGCAAAATGCAGTGCAAAACACTATCTCTGTATCACAGGAATAGTCATGACTTGCAGAAATCTCTGGAGTCAGGGAGTGGGCAGCAAGGGCAGAAGAACACACATCATTCACTCAGGAACCAAACCTGGAAGTTCCAGTTTCCTTCCAGGTGCTTTTTTGCCTCCATACTGAGCAAGGATAAAGTAGAGGGCATCTAGTTCATCCCAAGTATCTAAAATTGTGAAAGCTTGTGAACTGTCATGGTTTGAAAACCTGAGGCAAGAAGACTTAAGCAGCTCACTAAATCAGCATTCAATATCTTTATCAGGCTTTATTTTAACCTAGCTACTAGCTTCTCTCATGAAAACTCTCTTCTGTATTTGAAGTTAACCTTTTTCTGCTCTTGTCTTTATTTCTGTAGCATTTCCTTCCTATGTGCTTCACTCACAGTGAAAATGCATTTCCATTAACAAAAAAATCTGATCATAAAAAAAGAAAAAAGGGAAAGCCAAAAGCTGTCAGACAGCTAAAATGGGAATGAAGAGGGGGACTGGAGAAAGAAAATTACTTGGCAAAAACATGTAGGAGGTAAAAGCTTCCAAAGGGAAGCAAACCCCAAAATGAATTAAAAGGGTTAAAGAGATAAATGTCGCTTAAGGATGAGGAAAAGAAAGAGTCCAAGCAGAAAGTGGGTCTCATGGTTACACAGGGCTTAGAGAAGAGATTAAATTAGCTTAAGACAGTAGCAGAATCCACTTGTTTGAGGTTTTGTTTTCTGTTTAAGAGAATAAAAATAATGTTATATCTGAATATTTCATAGAATCATAGGATACCAGGTTGGAAAGGACCTCAAGGATCATTTAGTCCAACCTTTTAAGGTAAACTATAGATATGTATTTACGGTTTAAATGAGCTGGCCCAGCACCCTGCCAAGCTGAGTCTTAAATCTGTCCAGTGCAGGGGAATCCACCACTTCCCTTGGGAGATTATTCCAGTGTCTAATTGTTCTCATGATGAAAAATTTTCTTCTGGAGTATAATTGGAATCTCCTCAGGAATAACTTAAGCCCATCCCCGTTTGTCTTTTCCATGTGACTCCCTGTAAAAAGGGAGTCTCCATCTTCTTGGTAGTCATATTTAAGAATGAAGATTCCTGTAATGGTTACCTACTGACAAAAAGCTGCAAAGGAAGTATTTGGACAGCTCTGTGAAGCCTGAAGAAAGTGGATGCCTGACCTTATATTAAAGGAGCTTGCAAATGCATTTCTAATGACAGGCAGGTACCTGAGTTTGAGCTAGAAATGTGCACTACCAAGTAGCCTGGGAGGACTTCAACTTTTCCTTGTTAACAGGTATCGTATAAAGAAGAGAGATGTCTTGGCTAGCAATCCCCTGGACTCGACACAAAGAATGTAGTAACTGTACACAGATAAGAGAGAAAAGATTTTATCACCTAAAAAAATAACATGTGACTTTCAGAACTTGTTGTTCAGTAACATAGAAATCTATCTTTTAGATAGATGAAGGACTGGCACTATTTGTCAGGTCTAACTTCACAACTCAGGTGGAAGTTTGACATCAGAGGACACAGCAGGGGTGAGTGACAGCAGCAGGAATGTTAGCTAAAGTACAGCAAGATGTAAGAAATGGTCAGAAAAAAAAAAAGAGAGAGTTTGCAGACAGGTCTTAGACCCAAATGGTGGGGAGCTGAAGTTCTGAAGTAAGAAGATGGTGCCTCAGCATCAGGCTTCTGCAGATATGCTGGTTTCTTCTCCAGAGGGTCCATTTTATTTGCCTTTCTCTTTGGTTCTTGTTGTTTTAAGGAGATGTACTAGGCTGGGCACACGCACACCAATCATAGGGGAAAGGAGCAGAAACTGTTAACCACAGTGCAACAACCTAATACAGCTCAGAGCTGCCAGGATCACTGCTGAGCACATCCCAAATATGAAAATCCGAGAGGATGCTGTCATAGTACTCATTAAGTGAGCCTCATAATAATAAACAAAAACTGTTAAGGATAGCTGAAGATTTACCAACATTTCTCAATAGCCAATCATTTCATTTGTCAGTCTTCCCCAGGCTAGTGATAAGAAGCTATTTTCTTATAATAATAGTTAGCACTTTATCTTTCAGAGGGCTGAAGAACCTGATGGAGCTGCTACAGTTCCAAAAGCTTTTTGCTGTTGAAGTGCAGAGGCTTATGGCAAAGGCGTTAGAGCTGAGAGGACAGGGCAAAGAACCAACTTCACCTCTACTTCCTCTGACAGTTACAGCAGCTCACATGATCTCATTGCTGATAATCCAGAGAAAGAAACGTAGGAAACACAGATAAGGCATCTAGAGCTCATCAGCAATCCCATATGAGCTGACACCTCCCATTCACGTCCCAAAAAGCCCCCAAACTAGCAGCTAGGTTTGATTCACTCTCCCCAGCAATGTGAAAGTATTTCTGAAAGGAGACCAGTCTACACACAAAGAAACAATGTCCAACAAAAGCACTGTTGAAAGGAATCTAGAGCACTGCCACAAGCCAGTGGTGCACGGCCACACATCCTCCAATTTGATTGCAAGCAGTTAATCCATAGAAACTATACAAAATTATTCTTAAGTACAAGAAGGAAAAGATTCTTAAGGACAGCTTTCAGATTATTAGCTGTTCTTCAGGACTTCTGTCACATATTAACCTGAATTTGTATAAAAACATGACAATCAGAGATAGGAAAAGAGACAGAACACAAAGAACTTTGGTGTCAGCACCCAATACCCTCAGCCTTTTGATAACCAGTAACCTTCCTTGCTGCTTTCTCCCCACATTCAGTATCTGTGTTTTGACCATGTTGCCATTCAGGGAGGACAGGTTACCTCTTGTGATGATACCTGTTAACCAAGAACAGGATGTGGCATTTGATAGAGGAAAGAAAAATGAAGTCTCCACAGTAGAAGTCAAACAGTTACATAAGACAGTTCTATTTTTATTAATGAGTGTTGGAACAGAAAGGCTCAGTATCTCACCGAGGACTAGGTATTGTATGATTATATGATATGACAGCTCACTTGATTCAGACAAAATTCAAACACAGCTACAAGAGGTCTAAGAATAACGGAATTATTAAATAGGACTTGACATAGTAAGATCTTAACTCATTAATTCTCAAGATATTAGAGCTTAAGTTATGCTTTCACTAAGAACTGAATTGGATCTTAAAAGTAAACCATTGCACAAGGAATGGAATAATGACTCACTATTATGCAGCAACAGTGAGGATCCAAGCTTCTTTCCAGCAACTTATAATCTAAAAGTTTTTCTCCTCTCAGGTTTTCATTTAAATTACATCAAAAAAAACCCCAAAACTTCTATGTGCTGCTAAGTATCATTCAATTTCTTTCCTGTTTTCCTCCTGGGCTTTTATGATTTTCACCAATATTATTTTCACCGTATCTTCACAATCTGTTCTATATTGTGAGGGGTTTTCATTCCCTCAGGCAGGATGTTTATAGCTACCAAAACGGCTGTTTCTCCTCTGCTGGGCCAATACACATCAGACCAGTGTGAAAAGAACAATGAATGGTGGTGGCAAGGTAAAGGGTGTGTATTGCAGGGATCATGTTTTTAAATTACTATAAAGCTCAAGTAAAAGTCCAAGTGCAATTTCAACATTTTATTGCTTGTTCCTATAGGGAAAGATGTCTGGAATACTGTTCCAGTGAGGCCTTTGACAAAACTCCCATCTAAAGAAAAAAAAGTCACTGACTGAAGATGAGAATTGATTGAAGATGAGAAAAATGAAGGGAAAAGGGATAGAAAAAGTAACCTTTAATCCACATACAGCATATTCAGTCTATTATTCAGGCACTGCAGCTCTTTGTTAATAACCACACTGCCAAGACATAACCAGTTTACTCATATTTCATGGCCAAGAAATTTAGAAAGCACTCGGTGATAGCTGAGGTGCCCAGCTCCCCTCCAGCTCCAGGACATTCCACCCTACCCTCCAAGGAAATATTTCCAGTTACAGACTGGTTTGGGGTTTGGTTTTTTTTTTTTTTTTTTTAAAGAGAAAAAGTATAATACCACTTAATACTGTACATAAGAAGTGTCTTTGCACAGCTATTTCTGAAATATAATTTAAACATTAAGCAACATGGCTTGTTGTGTTTGGGGACTGTGATAGCAGCTCATTTCGTCTAAAAATGCTCTGTGGAAGCCAGAGCATCAGGCTCTTCTAATTTAAGGTGGAGCTTTCCTTTAGAATTTAATGACACAGAATTGAAACCAAACAGATTTTTATCAGACTGTCCTGATAAGAAAATATCATTGTCAGATGGTTTTACAACAATAACATTCCAGTTTTTCCAAAGGATGTCACAAGGCTGGGTTTTTTTCCTGTGTCAAATCACATGTAAGCCTGAAAGCAATTTCTGAACCCAGTGACAGCTGAATGATAGTGAACTCTTCCGAGAGGTGAGAGATAGTCAGATAAGTAAAAAGTTGTGTGTATGTGAGAGGGCTTGTTTTAATAATCCTGAAGCCAGGAAGAAATCATGGATGGATGTATATCCACTAACATTTTCTGCTGGCAATATGAGAAGGTGGCAGCATTTAAAGTAGACAACTGGTATTAATGTAGAGCTCAAGCTCAGTCTATGGGAATCATTAACCATGGGCAGAGATAGAAAGGTGTGAAATCAAGAATGACACACCAAGTGAAAGAAGAAAAGCTAATTACATCATCAGCCCATATCCAGAGAAATCCACAAGACATCTGCTTGTTATAACCAACAGCCAAGGACCAAATCCCAACCTTCAAGAGAGGAGACTCCAGACTGCAGGCATGCACACAGCAGAAATATCAGAATTCTTCTTTCAAGCAAAGCAAGATGTATAACCTAAATAACAAAGAAACTTCCCACATGAAAGGGAAAATGGATGGTCAGAGGAAAACTCAAAATACGCAGAAGATCCCCAATCTTCCCATTTTATGTGTCCCTTGGATGGGAGATGTAAATCTGTGTTCAAACTCCCAACATTCACAACAATGTCCTGCTTCTCATATCCCTATCTTCATGTCTTCTGAAACAGCAGTTAGAGACCTAAACTTAGACAGCAGTCAATCCCAGTTTACAAAACAACAAACAAGACAGAAATCAGTCAAACTGTGGCCAAAACAGTCTTACAAAGAATCTACAATGAAAGTAGGAGAATATTTGAAACTACATACACCTGGAGAGAACTTCATTATTTAAAAAAGGAAAACAGAAAACCTAGAGCTGTTTGATGTGAAAAATATTCCTCCTAATTTTTGCCTGCAAGTAAAAAAAGCAAACAGAGAAAAATCATGTCCTGGCCTTGGCTACAGCCTCGTTCAATCATCTACAGACTTGCAGAAATGTAAGTGACTTCAACCACGAACAAGGTTCGTTCACTCGAAAACTGAATGCACACACTAAAAAAAAAAAAGTGGAAAAAGTATTTTGTTATCATTTGGACAAAATGGGGGAAAGAAACCCAGGAGATAGGAAACAAAACAGGAAATCTATGAGTCCAGGCTAATTCTCGCTGATGTTTAAATTCAGATTACTTCCTAATTTTTCATAAGTATTTTAATTTTTTTTTTTTAATGTCC
Source organism: Todiramphus chloris collaris (assembly GCA_025345505.1). Taxonomy (NCBI): domain Eukaryota; kingdom Metazoa; phylum Chordata; class Aves; order Coraciiformes; family Alcedinidae; genus Todiramphus; species Todiramphus chloris. The sequence continues at coordinate 8,829,466 of JANVCC010000270.1, forward strand.
AGTCTTGCATTTATTAAATAATCTTCACCGGACAAAACAAAAAGTCAAAGGTACTGCAGATACCAAACATGTTTCCAGAAACATCTCAAAAATCTCAGAATTGAGAGTGGTAAGGCCTCCCCTCAGCCTCCAGACTAAACAATCCCAGCTCCCTCAGACATGCCTCATCAGACTTGCTCTCTAGACCACAGTGCACCAGCTTGTCTGCCCTTTACTGGACACCTTCCAGCACCTCAGTGTCCTTCTTGTAGTGAAAGGCCCGCAGCTGAACCCACTATTCAAGGTGCGGCACCCCCTGTGCTGAGTACAGGGGGACAATCCCCTCCTGCTCCTGCTGGCCACACTATTCCTGAGCCAGGCCAGGATGCTGCTGGCCCTCCTGGCAACCTTGGCACACTGCTGGCTCCTGTTCAGGCACCTGTCGACCAACATCTAAAGTCCTTTTATACTGGGAAGCTTTCCAGCCGCTCCTCCCCAGGCCTGTAGTGCTGCAGGGGTTGGGACCCAAGCGCAGGACCCTTGCCCTTCTGCAGTCTCATCCCACTGGCCTCAGCCCTTCGATCCAGCCTCTCCAGATCCCCCCATAGAGCCTCCCTACCCTCCAGCAGATCAACACTCATGGCCTACTTGATGTTGTCTGCAAATTTATAGCCCTCAATGCCCTTGTCCAACACTGACCTCAATACTGAGCCCTGGGGAACACCACTTGTGTGGATCTATCTCCATCCCCCAGCACTTTCTAAGCCTGGCCATACAGCCAATTTTTTATCCAGTGAAGCATACACCCCTCCAAGGCATGAGCAGCCAGTTTCTCCAGGAGAATGCTGGGGGAAACAGTGTCCAAAGCTTTACTAAAGCCCAGGTAAACAACATTCACAGCCTTTCCTTCATCCACTATGTGGGTCATCTTGTCATGGCAGGTTAAGTCAGGTGGGACCTGCCTTTCATAAACACGTGCTGGCTGGGCCTGGTCATCCAGTTGTCCTGCTCCGTAATCTTCCCTGGCACCAAGGTCAGACTGACAAGCCTGTAGTTCTCCAGATTCTCCTTCTGGCCCTTCTTGTAAATGGGCATCCCCTTTGGTAACCTCCAGTCAACTGACTCCTCCCTGGTTAGCTGGGACTGCTGGTAAATGATGGAAAGGGGCTCGGGGAGCACTTCTGCCAGCACCTCAGAACCCTCGTGTGGACCCCATCCAGCCCAACAGACTTGTGTGTGTCTTAAGCAGTGTAGCAGGTCACTAATCGTTACCCCTTGGATTATGGGGCCTTCATTCTGCTCCTCATCCCTGTCTTCTAGCTCAGGGGGCTTGGTATCCATAGAACTACTGCTCTTGCTAATAAAGACTGAGTCAAAGGAGGCATTAAGTACTTCAAAATTTTCTCATCCTTTGTCACTATCTTTCCCCCCCCCACATCCAATAAAGGATGGAGATTCTTCATATCCCTCCTTTTGTTTCTAATGCATTTATAGAAACATTTTTCATTGTCTCTTACAGCAGTAAAAGCTTTGATTTGTCCTTATGGTGAATGAACAGGGAAACACCAAACACACTGAATTCTTCTCCTGGAACATAACAGAGTGTTTTCAAGTTAACCTGAAACTGAAGTACAGTGGAGAACAGCTCAACAAATGGGCCAACAATTTTCAGAGAGCTGATGCTGCAATCAGGTGACCCAGCAAACCAAAACCTTAAATAACCATAAACCAAGGCTGCTTCCATTCAGACCAAGGAATTGTGATGTCAATGGAATCCTTACTTAAACACAATGCTTTAATTTTTTGTACGTATCCAAAGAAGTTAATTGGTCTGACTTCATACATAACCTGCATCTTTGGAAAAACCTCCGTTGCGACATTGCCATAAAGCAATGATGCACGTATCTTACTACAGAAGTTACTTCTCTCTGCTCACTCATGAGTGCAATTTCCAGAAAAATCTTAATGCTCTTTTGCAGAACAGGCACTGACATAACCTCCAGGTGGGATGCCACGAGAGGAGTGGAAGGGGAGAATCACATTCCTTGACCAATCCCACACCTCCATACGTCAACAAAGCCCTGCAAAACCAGAGCTACAGGTTTATATGTCTTTGTGACTTTCTACCCTGCAGCAGAGGGATACCCATTTTAGAGGCACCAGAATTCAAATCCTCTCACACTTTGAAGCTCTAAAAATCCTCAGTTTTGGAGCTCAGCAATGATGAGAAGCAGAAATGTTGGCCAGAATTCTTCCGAGTACATGCAAATCAAGCACACTTTATGTGCTTCATTTTCTTAAACAACAACATACAACATCTCAACAACACTGCTGAATCCAGTCAATACTGTGACTCCTTTAAAAATCACCATTCATGTTGGAGAACTGTGCTGTTCAGCCAATGACTTCAAAGATTAAGAGATTACACTTGCAGCAAGCACATATAGGAATCTAATCAACACGTGGCACAGGTTATTTAGATAACTGTCTCCAGAAAGTACATCTTGCCATCTTCTTTACCTCAAGGCTTTGACAAATGGAGTTGAAACACTTCCAAAAAGTGCAAATGTCATGGTAAATAACATCCATTCAATTTCCTAACTTTAAAGAAATCCACTTGTCTATGGGTGGCCCTTAAATCTGATGTCTTATGGACCTTTATTGTTTAACTCAGGTGACTGTCACTTCACTGTCCATCTACATTGCTCACATATGTGTCCAGTTTGTAGTTACACCTTTCACAGATTAGTACTTAAAGACATACAACTAGAACTTAAGGATGCCACTGAGTGGGTGACACAGTATAGCATCTAAAAGGAGAATAAAATGAACAATCTCCCAAGCATGTACGAGATACTGTTGGCCACAGAACACAGAATTAAAACAGAAAAACAAATTATTAAAAGTAGAAAAAGTTCTGGTTTTTAAGAGTTCATGCTATGGGTACAGCAGCAGGAAAAATCAAACAGCTTCTCTGACTGCTTAGTATCCTTACTATAGCTTGCTTCACCTGGCTAGAGGAGACCCAATAGGTCACAGCCTGTTGTCTTGACAAAAAAAGATCAAGCTAATTCCATTAGTTCATTAGCTAATTCCATTAGTTCATTAGCATTTCAGTTCAACAGCTTTCCCAGCTATGCCATCCACTTCAGCATAATGTAAAGGTCTTCCATAACTCTCATCTGAGGTGAGATGATGAAAGAAAAGTAAGCTGTCTGGAAGAGGAAAACACAGTTCCAGATTTTCTGTAAAAGTAAGGAAATAATTTCCGTTTATTTTTACTATAAAAGCTTTGAAAACTAGTCATGCTATTTGTGCTATCTTAATAAAGAATGAGCAGCTGGGACATACTGCAGATATGTTGGTCCTCTCAAGGAACTACTAAACTGGATGCACTGTTCACTTTAAGACAATGTCAGGATTTAATAGGAGGAAAAAAAAAAATTGTCATTTGATTATAGTCATTACTCCCAGATTTGCATTCACAACACTCATTATCTTTAATTATTAGCATAAAAAATGTACTGAAATCCCAGACACCACCATTTTCATCTGATACCTATTTCCAATACAATGCTTGAAAAGTATCAAATTTTTTTTTTTTAATATGTATATTCACCTAATAGAGTGACTATCAGCAACTACATGGGGTATACACTTTCTTTCATTATAGCTACCTTTTAGTACCTTCTCCTATTGTTTTCTTATATTTAAAACTTATCTCTCAACTTATCTTTATCTAAAGTGCCTTGTAAGACCTTATAAATGCCAAATTGCTCCCTTTTTCTTCCTTTGTCTATCCATATCTATCAAACCCTCCAAAAACCCAAACAAACCTCACCATCCATAATACTCCACTTAAAACCACCTCCCTAGACACCCTCTTGCAGAGCTGTAAACACCAATCTATGCAGACTGCTCACCAACCTGGGAAACCTTCCCGTGATGCCATGCCCTGTGAGAATACGATGCTGTTTTAACTCAGAAGAGCACACTGATTTCCACTTGGATTACAAGTGCCTCAGGCATCTGTTTCCATACAGCATCCATCACAGGAAAATGTAAATAGCTTAAATTTAGAAGAAAAGGTATTACCTGCTTCAAATTGAGACTGAGGATGACTGACCATAAGCAATATCAAAATAGAGTTAATCACATTCCCCTAGTGCCACAAAGTAGTCTAGCACGTAGCAGCAATCACTGCTATACATGGGGAAGTGCTTGGACAGGATGGCAAACAGTGCAGTCACCATTTTTCATCTATTCCAAACAGAATCACAGAATCACTCAGGTTGGAAAAGCCCCTTGGGATCACCGTGTCCAACCATCAGCCCTACTCTACAAGTTCACCCCTAGACCATGTCCCCCAGCACCACATCCAAGCGATTTTCAAACACATCCAGGGATGGCCACTCAACCCCCTCCCTGGGCAGCCCATTCCAATATTTCACTACCCTTTCCGTGAAGAATTTTTTCCTAGTGTCTGCTCTAAACCTCCCTTGTTTCAGCTTGAGGCTGTTCCCTCTGGTTCTGTCCCTAATTACCTGAGAGAAGAGCCCAGCACCAGCCTCTCTGCAATGTCCTTTCAGGGAGCTGTAGAGAGTGATGAGGTCTTCCCCCAGCCTCCTCTTCCTCAAACTGAACAGCCCCAGCTCCTCCAAACGCTCCTCACACGATCTCTTCTCCAGTCCCTTGCCCAGCTTCGTTGCCTCCTCTGCACCCGCTCCAGCACCTCGATGTCTCTCTGGTATTGAGGTGCCCAAAACTGGACACAGTGCTCGAGGTGAGGCCTCCCCAGTGCTGACTACAGGGGGACTACATACAGTAGTAGACTACATACTACCATAGTAGTAGTAGACTACATACTACCATACAGTCTTGTTCTGGAAGAAGTGAATGCACAACAACTTTTTGTGAACTACAGACAGTACGGGACGATGAGCTGCCTAACGTCTCCCCTACGATCCTGTCTTCAGTAGCCTCTGTATTACTCCCACACAGCTCTGGGTCAGATAAAGTCTCCATTCTCAGCACTGTCACTTCAGAAGCTTAACGAACACCATACTGAGTAATAAACACCTCAAATATCATTAAGTAGATAAATCCAGTGTTACTTGGTACTGCACTGGGAAATATAATGAGAAAATTGGGAGATCTGGTGTAACTAAGTTAGATTCCAAACAACAAGCACAGATCTAACTTGTTTTCTCACACTAACTTTTCAGTTGTCATGTAAATCATTACCATAATGTTACAGCATCACTGTGTATCTGTTGTTAGCTAAAAGACAAACAACTTATCCTTTTACACACTTTTTTTGATAATATAAAAGTTACCAGTTACACCTTTTACATGGCATTAAAAATAAAGTCACTAACAGCACGACAATTACTCCTCTCATTAGCTTATTTTCTTTTATTTAAATAATATTTGCAACTGAAGGACATACAATAAAGACCCAAAGCATCTGGGTAATGAAGCAAGTGCCACGAGAATGAAGCAATGTGTCACAAGAGTCACAGCCTGGTGCCAAAGATCACCACTGTTCTGCAGCTGCTTGTGCCCATGGTCACAAATGGCACTAACTGGTACAATGCGTGGCTGTATCAGCCGAGACAAAGAGACGAGCAGGTCTACAGCACTAACTCATCAGATGATGTTGGCTTAGCCTTTTCTTTAGAGTCTTGTACTTTTAGACCTGCTGAAGAAGCATCTTAATGAAGCTTGTGCTACAGTCATGAAAAGAGGGCAGCAATATAAGACTAAAAGAATCCCCACACTTTCAGGATTCTTCCTGGGACGAAGAAGGAAGACAACCCAGTGCTGCCAGCTGCATTCTTCATGTTCTGTCAGCACTCACTATCACCCTTTTTCTGAAGCACACAGTTTAAAACACCAAGCTAATGCCAAGAAAGCTGCAGCGTTCCCCCGGCACAAGGCAGCAGACTGGAGAGCTGGGTCAGTGCAGTACCACGGACTCGTCGCTGCATTGCTGCCATGGCTGCAGCAGCACAGCCCATGGCAAGCTGTCACTAGCTGTGTGCCACACAGCTTTGCACGGAACGTGGCACCATTCCCAAAATGAACCAATTACTGGGAAGTAAATGTAGCAAGAAAAGCTACTGGACTTCAGGAGTATTGTACATTCCAAACAGACAGGAAGTGCAATGGTTTTAACCAGGAACTCCTGTCTCCACTGAAACAGCTTGCCTGAGGATGTTTTGCCACTGCTTGCCATCACTGACAAAGATTCAGGTTTCATTTGAAGCTGTTCCACAGCGTAAGCAGAAACCTACCGGCTTGATGCACAGCCCTGCAGGAAGGTTTTCCCTGGTTTTGTGCCTGAACTGTGAATGATCAGACAGTACAGAAACATCCCCGCCCTGCCCTAGGTATTGGGGGACTTTTGTAACCAGAGGATCAGCTGAAATACTGGAGGCAAATGTTCCCTAACAAAATGCCAGACTGGAGCACTGCTCCCTCCCACCCATTTCTTATTTTGACTTTTTTTTCTTAAACTATCATCTTTTCTCAACTCACATGCTAAATTACATCAACCTCATTAACACTCTGATGGGAGATCTGCCAAAATCAGAGCTAGCTCTTCAGGATACAGTGCTGCTCTTCAAAATAACCAGTAACTCAGGAACAGAAGTGGAACAGCAGCAGTGTGCTGGGAGTGCTGGTACTGCTGAAAATGCTGCTGGTTGGCAGCAGGCAAGGTGCTACCATTGCTCCTTACCAGAAGGGTATACACGTTAGCCATGGTCTGCCTGGATACATTCTCAACTGTGATCATCCTTCCTCAAGTCCTCTCTGAAACTGCACGGCTTTCTGTATTTGTTCCTTCAACCACAAAACTTTACTATCTAATAGCATTTATTCCTAGAAAAGTTTCCCATGGGGAAATATTAGATAAAATAACATTTTATGTAATTAAAATATTCTGGCAGCCTTCAGAATCCTGTTGCAAGGGTTGCTTCTGATTCACATTCAACTGGTCAACCATCACAACCTCCAAAGCTGCTTCCTAGACTGCTGGCCCCCTATCCAACCCGTACCTCACCAATATGCAGTGATGTGACTGGGGCCATGGCCTTGCCATAATCAAGGTATATCATCAAATCATAGAATGCCCTGGGTTGGAAGGGACCTCCGAAGGTCAGCTAGTCCAACCCCCCTGCAGTAAGCAGGGATGTCCTTAACTAGACCAGGCTGCTCAGAGCCTCAGCAAGCCCAACCTTGAATGTCTGCAGGGATGGGGCCTCCACCAGTTCCCTGGACAACTGTTCCAGTGTTCCACCACCCTCAGAGTAAAGAACTTCTTCCTAACATCCAGTCTCAATCTGACACTCTCTAGTTTAAAACCATTGCCCCTTGTCCTATTGCCACATGCCCTTGGAAACAGCCCCTTCCCAGCTTTCCTGTAGCCCCTGCAGCTACTGGGAGGCCGCTATAAGGTCTCCTCAGAACCTTCTCTTCTCCAGGCTGAACAACCCCAACTCTCTCAGCCTGTCCTCATAGGAGAGGTGCTCCAGCCCTCTGATGAATTTTATGACCCTCCTCTGAACCCACTCCATCAGGCCCATGTTCTTCTTGTGTGGAGGTCTCCAGTGCTGGACACAGTACTCCAGGTGAGGTCTCACCAGAGCAGATGGGCAGAATCACCTCCCTCGATCTGCTGGGCACGCTGCTTTTGATGCAGCCCAGTATGTGACTGGCCTTTGGGGCTGCAAGTGCACATTGTTGGCTCACGTCCAGCTTCCTGTCCACCAGAACCCCAAGTCCTTTTTCACAGGGCTGCTTTCTATCACCTCATCCCACAGTCCGTATTGATAATAAGGATTGTTCTGACCCAGATGCAGGATCCTGCACTTTGTCTTGTTGAATCTTATGGGGTTCACCTAGGCTCATTTCTCCAGCTTGTCCAGGTCTCTCTGGATGACATCCTGTCCCTCTGGTATATCAACCATACCATTCACCTTGGTGTCTTCTGCAAACCTGCTGTCTATATCATTGATGAAGATATTAAATACCACTAGTCCCAGTATGGACCCCTGAGGGACACCACTTTTCACCATTTCTCCATCAAGCCATTGACCACTACCATCTATATGTGACCATCCAGCCAATTCCTTATCCACTGAACAGTCCACACATCAAATCCATATCTCTCCGACTTGGAGAGGAAGATGTTGTTTGACTGTGTCAAAGGCCTTTCAGAAGTCCAGATAGATGACATCCATAACTCTTCCCTTGTCTGCTGATGTAGCCACTCCATTGTAGAAAGCCACTGGGTTGGTCAGGCAGGACTTGCCCTTAATGAATCCATGCTGGCTGTCTCTGAGCACCTCCCTGTCCTCCCTGTGCCTTATCAGCATTTCTAGGAGAATCTGCTCCGTGATCTTTCCAGACACACAGATGAGGCTGACAGGTCGGGAGTTCCCAGGATCCTCCTTTCTATCCATTTTAAAAATGGCTGCAATGTTTCCTTTTTCCAGTCACCAGGGACTTCACCTGACTGCCAGGACTTTGCAAATGTGGAGAGTAGCTTGACAACTGCATCAGCCAATTCCCTCAGGACTCTGGGATGCATCTCATCTGTTCCTATAGACTCGTGTCTCTTCAGGTTCCACAGGTGGTCACAACCCTGATCTTTACTTACAGTGGGAGGGACTTTGTTCCCCTGGTCCCCCCCTTTCAACTTGGGAGGTGTGGGAGAGAGGCTGCCAATGAAGACCAAGGAAAAGAAGTTATTGAGAACCTCAGACTTCTCCTCATCTGTTGTTACCAGCTTGCAATTCTTGCTCGTAAGGGGGTATGTTTTCTTCAACCCTCCTTTTCTCATTGACATACCTGTAGAAGCCCTTCTTGTTATTCTTTGCATCTCTTGCCAAGTTCAGGACTTGCCCTGGCTTTCCTGACTCCATCCCTACACAATCAGGTAGCATGTCTGTACTCTTTCTAATATACCTGGCCCCGCTTCCACTGCCTGTGCAGCTCCTTTCTTGACTTCTTTCTCTGTGAGACTTTGACTGTGCTGTTGTGTCCCCATCATGCCTCAGGACAACAGGCTGAAGGCCCATACTAGCTCCCCATCCCACTAACCTTGGTGCATCATCCCACAGCTTGTGACAGGCAAGCCTTCCCCTTCACATCTAGTTTAAAGCCCCACAATTTCTTGAGCAAAGACCTTCAAAAAAGGTGTCTCCCATTTGATGCCAGCAAGCCTCGTGCTGCACAGGTCATCCCATTGTTAAAAAAAAAAAACCCCAAAATCGTTGCAGTGACACCAACCATGGAGCCATGTATGAATAGACTGTATATCTCCGTTTATTCACTGGCTGCAACTGGAAGAATTTAAGAAAAGATAATTTGTTTCTCAGATTCCCTCACTACCCATCCCAAGGCCCTAAAGTCTCTTAGTTTCTCTTGGACTACCAGTCACAGCTTCTTCTCCATCTACATGGAAGATTAGTAATGGGTAATAGTCTGACAACTGTACCAAGATAGGAAGTAGCTTCCTAAGGCTCCAGGGAGACAGCAGACTTCCCTGTGACGAGGGTCTACCTAGCATATTGGATCCTCTGTTTCCCTCAGATGGAAGTCACCTACAACTATAACCCTTCTTTTCTTCTTTGTGGTTGCGGTTGTGACATGGGTGGGGGGCCTTTCTGACTGTGGACATACCTCTGGTGTAGGCTGTTCATTGTCCACATGCTCATTTAGCTAGTCTCTCAACCAGAGCCTCATACCTGGCTTTCAGGGGCACTTGGGGAGGGGGGCGAGGTGGCCAAGGAAGGAGTTCATCTGCTTCCTAGACCATGAACTTGCCTCCACTCACTCCACTCATCCAGGCTGCTGCCTCTGGTTTGACAGGGGCAGGGTCCAGAGTCCCCCCAGTCCTGGGTGCTTTCTGACAGGCACTCCGGTTTATGTTTCACAGAGGGCAAGGCCTGGCTGCACCAGTCTGCCTCCTGTTCGGCCTCCCTGATGCTCCTCAACCTTCCAGGTTCCTCTTGCAGCTCCGCCATGCCGCAGAGGAGACTACCCACCTGTTGGCAGTGCCCGCAGCAGCGGGCAAGGCTGCGGGGCAGGGCTGTGACACCCCTGCAGCCTGCGGCCTGGGCACTGGGCGTTTCCAAGGGCGCTCCCAGGTCCCGCGCCCGCCCTGGTGAGTGCCGAGCACAGCCCTGGCTGGGCTCTGCCAACAGCAGGACTCACTCCCCTGGCTGGGCTCTGCCAACTCTGCCGGGCTCGTTCTGCACGAGCTGCGCCGCTTCCAGTTACGCCATGTTTTAAACCTTCCATGGTTGCCCTGGGAACGCCCCGGCCATGCCACCCGCTTGGCCCTGGGCGGCAGAGCTGTGGGCCCCTGGCCTGCTCTGGACACCGACCGTCACCCTGCGTAGAGCGCACACTATATATTCACTACTGCACGTATATATTGCTATATACACAATATACATGCTATATATATACTGCACGTATATATTGCTATATACACAATATACATGCTATATATATACTGCATGTATATATTGCTATATACACAACATACATGCTATATATATACTGCATGTATATATTGCTATATACACAATCTATATAGACTGTCATATGTATATGCTATACTCTATATTGAGCGGGTGCTACTCCCCTTTGCCCACAGCACCCATCCTTTCATCACAGAAAGCAAAGAGGCTGATCAGCCGTGGCTCGCCGTTGGCATGGAGAAACCTGGGCAGTGCTTCTGCAACAATCCCAGATCCTGGCACCTACCAAACAACAAAACCCCTGAGACATCAGGTGGGGTCAGAAGATGCACACTTCATTTGTCCACTGGAGGAATCTCCAGTAACTGACTGGTACCCATTGCTCCTGACAGCTGGTACACCGTAATGGATGTCCGTGTGCTGGACATGCAGCATGTTGAGGCCACCACTAGCCAGCCTGCCAGCAGACCCACACATAGCCTCAAGCAGAATTCCTGAGCCTCTTTACACTCCAGCTGCAACAACAGCTATGGCTCCTTTGCTGTGCTCTACAGGCTGCTCTCTGCCTTCCTTGCTCTTTCCCTAACAGGTCTTCCTTTGTGAGAGGACAATCCTGCCCACAGCACCATCAGCCAGCTTTCCAGTGCAAATCGAACTGCACTGGGCCCTGAGCAACCTGAAGGAGCTTTGAAGTTAGGCCTCCTGTCAGCAGAGACTTTAAAGAGATCACCCCAGCTCCTTCCCACTGGAAAGGATTCTACATTTCTTTGTCAGGGGCCCTGTTGAATATACACTGAGGTTCAACTGGCTTCATTTTAGAAGCCAGCGACGACCACAGCATGTGCCTGTTGCACAGGAGGCACAGAAGAGTTCACTGTGGCTGCAGCACATGGAATTTGGTACAGGAACAGAAAGAACCTCACTCTTGCTCTTGTAGCCTTTGTGAAGGTGTGAGGGAAACTAAAAGGCCCCAGGCTTTGTTTACACGTCTGACTGTAAACTGTCAAAGATATATGACCCGCACTGTATAGTTCATTGCCAGATCACTACCAAATGAGCCAATAAAGCTATGGCTTCATCAACTCCTATCACTCGCCTCTTTATTTTCGTCCCGTGTGACCAAGCCAGCCGTACACCTCCCGTTGCAGACCAGAAAGCAGCCCAAACTTTCACTCAGTTTCAATGTCTGGCTGCTGAGCCTTCTCAACCACACCAACCACGAGCAGGGATTTTCGCAATTCTACAACATTCTGAAGGAGAAGAAAAAATAGACATAAATAAAGTAAAATAAAATCTTCTATCACAATACACACTAAAATCCTCACTGTCTGATGTGAAAGTAAACTTTCCAACCACCCTGTGAAAGCAGTGGTTTCCCCAGGCTGCTGTCTGGTACAGAGATATTGCCCTGCCCACCCCAAACAGGGAGCACACAACAAAAGAAGTGAAGATACAAAAATCTCCAAATGATGCTGAAGCATACTTATCCACGAGCTTCACTTAATCACACTTTCAACTCCCTCCCTAATAGGTTTAGATTAATGTGTCAGTAGTCACACTGAAGTTTTCTGGCTGAAACCTGAACCGAGTCTACGAGACCTACAGCAGAGCTATACAAAGCAGGGCACACGCTACTTGGCACGACTGAGTTATCCTAGACCAGTTTAATTAAAGCTTCATATAATTGTATAACTATGTAAAATGCAGTCCAACTTAAAATTTCCAAGACACAGACTTCACGAAGTAAACAAAGCACTAGAAAGCTTGTATATAGACATCTTGTGGGAAAGAGAACAGGCCAAGGCCTGACCTTCTTAAGTCCAGGCTTGTAATTGTCGCTCATCTTGCTCCCTCCTCTGAGAATCTTAAACTTTAAAATCACCTGTTTGCTGCAGCCAAGGCTACCTCATCCTTTACATCTTAATTATCTTCTCACTTTAATCCATGGAAAATGAGAGACAAAGTCTACATTCATGTTTAAAAGTCTAGAAAATACTTGCTTGTTAATCAGTAAAATTTTGTAAGTGAAACGGATTTCAAAGAGTGGCTTTCATAAATGAAAAGAGGCTATTTTAAATGATGATGCAATACGATGAAATGAGTCTGACTTGACAAGGGCAAAGTATTTTTTTTAAAAAGGAAGAAGTCCTCTAAAACCCCACAAGACAAGAACTCATACCACAGCCTTACTTCTACTCCAAACAAATATAAGTCCTTGTAGCACACAAACTGTGTCACCAAGTGTAGTAAATACCAAGCAAGCTGCTATACAGTGCTGTGCATGGTATCATGCAGCATTCTGTATCAGCTGGGAAATGAATCATCCATATCATATCAACCTGATGTCTACTCACAAAAAAAGGTGTTTTCAAAATCATAATCAGCTTACATCTTGAGCGGTACAAAACTTACCTGGTTTACATGCACAAAACAAGTCTGTAGAACAGCAAGTCAACCTCAATCCATCTTCTAAGTGATTACTGGTACACTTTTAGAGTGTCTTGGAAGACCCGGGAAAATAACTGCTTTGATTTTTAAACAAAAAGTCTTTCAAGGATGAAGTGCAGAAGGCAACATTAGATTTGGCTTCTCAGATAAGAAAGGAAAGGGGATTTTCATTTCAATTAAAATATAGATGACAGGGTAAAGAACACTTTCTGTTGTAACTTACCTACATTTCCATCTATAACTGCACTACTCCACATTTTGCCTGGGAGAGATTTATTAGCACAGATCAGGCACTGCATACCGGTCTATATCCACTTAAAACCTAATTCCTGATGCAGACGTATTAAAGTACACAAATTAACTGTTACACCTACTTCATGAACAAAGCACTATTTCACAAATCAGACTATGTCATTATTAAAAGGGTATCTCCAGTAGGGCAGTAAAATAGAGCTTAACTGCTATGTTCTTCATTTATACATAAAAGGCCACTTTATACTTATCTACATATTTAAAAAAATCCAAGAGACGCTTCAATAAAATCTCTGTTGAATACAAACTACTTCAGAGAATCCTCCTGGAGAGGTTTTTGCTTTGAGTGCAGGTGTCAAAGTCCTGCTCCTTTCAAAGATATTAAGCAAGCACGAAGTATTGTAATTTTTCAATACAAAGAAAACACAGCAATTGCATTCTAGATGACAAAAGGGGAAAGCACGTACTCATTCTTGCCAGCTGATTAGAGCAAATGGTACCTATTTTAATTCTTCCCCAGTCTTACAGCAATGGTGAACTACTACTGAATTACGACTCAGCTCATCTCAGGTGGAAGGACTCCTGTAGAGAGACCTGATGCAGACTGTGGGAAGCAGGCTAAACAGCTGACTGTGCAAGATGTACTAAGGATAGAGCATGGGTGGGACTCTATCAGTCAGCGCACAATAACGTGTGTTGTGAAGATTCTCCATGGGAACAAAACCTTCCTTTCTCAAAAAGATGGAGGAGAGTTTTCTGGCCTTTAGAACACATGGCTTCCTCAGCAACAAGAAAACATGTCAAAGCAACATAAGAAACTATTAATGGAATTTGAGAGGACAATTATGCTTTTCCTTGATCTTTTACCAAAAATATTTTAGAGGGCAGGAGGAAGGCATATTTATAAAGCTTCTGTAGATTAACTCGTCTTCAATAGCAATCCAGTATAGAACAACAAAAAAAATTGTTTAAAATTTAACACATAGTAACATCAAAACAAACAAACGTTTCCATGGACACAACTACCTAAATAAGTGCTTGCAATGGATCCAAGGTGTGACGTCACCCAGGCTTGCCTGCAACCATAGTAACATGCCAGTGTAAACAGAAATATTTGTATTTTTCTATCTAATAATGTAATAGAATTAGCAGTTTTATGTCAGTGCTTAAACCATATTCTTGCAGTGCTGAGTGGTAACACTTCTAAAATAAGAGCAGAGGTATTTATATCAGGGCTATTACTATTACCATATTAACTACATACAACAAGTGGAGTATGTGCATGGCATAGCTATCATATCCAATTTCCCAGAGCAGTTGTTGACCCCAATAAACAAAGAAATTTAAGTTCCTAAGGCAACATGCCAGAATGCTGGTCAGAGATCAGTAACATCTATTCTTCCTGAATATTCTGCTTTCCTTAAAAACCCTGAAGTTCTTAGACTGTAGTGTCTCACTGTCTTTCTTGCTGGATTAAAAAACAAGAATGAAGCCACATGTTGCTTTTCATACCAAATGCAGCACAGTTCTGTGCCCTTCTCCTGTGTCACCAATGGGCTGTCTCTCTCCAGGGCAACAAGACGGGCTAAATTGCATTTGCACTCTGCAAGTGTAATACAAGACACACAACCTACAAACTTTTTCAACTCTGGAAGAGGAACATAAAAGAAAAGATCAGTTAATGAAGAAAATTTCCAAGAAGAAAGGTAATTGTTTCACCTACTAAAAAGACACTTATGGAATTCCCATTCTCATGAAAACTACCCATTTTCAAATGCTGTTGCATGATGTCATGGATTAGGGTCTGAGCAGCCTGCTCGACCTGTAACAGATGCCCTCTGATAACCCCCCTCACTCCCCAAAGGGGAAGAGAAAGGGAGTAAAGGAGAGAGACTCAGTGATTAGAAAAGGGAACTGCAACAGCTTCAATAAAAATTATAATAAGAATTTAATATATACAAATGTATACAAAAGCAGTATTGAACCCAACTCCTTGATGACAATTATGTCAGCATCACAACTGATGCTGTGGAGCAGGCACTGGGAAGTCCCAGACTGGGCCCAGCAGCAGATGGGACCTGTGTTCAGAAGCTGGATTCTGGAACTGGATTCAGAAACAGATCAGGATCAAAGTCAGAATGGACAGAGTCCTCCTGGGATGCTGGCCAGTGAAGAAGCAAGGAAGAAGCTGGAAAAAGAGCCAAGCTGAGCAAGAGCTTGACCCTCCTGATCACTCAGTTTCATACTGAATATGATGTACATGGGCTGAGATCCCTCGCTGGTCAGTTTGGGGTCCCCTGTCCTGGCTGCTCCTCCCCTCATGCCTTTGACTTTCTGCAGCCCCAACAGGGTGCACAAGACCCAGCAGTGACCCTGGTCTGCACCCCAGCCCTGGGCAGCCACTCTCACCATGGAGCGTTGTCACTGCTGGGAGCAGCCACTGCCTGGGAAAACATCCCGTTAACTTCAGACAGCGCAGGAGTCAGGAGAGACCGAGCTGAGAAGTCCAACCACTGACCAGAATTAGTTCTGTTCTCACTCCAGCCAGGACACGTCTACAAGTTGTACGTCTCTAACTTCAGTAGACTCAGATTGAATTCTCACTCTTAATTTGTGAAGTACGAAAAGAAAACTGTTTATATAAGGTGCAGATAGTATGTGAAAAAACGAAGGAATGATCTAATATTACTAAGATGTTTATACCACAATTTCCATTATTATCATTAGCAAAATGGTGAAATACTATTTTTGGTCCTGTCACAAATTTCACATTTCACATTTACAAAAACTTCCCTCATAGAATATGACTGCACTTTATACTTGTCTTCAAGTCTGGCAATGAATTTAGGGAGCAGTAAAAATAGTTACTTCCTATAAAGAATTTTCAGGCTTCTCTTTTCTCAACATTGATACCAGCAGATTTTTCTGAGAAGAGGTTGTTTCATTTTTGCCATTTAAAGACTAAAAGCTATCCTAGCAGAAGGCATTTCTGTGTAACTTTAAGCAAGAAGCTAGCCTTGAAATTAAAATTTATGTTGCAGCCACTGATTAAAATTTATGCTGCAACCATTGTGTTACTTTTGTACGTGGTCCAATGAACATATGAAGAGTCAAGTATCTCAAGTTTTGACTGTAAAACTATAAAATACAGTAAGAAAAAGTTACTACACAACTACATTTACAGTTATGTAGACTTTTGTTGGGTTTGCTGCATTTGTAATAGAATAGATTTCATCCCTTAAGATACTGTAATACTTTGCAACTCACTCTTCACAATTCATTTTGTTTTTCCAGAACTTAAAAAAAAAAATTACTTTTCTACTTATTATAGACACAGCATCCTGACCCAACTATATGGGTGCAATCAAAATATTAGCATTAATGTAGGTGGTTTTCCTCTGATCTCTAGGGATGCTACTTATAAATTCTCATACACGTGGCTACTCTCACAAGTGAGCTTTGGCTTTTCATTTCAAGTAATTGCATTGCAAAATTTATTGCTGCTTAATTTCTTGTATTTTCTGAGCTGACAAAAGAAAGTTTTTAAAATAAAGGAAAAAAAAAGCAGAATGTGACATGTATTAAATAAATTTTTAACACACAATAACTATTAAATAAATTTTTAACACAATTTATATTCCAATACACTGAACTGGAAGGATTTATAAAACTCTTGACAACCTACAAATTACTGTAAACTAAAAACACTTTGGGGGAGGGTAAGATCACCCAATTTATATCTTCTCTTACCAAATAATGCACTTCTAGCAATTCTTCTTTCATGCCTACTACTGTGCATTCTTTGCTTTAGGCCATTCCTTCTTCTTATCCTAAAGTACATAGAGAAGTCGTGCTTACATGAAGGCCTTTAGTGGGCCTTTTCTGCAAGATAAACAGACAAATTACACTTCAGTCTGACCTGACATCCTCACGCAGAAGGAAAACTGCATTCTACGCTTATGTTTTATTCGCAACCCAAGCTAATCATAATTTCCTCAACCTTTATAATAACATAACATTAAATGATCTAATCTCTGAAAGACAGACACATAGTCCCAGCTTTCAATCACAGACAATTCAAAACTTTCAGAAGTTTTGTTCTCTTCGTTCAGCAGAGGTGGGGAAGGGGGTGTTGAATCTACAAAATAAATGTTCATTACTTCTCAGGACTGAACTGATAAACCAGCACAAAGTTGTAAATCAGAGAATAAAGCACTATCTTTCAGTAGCTCTTAGGTAAACACATCTGTTATGAATTTCCCTGTTACTTTACCCTATCAGTAACACACAGTTCCTACCTGCTTTGCCAGTATCTGTAGCAGCATCCATAGCAGAACAATAAATGAAGCCTTGGGTCAGAAGAGACCTTTAAAATCATCAAGTCCAACCATTCCCCCGGCACTGCCAGGTCACCACTAACTCATGCCCTGAGCACCACAGCTTGGAAACCCCTCCAAGGATCATGAGGACTCCACCACTGCCCTGGACAGCCCTGGAGGGGAAGACATTTATCCAAACATGCAATGTAAACCTTCCCTGGCACAACGTTTCCTCTTGCCTTCTGATAACCATAACTCTTCTTGAGGCATGGAAGCAATACTCTGAACTTTCTAGGGAGCTGGAGGTTCTTTTATGGTGTTTAATGTTTTTCATTCAACAAAGATGGGGAAAAACTTAGGTAGTCAACAAACCTTAATGCTTTGCTGGGAAGTAGCTATTTGTAAAATGGAAATGAGTAAAAGTTTATTTTGTGAGTATGTCTGTTTTGATGCGTCACCAAATCTATCATTATCCTTTAGCTTAGTGTTAAATGTGAAGCAAAAGAGAAAGCAAGAAAAACTAATGCTTGAGAAACCCTGCATACTCTGCCCTTGCAGAAGCCTCCTAAGTTACAACACATTACTAACACTTGAGTAGCTACAGCAGTTAAATTTTCCCTTGTTCAATACAACATGTAAAATAAACGTCATCTAGCAAAAGAGAATTTCTGACATATGCTCTCAAGAATAAAAATGTAAAAAACCCACAAATCCAGCACTTAAGAAAGCGTGGAAGTATACTGACCAAAAGCATGCAATGAAAAAACAGACCTTCATAATAAAGAGAGCAAATCTCAGCTACTGGAAGTTTCCCCATCTGCCATTTAAGCAATATTAATTTAAAACCAAAATACTTTTAGAAGAGAAGACTATATAAATGAATGTTATATGTACACGTACAGGTGAGGAATGAGCAAGTAATAAACAATTGAGATAAAACTGCTCTCACATTTGACACAGTGGTCTTCTAAACTATTAAATACTAGAGAGATGAAAGAATGGCATGCTGCTTCCAAGAGAAATGATCACACTTCACAGCAGTCATGGGAGAAAGGTCTGAGAAACTGCTGGCCAGGCACCTCTGCTGGGAGGCAGAGAGAACCCCCGTGCTGGGCTGGGGCTGCTGAGCCACCCCAGGGGGATATGCCCACATTCCTCTTGGGCTTCAGCTCCCTGCCACCTCACAACTCATGCCTGCAGGACAGGACCAGACTCCTTCTACCCCAGCAGGCACCAAAACTGACACTTCTTTGTATCTATACAAACAGTATATGCCAAATCAGGGGGTTGTCCTATCACTAGCTTGCACAGGTACTTGCACATGAGAAAGCAGGGCTAAGGTTAAGTCTATGAAAGCCAAAGAAAATAAATGCTAGCATCGTTTCTTTCTTGATCTATGACAGACAAACACCCGTTGGAAAGAAGCTGTTTCCCTATCAGCATACCCCACTCCAGCAACACAATTTCCAAAAAATACAAGTAGGGACTCAAAGAGAAAATGGAGACTGATAGAAGAACGAGAGGGTACATAGAGTAGTGTTTTCAATTGCTTAGATAAGATGCCTGCAGAGAAATGATGAAAGAATGAAACCAAGTAAGTAACATCATTCTAACTGTGCATGCTTACACTGGACCAACTTTCAAGATCAAGGGCCTTTTCTTCTCTGCCTTTTCATGCTCTGATGCACTCTAACGAGTCACTGCTTGTAGCAGGTTTTCCCAACTACCACTGGAAGCAACTTAGTTTGCATGTCCCCCCCAGCATTATACCACAGCAGCAGAGAGCACGAGCCAAATAAGTGTTCCTGCTAGTAAAAGGGACCTTCCTTAAAGCATGTCCCTCATAATGGGGTGAGAGACAATTTTAACAGTTACTGTGGTAAGAAAAAAGCAGAAGAGACAAAGCTATCAGATCAGATACCAGTGGGAGGGGGAAAGTGAAAATCATCCAATTTTACACATAAAACAAGAACAAAACAATTATTTGGGGCTTCATACAGAATACACCAGAATAGTTCAATGTCTTCCCAGTTCCAAGATTTGACAAGTTCCTGGATCAAGCTTGTCTAGCTTTTCAGTTTGGGAAAGAAGTTTCACTCAAGCTCCAGTCTGCTCACAAGAATAAGCTAGGACCACTGAGATAATCCTAAGCAATTAAACACAGCCATGGGTCTGCATCATAAATTCACCATCGGTCTGGTGTGGCCCTACACTTCAAACATGAGTAGGTGTTGTGCTGGACTTGAGGACTGTTAGAAACTAGCACATTGCCCACCTTAGCTTCAGTCCTCTGTGGCTGAGCTTTGGCAAGATGTAAAACTACATCCTAACTTCCTTCCAATATCCTTCAGGAAACATTCACATCATTTACTGCAGTCAATTAAAAAAAAAAAAAAAATTGTTTCTTGGAATAGTCTGCATTCATCCTGATCACATCGTACCTTTGTGCAAGATAACATCCGTGACACTGAAGTCAGTTTAAGATAGCAGGACAGAAGCTGAAAGCTGTATCTCCAGACAAAGCAACAGTTTCACAGAGCAACAAGAAAGACATCGATTGGGACAAAGTGCTTCAGAACATCTGTAAGCAACAGACAACAAACTTCTCTACAAAACATTTTGGGGAGACAAGGAAATGATGGCAGAAAGGAACTTACTTGATTTTACTGAAGACAATGTCAACATCTGTGATTGTCACGTTCTTCCCATCTATCACATGACAGTCCTTACAAAGCTTTGACCAGTTCTTCCCATGCATTTCTTTTCCTGTGGCTCTTGTATCACCATGGATGGCAAATTTTCTAAAGGCCTCTTCCAGAGCACTTATTTCTCCTGCCATAGCTCCCTCATGGGAGCTGTTTGAATCATAGGATAATCGTTTTGCTGCTCGGTCCTTTGTTGGATCTGAAGGAGACTTTGGAGGAGTCTTATTCACAGGTTTGGTTGACTTGACTTTATTGTCAGCCATTGTGCTACAAAGAAGAGGAGGGTAAACTCATTACATTCGTTTGCACTAGTTTACTTTCTATTAAGCTACAGGCTACAGTCCGTGGCACAACATATGAAGAATAAGTGCTCTATAAAGTCAGCAAGAACTTGGTGCCCTCCACCATCAAGCAACAGTCTGTATATAGTACTATGTAGCTCTCTACCAATTTAGAAATAAAATTTACCATATTAAAAAGAAAAGTCAGGGAAAGCACATTGCAAAAGAGGGCACAAACCTAATTTCACCATCATTACATCAGCCAACACTTAGAACACTTAGTGTTTCCTTTTGGTTTTTAAATGGCAATCACCACAGACACTCTGCTGATTTGAATAAAGTGTGTCCTTTACATTTTAGGTATTATTACCTATTTTTATTTCTGAAGGGAAAATAAACAGACCTTTATTTTCTGGACTGTGGCTTCTTAATTACTTTTTATGGAAAAACGGAGATATCTAAAAGTGCAGCAAAAATATTACTGTTATAACTCTTACATTATATAATGTAAGGACTAACAAGTAAGGAAGCCTCAGAAACGTTTGGACAAGTCTCTCTTGTGCACACCACTGTCTCACACCCTCTTCAATATGATAGCTGTAGCCATTGAAAATATTTTTTACTGATTTTCAGTTGCTAATATATTACAAGTTTATAAAGCTGATCTGGGAAAAATGCTTAAAGGAAGATATTTGGCCTTAAGAAAGATAGTTCACTTCTAGACTTAGCTCTCTCGGACAACAATGAATGAACTGAGTATTTCTGGGCCATGGGGGAACAGGACACACTGTAGGAAAGGCTTCAGTTCTGAATGGTGAAATCTGGTATGCAAAGCAGAATCATTTCAAAGAAATCCTCACCATCTGAAACAGGAGGTCAAGGATAGATGGAAACTAGGGCTCTGCTGTAGTTGCCAGAAGTTGTCATGGATACCCCTTTTCTTGTTGAACCCTAATTGCAGTTTACTTGTTAAAAGGAACAGCAGCTACTTGGTTTATGAAAATACTGACCTAACCTCAACTTCAACATTTATTAAAACTAGAAACAACCCATGCTGAAGAGAACTGCATTTGTTAATATATTATATTAGAAGGTAAAGAATTCCATAACACAGGATATGAAATCAAGTCTTTAACAGAGTCAGATCCTTTAACTTTTGTTAGTGATTAGAGACGAGGAAGGAGATCATGCTGTGTTGAAGAAATGATCTCTTAAAGAGAAATACAAAATAACCTGTTTGCCAAAAGGTCAAGATCAAATGCAATTTTGAGTCTTCCTTACCCTTTTTTCTCTGGACAAAGGGATCAGAAGGTGCTTGCTAGCTCCTGCTAGAAGTAAAGATTAGCAGTACTTTGGGGAGAAGCCACAGCAGGGTGATAGGTGGAAGTGACAAAAGAAAGTGGCTACTCTAAAATATGAATTCTAAAAGTTGGTAAAAAAAAAAATTAAACCTCTATTCAAAAGCATGAGCTGTGTAGGTGATGACTAAAACAATCACAGCTAAACAAAGAAACGCCCTTCATCACCATCCAAGCTGTCTCACATGCACACAGTTAGATAATAATACATTCCCAGAGGCAGCAGAGGGAAGGAAGGTGGCACTAGCCACCAATCCCATCCTCTCCAAATACTTCTGGCTCCAACCTAGCAGGTCCATGTCACTAAAAGCAGCCATGTAAGACTTTAAGAAAGAGGTATAAGCAGGTGCTAAAGTTGAGAAAAGTTTGTGGAAGAACAACTGTTCCAAAAAACTATAGTTCCAGACATACCCAGAATATTTAGCCAGCTTGTTGCTGTGTTAGGAACTGCTACAACCGCAGCATCACAGAATGTTAAGGGTTGGAAGGGACCTCTAAAGATCATCGAGTCCAACCCCCCTGATCTGTCATGCAACACTCTTTTAGTATCATGAAAAACCAGTTCTTGTCCCGTCTCTCACTCTGCAATAGGTAACACATTATACAGACAGCGATTAAGCCAGGGATCAAACTCACTAAGGTCATAAATAACTCATGATAAAATAGACTGGAAGTGTGGATCTGTGTTTTCAGCACATGCCTAACTCATTAGAAAAAGTTCTCATATCATCAAACTTCCTTTCAGCCAGTAACTACAATACATACCCAACTGCAGGCAGTCAGCTGGAAGGACTCCCCTAGATAAAGTCATGTATTAATCTGGATCCTCCAAAAAAACAAAAGAAGGGACAAGCAGGCATTGTTTCCGTGCAAGCCAGTTGCTGCTTCTCTATGGGTGCATGAATACCAGGTACATATAAATAAGCCCAAAGCCTCCATACTGACCAACTGTCAGCTCTCCTGATGGATTTATATTAATTTACACTTTTACTTATCCACATCCTCTGAAGGTGTCGACACATTGCAGGAATTCTGGTAAAGCTTTGATTTAGATCTGGGGGAATTGCTCTTAGAAGTAATCCATCTCTCAGCACCCACAAGGAAGACCTGAACACCTACTAAAACCCAGAGTACTTTTGCCAATAATTTCAGTAGCTTATGCAACTCTACAGAATACTCATTCTGGTCAGAATTCCTTGCAGCACCTTCCCTGCCCTGCCCCAAGAACCAAGGCATGGCTAATCTGCTCACGGGGTGCAGACGCCTTCGGATTTGCAACAGAATTCAGCACTGCTGCCATTTCACAGACAGGGAAAGCAAAGCAGAGGGATGAAGAAACGTGTCCGTTCTGCTGCCAGAGTTCTGCACATAATGAGGATGCTGGGACCTGTACTTCATGCTGCTCTAATTATTAGGCCACATAAGCAGGTATATTATTGTGTGAAATGCTCTGAGGAACCAAGTTTCTCTGACTCCGTGAAGGAAGCATAAACACAGTCTCAGCAGCTGCAAATGCATTAATCAGTTGGTGATCTCCACACCGAAAATCTGCTTTTCAAAAGGAGTGAAACTTAAAAAATAATAATAAAAAAGATCAACGGGAGGTTCTCAGAAGTGTGAGTGCCTGGCTTCTGGGCCTATACCATGTACTTTCTCATCTGCTTTGTCTAGCTTGCCTCTGGCATGCTAGGAATATTCTGTCACAACAGAAATTGGGTTACCTTGGAAGCCTTCTTGCTTCATTAACTGCCGTGGAAATTATTAAGAGTGTATTTGTCCAAGACAGAAAAAAAAGTAGATACTTCTTACAGCCTCAGACACAAGCCAGTTAACAGAACAGGCAGCTTATTTTGAAACAGCTCATCCTTTAGAATATTTACCAACCAAGAACTGGCTAAACTGGTCCACAGACCAGGGATGTGTCCTAAATCTCTGCCAAAATGGTGGGCAGAGATAAAAATCAGTGTTCCTATGGAGAAAACCCCTGAGAAGTCTGATGTATCCACTCAGACAGACCTGGAAAGGATAGTATAGGTGGTAGGTTGCAGCAAGTGCCCAGATCCTTCTCCTGATGTGAAGGTAAGCACTGGTAGAAGGTGCGTGCAGGGTGAGGATCTGTTTCGCCAAGTGGCTGAATTGCAAGAAACAGTCATAAGGCTGTGCAGCACTAGAGGAGCTGAGACAGAGATAGATACATGGCTTCACAACCATGTTCCTGTAGCAGACACCACTGAGAAAGAGGCACTTTGGACCCTGGTGACCCAAAAAACAGGACTCTTCTTCCTCCTCCACCTTCTAATATCACCACCAAAACCAGATAGGAAGCTCAAACACCTTTAGATACCCACAAGCAAGTTCTCACATAGTGGATACCATAAAAAGAAATGACATGTGGTTGCAGAGCTCTGTTAAAGGGCACCGAGGCATCCATCTGCTGACCCGAGAGGCAGTCACAAGAGGTATTCTGCCTCCCAGGAGTTAAGATCCAAGACACTGCCAAGAGGGTGCCACAACTTGTCAGAAGCACTGACCACTATCCACTGTAACTCTTCCGTGGGGCCAGGAATAACACTGGGAGCCAGAACCTGGGTAGCATCAAGAAAGACTATAAAGCCCTGGAGATGCAAGTGAATAACACTGCTGCCAAAGTTCTCTTTTCCTCCATTTTACCAATTAGAGGACACGGTGGGACAGCTCCCCTGACTGGAATGCTGTCATGGACAGCTACATACCTTTTCAGAAAGACAGGATGGCAAAGTGAGGCGTGGAGTTGCTCTTTGTGTGAAAGAGTAACTAATAGGGGTGACATGGTGTTGGTGTTTACTACAGGCCACCTGATCAGGAAGAGGAAACTGCTGGGTCCTTCTACAGTGAGCTGAAAGCAGCCTCACGATCGCAGGCCCTGGTTCTCATGGGGGACTCCAACCACCCTGGTATCTGCTGGGAAGGCTGCACAGCCAGGCACTCAGTCCAGGAGATTATTCAGAGCACTGATGCTACAGGTGGTGAGGTGCCAACAAGGAGAGCTGTGCTGCTGTAATAACAAGCAAAGAAAGACTGGTTGAGGATGTGAGGGCTGGGGACAGCCTTGTCTGCAGCAGCTGTGGGATGGTGGAGTTCAGGATCATGTGAGGAAGAAGCAGGACAATAAGTAAAATTGCAACCCTGGACTTCAGCAGAGAACTTCGGCCTCTTCAGAGATCTACTTGGAGGAATTCTAGGGGTTAGAACTCTAAAAGGGAGGGAGGTCCAAGAGAGCTGGTTAATATTCAAGCACCACTTCCTCCAAGCTCAAGATCAGTACACCCCTGTGAGTAAAAAAATCAAGTACAGAAGGCAGAAGACCTGCACAGATGAATAAGGAGCTTCTGGAATAACTGAAATGGAAGAAGGAAGCTTACAGAAGGTGGAAAAAGGGACTGGCCACATGGGAGGAAGAGACGTAGGAGCACTGTCGGAGAGTGCAGGGATGCAACTAGGAAGGCTAAGGCCCACTTGGAATCACACCTGACAAGGGATGTCAAGGACAACAAGCAGGGCTTCTTCAAGTACATCAGTAGGAAGAGGAAGACTAGGGAAAATGTGGGCACGATGCTGAATGAGGTGGTTGCCCTGATGACACAGAATAGGCAAAGTTACTGAATGCCTGCTTTGCTTCAGTCTTTCCTCCTAAGGCTGGCTGTCAGGAACCCCAGTCCTTGGAGACAAGGGAGAAAGTCTGGAGAAAGACTCTCCCTTGCTTGAGGAGGATTGGCTTAGAGCTCAGTTAGGGAAGTTGGGCACTGTCCTGGTTTGAGTGAGAACAGAACTAACTCTGGTCAGTGATTCGACTTTTCAGCTCAGTTCTTCTCACTGCCTGCACCATCTGAAGGCAGCAGCCTGTTCTCACAGACAGTGGCTGCTGCTGGCACTGAGAACACCCCAAGCTTAGAGTTGCTACCAAGGGTTGGGGTGCAGACCAAGGCCACTGCTGGATCCTGGGCACCACATTGGGGGGTGCAGAAAAGTGAAAGGTGGCACCTGCAGGGAGGAGTGGACAGGACAGGTTAAAATAAATATAAAAATATACATATTGCTCTTTCCAACACTTCTGCTCTTTGCAACAAGTATTCAGACCAAAAAATGCCCCACCTCATGAATGAATTTAATCCAACTGATCTTCCTTGCACTCTCACCTTCCAAAGGGGGGGGAATATAACAGATTAATCTGCAAAAGCAGCTGTACATCTTTTTAGGTGGCCAAGAAAAATGGAACTCTACATTCAGTCAGATAGCATCTCTCATGCATGTGACCACATCAGACATTTGGATGAATGCTCAAGAAAACAGCAGCCAGGAATCTACTGATTTTACTGAGAACTTGAATCAGTGTAGGGGGAAAGAGGTGGTGGACCCCTTGCAATGTCATTAACATAGCCAGCAAGTTGAGGTGCCTGGTATTGCATAAAGATTTGAAGAACCGTATGTTGTTAACATTAACAATTTTACTTCTGTTTTAACCTCACAATGAGCTTCCTGGTTCTCCCATAAACCTACCAGCCTCAACCTCCCCACACCTACCTTCTCAGCCTAGCCAAACCACCAGCCTTCCCGAGGATATTTCTTAGATGGTCTTCAACCTGAAAGGTCATTGGCCTTTAGAAAATAGGTATACTACAAAGAATTCTGCCCACAGGAACACAACCTAATAGTTTTATATTAACTGTTACCTCTTTCCACCTTCCTTCCTGCACATCAAGTATCAGGAAGCATGCAAGTGCTTAAGGTGTCATTTTTATCAGAATCTGTTTCTGCACTTTTGGTAAAACTTACCCACTGCACCACAAATAGTCACTATACAAGATTTCTTAACACCTTCCAGCACATCCAAGCAAAAACAAAAAAAAAAAAGAAAGAAAACTTCTCAATGACCATGAGAGGTGCTACTTTCATGAGTGAAATGGATTCACATTATCAAACTGTACAAGGCATTTGAGTTCATGTGACTGCATCTGTTTTATTTTAGTATTTGATCTATCTTCCCCATGTTTTAAAAATGTTACAGAACTGCAGTTAAAGGCAATTCCAAGTTATTTTCTGTCTGTAATTATTTATGCCAAATAAAAACAGCAGAGGCAAGACACGGCAGATGGGATCTTTTTCCCACATTTTTGGCGTAAACATTCAAGCTGAGGGAAGGGATAAACCATCTGGAGAAGGGCAGCATCCTCCTAACAAAATGTAATGCTTTAGACAATGCTCTTAAAGCTTCCCTTAAGCTTTCTTCATAGCTATCAGGAGGAACCAGAGTTAAGGCATTTCTCTTCTGAGTTCTGCTCTGGGCATATTTCCCCACGTGTGATGCTCAAGTAAGAGCCATCCATTTACCCGAGCATACAGCACTGAAGGCAAACGAGCAGAGAACACCGCAGGCAGAGCAAAGCCAACACAACTCCATCTACATTTAAACCCATCTTTACCTAAAGAAAATCATATCCTTTTAGAGGCTTTATGCAGAACTGCATGGCTGAACTGCAAGTTCTCTTAAATAGCACTCTGGACAAGGGCAGGGCTGGCTAGAAGACACTTAAAGCCCTCCAGCAAGGACACACACAGAGTAACAAAAAGGTGGTTACTCAAGTTGACCAATGTTTCTCCTTAGCAAAGCAGTTTTTCAGACTGTGATGAAATTACATACGCCATTAAAGGAACAACTTCAGAAAACATTAGCACAGAGATTATTTTGACCTCCAATAAATGGCTGTGACTCTTATTTCTAAAAACTACTTCTATCTGCCTACATAGTTACTGCTACAAGATCACTTACACACAAAACTCAGTTTAGTTCTTAGTAAATTACATTAATTACATTCCTTCATTCCAAATGATCACAAAATATTGCCTCTTTATATATGCATAAGTGAAGAACTATAGACAGACACACATACCTTTATCAGCAATAGTTCTACTAGAACCTTTTTTTCTTTTAAAAAGACACATGTGCACCTGACAACACTTGAAACTACACAAAGACTAACCAAATAATAACAATACCCTGTAATGCTGCTGTGTCACTTGCACAAGGTTTCATTTCTGAAAGCAAAAGCATACATGCAGGCATCCCCATCATGTTTAGGTACCAGTGAGCTCTTACTATGACTTCTTCCATCATGCAACTGTGCCATTTGAGTATTCCTCTTACTAAGTATTTATTCTGAGCTCTACTGGGCTGCTATCATTGGTAGGTGAAGAAATAATCTGGACACAAATATTCTGCCATTTCACACACAGGAAAGGATACAAGCCAGCATCTAGGACATCCTTCACAGAAGATGATGTATATGACAACAAAAGAGGAGCCTCAACTGTTTAAATGAGGTATTTTTTCATGGTGTATTGAAAAAAGACTTGGAAATCAGTGATCCAAAAAGAGTGGAAGACAACAGCTGCTCTCCACAGCAGTTAGTCATACAATTAGTTACAGCTCCAAATAACATGCTCGGCCTATCATCACTCTAGGATTAGTGGAGTACGGGGTTCCTGACTTGTAACATTACAACTGTAGAGTATGCTTAGCCTCATCTCGTCACACACTGTACACTGTCCCTTCCCACCACTTCCATCCAAAGCAGACTAGAATCTGAACTTTCAGAGAACCCTCTCAAAAGACTTCTGCCAAAGCCACGAGTAATGAAGATGGAAGGAGATTGCTTCAAGCACAAGTAAGATGGGGGTATTCTGTAACACCTACAGGTCAAAATAGCAAAAGAACCAAGGTGATGCTATTGACAGGGACAGAATCAGATCAAAGAAAAAATGAGCCAACAGAAACTTGCAGGTTTTGAAAGCACTGCAAGATTTAACATCATTTCCGATCAAAGAACTGGGGATAGTGTAAGAGGTACAAAATCATGAGCCAAGATGTTACATCACAAGAGACTTAAAGAACTTCACCAATGCAATTTGTCAGGTGATTGAAGTCATTTGAGCGAGGTATTCAAACACCTTTGCAGAGAAACTGCATCACATACTGAATGTCTCTTTACTGTCAAAGATCAAAACCACTCAACAGATGAAAACTGAGGCTACATCAGAGCAAATGAGCAGTAAAACTTCCTTAGGGAGAGACAATCAACCAGCGGAAACACTAAAGGTAACTTCCAAGCATAGCTGCAAATGCTTCACATCCTGACATTTGCACATTAGACTTTATTTAGTACACAAGATACACTTAGTCAAGCATCTCTGAAAGACTTTTCTCAAATGTATGTCACTGGTCCTTCTATGCTTAGGTTTATACTGATTTTTCCTTGTCGTATTGCTGGGCACTACAGAAAAGAGACTGGCTCCTTCCATTTGACACCCACCCCTCAGATATTTATAGACATTAATGAGGTCCCCTCTCAGTCTTCTCAAGACTAAACTGTCCCTGTTCCCTCAGTTTTTCTTCATAGGAGAGATGCTCTAGTCACTTAATCATCCTTGTAGCCTCCGTTGGACTCTTTCCAGTAGATCCCTGTCTCTATTAAATTGGGGAGCCCAAAACTGGACACAGTATTCCAGGTGTGGTCTCATCAGGGCAGAGGAGGAGGTGAGGAAAACATCCCTAAACCTGCTGGACACAGTTTTCTTAATGCACCCCAGAAGCTCCTTGGCCTTTCTGGGCACAAGGGCCCATTGCTGTCCCATGGAGAACTTGCTACCCACTGGGACTCCAAGGTCTTTCTCCTTGGTGCTGCTTTCCAGCAGAGCAACCCCTAAGCTGTACCACTGCCTGGTGTTATTCCTCCACAGATGCAGGACTCTACACTTGTCCTTACTGAGTTCTTTCACATTTATTAGCTCCTTTAAGATGGACTGTTGTGGTACTGGTCCTTTTCATAGTGAAACTGGATGAGAGAAACAGATACGTATTTGGTTTTAATTTAAGAATAAGCAGTCATCAACAACAAAAGAATGCAATTGTGAGCAAAAGCTCTTAGCATTTCAATTTCCATTACAAGAACTTCCTTAGTACTGATCCAACAGAACACCATTCCTCAACTATGCATTTAAGAACTTTTTTGAACTAGGACTGCATCCCTCAGAGATTCAAGCAAAAACTTACATCCTTCATTTTTTATTTAAGTTTCTCTGTGCTTATTTTGCTGAATGCTCCAATACTTGAACACTGACACACAAGAATACTCTTGAGATTAACCAAACTGGGCAAGAATTAATTTCACAAGATTACTTAAGACAGGTGTCCTGAAGATTCATTTTTGTCTTTTCATCTCTCACATAATGTACTGAGGCTTTGGTCCATATACTCTTGGTTTCTAGCTCTTGGGTTTCTATCCAGGACATACATATCCTGGATAAAATCCTGGAAAATACCCAACTGGATATTCTCATATCCAGTTCATATCACACACTACGAGGCAAGGGACAGATGAGGAGGCATAGAAAAAGAAGAGGGAACCTTAAGACAACTGGTAAGAGTAAGAACCTAGGCTTCTCCACATCTGCCTTAGAGTCCTGACGCAGCTGAGATTCCCTCTTCGAGCAAACTGAATTGCTCATCCAATACACATCACAACAGAGAAAACCCCCCTCTGTTTTGATGGACATACCACTATGAGACAATAAAAATCACAAAAATCAGTCTGTTCTGGCCTTGCTCCTCTGAGCATTGCTTTCCTGTTTGTTGGGACCCCTGTACATTAGTTGGGCTGAGTATAACTTTGTTTACTTTCTACCAGCATTGGGATCACTTGGGCTGTTTCCATCTGTACTCATTTCAACTCAAGAGTCTTCTCCCCTTTTCCCCATCTCCTTTCTTCCCTGGGGGGGTGATGGGGTGATAGAGCCAGCCTTAGAGCTAAATGTAGACAATCCACTAAGAAATTTCTTTATCCTGAACTTGTTCTTTGCGACTATGTATTTTTTGTGGGATTGGGCACATGAGGCAGATAAGAGGAAGAAAGAATTAAACCAGTTTATCTAAAACACTGGGGAAAAGGCAAAACAATGCGATTTTTCCTCTTTTGATTTTGAAATCAAAATTTAATTTCAAAATTAAGAAAAAAAACCACTATAGAGAATGATACAAAGTAGGCTGAAGATAAAGTGTTTTGTATTGAGTCGATGTAACTTAAAATTTTTATTCTGACTTTCAGCATTTATCAAGTTGAATTCATTTTAAAAACCTCCCAAACCAAGACATTACTCATGTCCCAAAAGTGTCCTTTGATACCAGAACTTCCCTAGGAAAACTGTGCAAGTCTTGCATTCAGTTCCCTTTGCCCTAAGATAGGAGGAGGAGGAAATACATCCCTGGATAATGCACACACACCTACCAATGCATCCTTCTTACCAACAGCTGCATTTCCTTTTTTGTACCACTTGCAGTATTTTGTTCTGTGTTTTGGATCATAATATTCTGGGGACCAAGCTCAAGATTTTGTTCCATGATTCTAAGTGCACCTAACACATTAATTAAGGTTCCCTGAACACAGTTCCCAGACACCGTAACAATACAAACAGTAAGCAGAATATTTCTTTTCAGCTAATTGGCAGAGGCACCTAGAACCACTTACGCCTATAGCAGTCACGCCAGTGTGGCAGAGAAACACCGGGGGTGAAAATTCTATACCTGCATTTGATTTCAGCTATACATGGCATAAAAAATGGGGTTTGGAGGGAGGAAAAAAAACCCCAACCTGTTTGTTGCTTGCTGAAAAGAGTCCCTTCCATTTCTTCAAGGGCTGCAGGCAGCACGCATGTACAAATAGAAAGGACATGACATCATCGAGTGACTACACCGCAGGAAAGACTGCTCTTGGGGTAGGTTTTTCTTCACACAGTGATACAGGCTTGTGAATACAGCCACATTCTCCCACTGATTACATAATCAGAGCATGCAAGGCAAGAAAATGATCCCATCTTGTTTTTGTTTGCTTCTTATCATTTCAGATCAAGTTACCGAGTTCAAAGATTGCATGGTTTATTCTCTACAATGTTCTGAGATTTATTAAGCACAATTAATTGCCTCTGCCTATAATCAGAACCCACTAACCTTAATACACAGTGACATAACTGCCTTCCCCCTCCCATATTAAGACACACAGAAGTACAAGAGGTAAAAAATAACTTCTATCATACAGCTGCCTGCAGAAAGTAATGGGGATGAAAGAGCTAAACCTACAAAAATTACATTAAAATTCTCTTTTACACCACAGTCAATCCACAGTTTAAATCGGGCACAGAAACAAATATTTGCTGGGTGTACATTTCCATTTATAAAGATCTTTTCTTACATTTACAAGGGTCAAGTGCAAGCACTGCAGGGAGGTTCCTACGTGGACTTCATCTGCAATCTGATCCTTGCACGGCACGCTGTCTAAGCCTTGCACTGTACGATGATTTAATACTGGACACACACTTCAGCAGTTACAAATGATGGACTATTTAAAGGTATGTGACTGTGACCCGCAGAGGTACAGAAACATTCAAAACAGCATTTTAGTTTGGTTTTGGGAAGGGTGAGGTTGTTAGGGTAGGGTCTGTAAAAAAACGTAATTTGAAAAAGGGGATTAAAAAATGGCCATTGACATTTTAAATTGTATATATTCAATAAACCATCATGCCATTTTAAGCTCGAAACGATGAAAATCTATAGGTACCCCTCCATTTTTCCCCACCAGGTTTTCACAGCAGCAGAGGAAAACAAAACAACCCAAATCTTCACATTTCGTTATCACTTGCCAACCTTCTAAAGCTTGCTATTAATGATACCAGTTGAGAAAACAGCGTGAAGGCTCAGTAAAAGCAATTTATGGCGTCCTCATATCACGCGTTTCATTTCAGGCTGGGGGTTGGTTTTGCCCCTCCTTTTATTTTCTTTTTAAATAAGCACAAGCAGTTATACAACTCCGTAAACAAGATTTCCCCCTCTAAACCTGCTCACGCTGGCTCTACAAACCACGAATAGGGAAATTCGGGGTGAGCAGCACCTCCTGGCAGGCTCAGAAGCTGTCAGTGTTTACCACACACACACCAAGGTGTGCTCAGCACCGTGTAGCATCCACGCAGCTTCCCCGGGGAAGGATTCACGCAGGTGTAACAGCTTTTACCCCGACTGAAGCAAGCTGACTTGGGCGGGGGGGGGGGGATCTGTGTTGTGCATTTGTTTTCAAACCAGCCAGCCGGGGTCACTGATGAATTCACGGGATTTTGCCCCCTCCTGTTTTTTTTACCCTACTCTGTTCTCGGCTTTATATCTGCGCGTGATGCGCTGCGGTCCTAGATAGATGCTGGTTTTGATGGAGGACGCTGCATGGGAGGGCAAGGCGGAGACAAAATCCCTTCAGATAACACTTGGGCACTAAAAAAAAAAAAAAAGGGAGGGGGAAGGAAGGCAAACCGTCTTCACCCATCAACCTCCATACCGTGGGATCGCTTGCTCTGCGCGGAGCAGAAGCTACAGCGCCTGAGGCTCTGTGCCCGCCCCCCGAGGAACGCTGCCGCTGCGCGCAAGGTGCCGCTCCCCACCGCTCCTCGCCAGCCGCCCCCCGCCATCTGCGCGCATCGCCCGTCCCCGCCCTGCCGCCGCCCGGGAGCGGTCCCCCGGCCCCGCACACGTTACGGCCCCGCAGCCCCTCGCCCAGGCCGGCGGGAGATGCAGCTTCTGGGGCGTCTCGCGATGGGCGGGCGGAGGGGGGCAGCTCCGCACCGAGCCCCTCTCCCCGCAGCAGGGGCGGGGAGGCAGCGAGGGGTTAATCCTGCGGAGGAAGGCGGCGGCCGCTGCCGTTGCCGCTGCCTCTCCCGCAGCCCCCCGCGGCCGTTACATAACGCGCAGGCAGCGCCAGGGACGGGCCGCCGGTGGCAGCGGGGCCGCCGGTTGCAGCGGGGCCGCCAGCCCGGGGCGGCTCTGACAACGCGCCCGCCCCCTCCCCTCGCCTCGCGTCCTCGCTCTCCCAGCGCGAACCAGCTCGCCACCCCGCTGAAACGGGGCGGGAGGGCGAGAAACGCATCCCCCCGCCCCAAAGGAGAAAAGAGAGGGTCTTGCCTTGCCTCGCCTCGCCTCACCTCCTGCGCTCCACAGGGACCCGCTCACCGCAGGCTCTCGAGGGGCGGCGGGACCCGCCAGCCCAACCTGACCCTCGCCCGCGGTCCGCCGCTCTCGGCAGCCCGTGTCAAGGCGGCGCGGCGGCTTCGCCAGGCACCGCCCTCGCTGCCCGGGCATTGGCGAGCGCCCGACACCGCCCGCTCGCCCCTCCGCCCCTCGCCGCCATAGGCCGGGCGGGCTGTCCGGTGGGCGGGCGTGACCGCCCCCCGCGGAGCCCGAATAATGAATTAATGAGCTAGCGCAGGGGCAGCCGCTGCCTTAAATGGCCGGTTACTGCTGCCGGCCCCTCCGGCCGTTCCTCCGCGCTGCCTGCCCGGTGCCGGCGGCAGGTGGAAGGGGGACGCGGCCGGGAGACCCTGAGCGCTCCCCTCGGCAGGAGCGGGGGGCGATGCGGGGCGGGACGGTGACCCCCCAGCCCTGGCTGCCGCGGGACCGAGGGCAGCTCCCCCAGCTTCCGCCATCTCGGGCGTTCCGCTCCCGAGGGAAGCCCGCGGGGTGCCGCAGCCCTCTGCGTCGTGCCGGGTCTCGGCTCGGAGTGCTGCTCGCCTGCGCTTTACGCTCTGCTTGGTGACGAAATAAAAACCACGGCAAAGCCGGGCCTTCCATCAAACCGCAGCTTGCTGCTTGCCGGGGAGGCAGCCTCGGATTGGCACAGGGACGAGATGCAGCCATCAGCTTCATCTGGAGCAGCCCCGGCCAGCATCTAAGAGCACAGCGAGAGCAGAAGTCTCATGAACTGCTGTGCATCCTCATTCATGAGTTTGTAACTCGACTCCAATGACTCAGCGAAGCTTTGCTGCAGTGAAAAGCTCAATAACCCAAGTTATTCAGCAGGCATTCTTTATTTTGCGGCGCCGGACGCACAGGGGATCACTCCTCCGGACATGCGTGCCGATGCCAGCTGGGTGCACAGTTTATGTGCAGGCTGAACATACAGATTCATGCTATTTCTCAGAAAGGGCAGGCGTATGCTAATGAGTTCCTGGAACGAGACTCCTGCGCTGTCTGAAGTTAACGGGATGTTTTCCCAGGCAGTGGCTGCTCCCAGCAGTGACAACGCTCCATGGTGAGAGTGGCTGCCCAGGGCTGGGGTGCAGACCAAGGCCACTGCTGGGTCTTGTGCACCCTGTTGGGGCCGTAGAAAGTAAAAGGTGACACATGAGATGAGTAGCAGACAGCACAGGTGACCCTCAAATGACCAACGAGGGTTTAAATCCCATATACATCGTTTTTGATATAAAGCTGAGGGATCATGAGGGTCAAGCTCTCTTCTTCTGTGGCCCAAATGTAAGGAGGATTCTGTCCATTCTACCTTTGATCCTGATCTGTGTGTTTCTGAATCTGTTCCTAGAATCCAGCTCCTTAATCCATTTCCCATCTGCTGCTGAGTGCAGTCTGGGATCTCCCCAGTGCCTGCTCCACAGCATGAGTGGTGATGCTGGCATAACTGCCATCAGGGGGGTGGGTTCAATACTGCCTTTCTGTACATTGTTATATATTCAATTTTATTATTATTTTCATTAAAGCTGTTTTAGTTTTTCCTTGTAATCCATCAGTTTCTCTCCCTTATTCCCTTTCTCTTTCCCTTTGAGAAGAAAGATGGGTTATCAGAGAGCATCTGTTATTCACCTAGTGGCCAGCCCAGCCTTTAAACCTTGACAGTCCCACAGACTTACATATGTTCAGGTTCTTCAGGTGGTCTCAAACCTAATCTTCTCTTACAGTGGGAGGGACTTTGCTCTTCTAGTCCCTGCCTTGCAGTCCGTCCACTCAAGAGGTGTGGGAAGAGAGGTTGCCAGTGAAGACTGAGTCAACAACATAGTTGAGTACCTCAGCCTTCTACTTGTCTGCTGTTACCATCTTGCCAGTCATGTTCATCAGGGGAGTACACTTTCTTTGATCTTCTTTTTCTGGTTTACGTATCTATAGATGTCCTTCTTATTTTTCTTTGCAAGGGATGCCCCTTGCCAAGTTCATCTCCTTGGCCTTTCTGATCCCATCCCTACACAACTGGGCAGCATGCCTTTACTCTTCCCAGAATACCTGTCCCGGCTTCTGCTGCCTGCGCATTTCCTTCTTGCCCTTTAGTTTGACCAGTGGGTCTTGATGATACATGCTTGGTCCTTTCCTGATTTCTTACACAAGATCATCCAGAAATCTTGCATCCTGTGGAAGGCATCCCTAAAGTTCTGCCAGCTCCATTCCGCTCCCTTGTCCCTGAGGGCAGTTTCCCATGGTGTTCTATTGTCTTGAACAGATGGAAGTTTGTTTTCCTAAAATGTGGGGTCCTGACTTTACTCTTCACCTGACCCATATCCCTCAGGACTGTGTACTCAACCAGTACAGGCTGCCTCCAATCCTGATGTCTCTGATTAGCTCACTTTTGTTGGTGACCAACAGGTCCAGTAACGCATACTCTGGTTGGGCTGCCCATTACCCGGCTTGAGAAGTGATCTTCGAGGCACTCCAGGAGTCTCTTGGATTGCCTGCAGATCGCCGTGCTGCTTTTCCAGCAGCTGACAGGGTGGTTGAAGTTCCCAAGCAGGCTGAGAGCCTGTCAGCTGGAATAAGAAGCCTTCATCAATAGAGTCCCCTTGATCAGGCAGCCTGGAGCAGACAACCACAAGGTTCCCTTTGTTGCCTTTGTCTCTCATTCCTGCCTATAAGCTTTTGACCTGCTCATGGCTGTTCTTCAGGGACAGCTCTTCACACTCCATCCACTTCTTGATGTAGAGGCCAGTACCTCCACCGGTCCTTCCTTGCCAGTCCCTTCTGAACATCCTGTAGCCATCAATAGCCACAATCCAGTCCTGGGACTCATCCCACCAAGTTTCAGTAACGGCAAATAGGACATAGCTTTCTAGCAGCATGGTGGCTTCCAAATTCTCCTGTTGGTTGCCCATACTGCATGCATTGGAGTAGAGGCATTTCAGCTGGGCTGTCAGCCATTTCACCTTTTTAGAGGAACACACCTTAATTCCTGTGAAGTGTTTCAGTGATGTTTCCTTGTTGGTTCCTGTTACCTCAGGGCCCCTGACTCATCTCCTTAAGACTTCAAGTGTGCTCCAGTGTACCCAGCACATCTCCCAGCAGTGGGCTGGGAGCCCTCACTAGCATCCCATCCCTCAAACCTCGGCGTGCCATCCCATGGCTTCTTATGGACAAACCTGATGTTATGCTCTCCCAGCTTCAAGTTTAGTTTAAAGCTCTGTCAGTCAGTCTCACTACCTCATGAATAAAGACCCTCTTTCCCTTTTGAGAAAGATGAATCCTCTCTGATGCCAGCAGACCTGGTGCCATATAGACCTCCCCAATCTTGAAAACCCAAAAATTCTAGTGGTGACTGTCACAAAGCCATGGGGGTCTGCCTGCAACTGGAAGGACAGAGGACAAAACTACCTGTGCTCCGAATTCCCTTACCAACCACCCCAAGGCCCTGAAGTCACTTTTGATTGCCCATGGACTACATGTTGCAGCTCCATTGCCACTCATATAGAAGAGCAGTAATGGGTAACTGTCTGAGGGCTGTACCAAGCTAGAAAGTTTCCTAGTGATGTCTTTACCCCGAGCCCCAGGGAGACAGCAGACCTCCCTAAGAGATGGTCTGTCTCACATATTGGACCCTCTCTTCCCCTCAGAATGGAGTCACCTACAACTACAATCCATCTTTTCTTCCTTATGGTGGTAGTCTTTTTGTGGGGAGTAAGCCTTTCTGACCCTGGCAACACCTCAGGTGTAGGTGGACCACCAGCTACATCATCAGATGACTTACCTTCCAAATTCAGAGCATCATACCTGTTGTAAAGAGGCACCTGGGAAGGAGAAGTAGGCAAGGAGGGGGCTTGCCCCCTGTGTAGACTTGCCTCCATTCACTCCTTTAAGTTACTGCCTTCTGCCTGGGGAGGGGAGGATACAGGATCCCCTTGATCATGTTGTGTTGGGTTTTTTCTGATGGATGTTTCTGTTTCTGTCTCAGGGAGGGTGAGCATGGTCCCAAACTTCTTAGAGTTTGTCAGATCCTGTGGGCTGATAAAAGTAAGGCTGCTGCACCTCCAT
Source organism: Todiramphus chloris collaris (assembly GCA_025345505.1). Lineage (NCBI taxonomy): Eukaryota > Metazoa > Chordata > Aves > Coraciiformes > Alcedinidae > Todiramphus > Todiramphus chloris. The sequence goes on from JANVCC010000270.1 coordinate 8,867,448, forward strand.
GCCTCCATCTCCAATCAGCAGCCAGACAAAACACGTATTCCCAGCAGGCACATATATAGAAACCCATTTCTGCTCCACATACATACATAAACACACATGGATAGCTACACAGACCCCTACAGACAGAAACACTCAGCACCCACACAAAAACAAACAGCACCAGCGGCTTCACCTTGTTCCCCTTTGGCCGATCAGGATGAAGGTCCATCAGCAGGAAATACATACCTACATGTAACATGGATTCCTCTGGTAGCTGAGACTAGATAGTCTATCCCTCTATCCCCCATCTCCCCCACTGCTGTATCATGGACATATGAACCCCAAGACCTGCAATCCCACTCCAGCTGCTGGTACAGACCTCACTCACAGACACAGACTATGGATCTGCTGGTACCTGGATTCTCAATCTCCCCTGCGGTGGTCCCCTAGATGTATGAGCCCCTAGGGCCTGCAAGCCCACTCTAGGTACTGGTACAGACCTCTCACTCACAAACACATGCACTGTGGATTTCTCAGGAGCTAGGGTTAGATGTGCAATCCATCCAGTAACTGACTGTGCATCCCAGGTCTCCCCAGTTGCTGGCAGCTGGGCAAGCTGGTCTCCGGATGCCACAGTCCCACTCTAGCTGCTCGTACAGATTGCCTTGCACACAGCAGCCCAGGAATATGTGGATCCTTCCAGTAACTGGGCACACGCTACCCAACAGCTTAGAGGTGCAGTCCATCCAGCTCGGCTCCGTGTTCTTTCCTGTTGCTTCTCACACAGAATCACACACACTCTCAGCTGACCTTTAGATTCAGATCTGAAGGTGATCAATCAAATCTAATCCATCAGCTTCTCCATGAGTTGGCATAGGCCTCCTGGTCCCTTTGGAAGCCAGTTTCTCCATTTGCCTCAATCCCAGAGACACACCTCATTCCCAGGCCTCTTAATCTCCTCTCCACCTAGCTTGGCTTGATGTTTATACTCTCACTTGGTCTGATTGCTCTTACCACAGACACATAAGACCTCTGCTATGGACTGCAGTTGTTGGCACTTGTTTTTATTCCAGTCTCTCTGGTTGATGATGCTGTTGTGTCACCATATGATCTATGGTCTGACTGTAGTTGCTGACACTTCAACCTCCATACAATCACATCCACACAGAACAGAGAGTCCCCTTATCCAGGAAAAGAGTTGGAAATGGAATTTAAGAAGAATGTAGGACAGCAGAAGATGACCGGGTGCAGGTCAGGAAAGCATACTGACCAGCAACCTGTTTACATGAGCAACCCCTTTTGTCCTCTTAGCCCTCTATTTACCCACTTGTTGCTCTCCAAGCCACCATGATCCTTCCCTTTCTTTGCCTTTGTTTTGTCTGCTAAATGTTCCATACTAAGTCTTGGGCGATCCCAAGGTTCCTTGAATGTCAGGAGAGGTTCAGAATTGATATTAGGAAACACTTCTTTGCTGAGCGGGTGGTCTAACCCTGGAACAGGCTTACTTAGAAGGGTGGTAGATGCCCCATGCCAGTCAGTGTTTAAGGGGAATTTGGACAATGCCCTTAATAACGTGCTTTAACTTCTGGTCAGGCAATTGGACTAGATGATTGTTGGAGGTCCCTTCCAACTATTCATATTCTATTCTTTTATTCTATTTATGCTAGTCCAGTGTAGTCTCCTCCTCCTCTCCTCTCCTCTCCTCTCCTCTCCTCTCCTCTCCTCTCCTCTCCTCTCTCTCCCTATTCTATTCTATTCTATTCTATTCTATTCTATTCTATTCTATTCTATTCTATTCTATTCTATTCTATTCTATTCTATTCATTTCCTGCATCCCATAATGTGTCCTATAGTCTCTAGGCAGTAGGTCCCTACTTCAATCCATAAGTTGCTCTTAAGAGCCTTTCCAGGCTCATCTGGTGGGTTTCAGGCCTGGACAATGGGCCTCAGTTCTCTTTTGTGACAGTCACGAGGGGCACTTGGGACAAGGGATCCTTTTCTCTGAGCTCCTCACAAGGATGAATGTTTGCCTCCTTGCCATTTTTGTTCTGTGCTACATTTAGTGTGCAGAGATGGGGTCTTTTTCAAATAACCTAACGACACTTAATTTCTGCATGCACTTTGAAGACCCGCTGTCCTCAGCTAGAGAGAAACATGGAGTTTTAATTTAACAATTCAATTTAACCGATTTTATGAATGTATTTTTCAGTCCTGAATGCATACTCTTGAAAATGTGCCACCATCCAGCTTTAGTAAAGACAAATGAGTCACAAAAAGAAATGAAGGACACCTCAGGGCAAGCATGTTCTGCCAACCTGGTCCTCGCTGGCCGCCGTTCCATCCTTCAGTTCACAGTCTGCCAGGTAGCTCACCCTCCAGGGCCCAGGGTGGGGATGAGAAAAAAAGGTTGTTTCTTTATTTCGTTCTTCAACTGATGTTTTTTGTTCGAGACTCTTGTCCTTTACACCTCCCAAACTAATTTTTATAGAAGTACAGTGTCAAATCACAAAAGCCCATTTTAGGGTCATTTGTATTGGGTTTCTGTGGCAAGGGTTTGGTAGCAGGGGGACTACAGAAGCAGCCCCCATGTCAGGCAGAGGCAGTTCCAGCTGGCTCCAAGACGGACCTGCTGCTGGCCAACGATGAGCTCAGTGGTAGCGCTGCGATGGCATGTTTAGGAAGGTGTAAAAAAATGCTGCACAACAGCAGCAGCCAGGAGAAAGGAGTGGGGATATGGGAGATGTAAGGTCCATGAATAAGGAGGGGGAGGAGGTGTTTCAGGCATTGAAGCAGTGAGTCCCCTCCCTTCATGGTGAAGACCATGGTGACACAGGTTGTCCCCTGCAGCCCGTGCAGGTCCATGGTGGAGCAGATACCCACACTGCAGCCCATGGCAGACTCCACACTGGAGCAGGAGGATGCTCCCTGAAGGAGGCTGTGACTCTGAAGAGCCTCTGCTGAAGCAGGTTTGCTGGCAGGACCTGTGACCCCACTGTGGGACCCACGCTGGAGGAGGCTGTTCCTGAAGGACTGTCCCCTGGGGAGGGGACCCATTCTGCAGCAGTCTGGGAAGAACTGCAGCCCATGGGAAGGACTGTGTGCCATGGGAGAGACCCCACACTGGAGCAGAGGAAGAATGTGAGGAGGAAGGAGTGATGGAGACAGAGCGTCATGAACTGGCAGCATTCCTCATTCCCTGTCCTCCTGCACCGCTAGGAGGAAGGAGGTAGAGAAGTCAGGAGTGAAGTTGAACCTGGGAAGAAGGGAGAGGTGGATCTGTTTTTTACATCTGTTCTTATTTCCCACTATGCTACTTTTTAAAATTGGTAACAAATATAATTAATTTCCCCAAGCTGAGTGCTTTTTACCTGTGACTCCTTGCTGAGCATTCTCCCTGTCCTTATCTTGACCCATGGGCCTTTTGTCATTTCTCCTGTTGGGAGAGGGTTTGGTGGGCACCTGGCAGCTAGCCAAGGTCATAGAATCATAGAATGGTTTGGACTGGAATGGACCTTAGAGATCATCAAGTTCCAGCCCTCCTGCCCTGGTAGGGACTCCTCCCACTTGAGGTTGCTCAAGTCCCCTTCTAACCTGGATTTGTCAACCCACCATATCATGAAGCTACCTTACTAAAGTACCTTTGGATTCATTTCAATCCTGTGTGAGAATTAACTCCATATTTTCAATCAGGAGATGGGTCAGTTCTTACTTGTCTGCATTTATTTTAACTTTTAACTCACAAAGGCTTCCATCAAGTGCTATGTGTGCCGTCAACATTAATTCAAAAACATACTGTGAATGCCACCATGCAGCTATGCTGTGGATTTCCACAGCACTCAGCACGCTTACTTTACATGGTACAAGTACACTGTTATGAGGAATTCCCGAGAGCTCCCAGAAGCCTTCTCATCCCAGAAGCCTTCTCATCCCAGAAGCCTTCTCATCCCTGCACGAAGAATGATTTTTCTCAGTACAGAAAATAACTGATTCAGTTTTACAGAAAACTGTTCTCTGCCACATGACAGGGCAAATCCCAAGACTAGTCCAACTCTTTCTTTGCTTAAAGTCTACTCCCTCACAAGAAATAAAAGACCCTTGACTGTGACCTTGAGATCTCAGTATCCTAAGGTTAGATACATTTCCCCAAGCGGTTAGTGCGGCTGTGTCCGTAGGCTGTAGCTGTGGCTGAAGGATACCATGTTTTCTTGTAGGCACGGGCCACTCTGGTAGTTCACATCTGACCTGATGATTATTTTAAATTCTCTTTTCCTCTTCTCTCTGGCGCACACTTGTTAGACGTTCCCAAGCCACCGCAGCAGAAGTGTGTTTCCGTAGAATCCAGGAACGCAGCTGAGTGCAGGCACTGGCCATACCCTGGGTCCTCCAGGGAATTTCAGAATGCAAAGCTCTTACAAGCCAGGGTTGGAGGATGGAACTTTCTTGCCTCTGGGGTGATGGCAACAGAGAGTAGAAAAACTAGGCTACAATTTCCCTTTCAGAGCTTCACAGTAAGAAAATTGCAACCAGATTTCATGCTGAATTCCAGAATATTATGGATTTTAGTTAACACTGTGAGAAGTTCACAGATCTATTCAAAATAAAACTGTACATATTTTCCTGCTTCATTCTCTCCATCAGCTAACATGACAGTTCTTCTTTCATTTCAGGACGAAGTCTTCTGTGAAAGATGTAGATCTGGTTCCTGCATTTATAGATTCTTGGACTCATTAAGGTTGGAAAAGACCTCTAAGATCATCAAGTTCAACCTTCTACCCAGCACCTCCATGACCACTAGACCATGTCCTGAAGCACCACATCCACCCATTTTTTGAAGCCCTCCAGGGATGGTGACTCCACCACTTCCCTGGGCAGCCTGCTCCGATGCTTGACTTCTCTTTCAGTAAAGAAATTCTTCCTAATATCTGATCTGAACTTCCCCTGGTGCAATTTGCAGCCATTTCCTCTTGTCTTGTTGTTACTTACTAGGAAGAAAAGACCAGCACCAGCCTCACTGCAACCTCATTTCATGCAGCTGTAGAGAGCAATAAGCTCTCCTCTCAGCCTCCTCTTCTCCAAACCAAGTAACCCCAGCTCCCTCAGCCTCTCCTCAGCACACTTGTTCTCCAGTCCCCTCACGAGCTTCATTTCTCTCCTCTGGACCTTGATGTCTTTCTTGTCCTGTGCTGCCCAAAACTGAACCCGGCGCTCAAGGTGCAGCCTCCCCTGTGCTGAGTACAGAGGGACAATCTTCTCCTGCTCCTGCTGGCCACACTATTCCTGAGCCAGGCCAGGATGCTGCTGGCCCTCTTGGCAACCTTGGCACACTGCTGGCTCCTGTTCAGGCACCTGTCAACCAACATCTACAGGTCCCTTTATGCTGGGCAGCTTTCCAGCCGCTCTTCCCCAGGCCTGGAGCATTGCCTGGGGTTGTTGTGACCCAAGTGCAGGACCCAGGAGTTGGTCTTGTTGAACCTCATACAACTGACCTCTGACCACTGACCCAACCTGTCCAGATCTCTGTAGAACCTCCCTACCCTCAAGCAGATCAACACTCCTGCTGAATTTTGTGTTGTCTGCAAATTTCCTGAGGATGCCTTGATCCCCTCATCCAAAGCACTGATAAAGATGTTAAACAGGACTGGTCCCAGCACTGAGCCCTGGGGAACACCACTAGTGACTGGTCACCAACTGGATTTAACTCTGTTTACCACAGCTCTCTGGGCTTGGCCATCCAGCCAGTCTTTAACCCAGCAAAGGGTACACCTTTGTAAGCCATAAGCCATCAGCTTCTCTAGAGGAATGTATCAGGAGATGGTGTAAAATGCTCTACTAAAGTCCAGGTAGATAATAAATACAGCTTTTCTCCCATCCACTCTGTGGGTCACCCAGTTTGACACAGCTTCCTTTCAAGTTGCTATCCTTACTGCATGACCCTGTTATTTCTATGATGTTTGTCATCATATGAATTCTGTTCAAAGGTTTTGCTATTTTATACGTGGTGTTTACATTTTTTCTTTCTCCTCCTTCCTTCCCCAGTTCTTTACTAGACAGAGAAATATTTTTTCCTGCTTAGGCCACTCCTTTGCTAATTAAGCTATTTCCACCAGAGCTGGTAAACTTTCTGGTCAACGTTAGTTGAGAGCCATGAGATGCAACACTGACAGAATGATAAATTAAATAAACACTGGGTGTTCAGCGAATCATCAGTTCCATCGTATCTTGAGCCAGAACTATTAAACTGTAAACAAAAACATTTTTCACATCATCAGGCCTGGATAGAAAAATGTATCACCAAGATCACATTATTATTATAAAAGGTCACTTCAGTTCACTTGTAATTTTCAAACATGTTATCATCAGAATATTTGTGTGAATCGAAAAGTATTAATTTAGTTGAAACTTCCATCAAAATGATGGAATTATTTTTAAATGCCAGGTAGTCACTCCATTTAGAAAAATAGGGGGGGTTCTGTTGCTGCTTTTCTTTTAACCACTTCTTGAAATAGTTACAGAAACCAAAAATCAATCAAGTCTGCTTCAGCCTTTCATCTGGTGAAAATCCAATACAACTTTCCACATTATATAGTCATAAATATATTGTATACATACATATACATTGCACATATATGTCCAACATACTTATATTGGTCAATATGTCATACTTCATTACACATCACCAATTTATGTACAGCTCTGTGTATAGCCTCAGTTGTTTACAGGAGGGCAAAACTGCCAGACCCCTACTAGCAGTACAAATCCATTTTTTATATATGAATTTGTATGGAATATTTACTTGTATAACAACATGGTAGAATTTCAAGTAGGTACACAAGCATACAGGACCATTCTCAAGTTTGACTTGGAACATTCTGTATTTTGCAATATTCTGTGCTGTAAAGAAACGAATCCAATGCTGTTTATGGACTCAGTGCTGCTCATCAGTTTTACTGAAATATAAATGAATAACAAAATCGTGCCAATGTAGATGCCAGAGTTCAGGAGATGTGCGTATGTATTGATCATCACAGAATCATTTAGGTTGGAAAAGACCCTTGGGATCATCATGTCCAACCATTAGCCTTACTCTACTGGTTATTTACATACCCTTATTTATATTTGCATATATTTATATATTATTTATATATATTTCTTTAGATTTGCACAAGCTCTCATTCACAAACAACATTAATGAGAAGTTGAGCTTGAATCAGAGCACATAGAACTTCAGAAGCTGTAAAGTTAAAAGCACTCTCACTCACTCTTTGTTGCACACCATACTTTTGGGGAGTACTTTATTACACACTCTTCCTTTCGAATGGAATACTCTTCTAATCCATACTAATTCTCTTCCCCAACTCCCTACCAAAAAGTGAAAAGGAATGAAATAAGACAATGCAGAACAGCTCTAGAAAAGGATAAACTTCTGGAGTTCTTGCTTTTAAATAAATATAAATAAATAAAATTCCTAGACATCAAAGCACATTAGAAGAAGGGGGTGGGTCTTACATTAAAGATACAGAATAAAGAGAGAATGGAAAAAAAATTCTTTGAGGTCAAACAACAAAACAAAATATTAAATTTCCTGCTCCTTGCCATAATTGGAGAGATGTTAAAGGCTGTGTTCCTTAAAGGGCCTGGGAATTTGATTTAACGTCTGAACCTCTGGCTTAACATGTTCCTCAACTGAGGACCAAGAAATGGGAACAGCCACATGAAGCAACACAGCTGGGAAGCACAGTCAGTTTAAAGGATTTATTCACAAGACTAAGCTTATAAATAAAGTCAGATAAAGTTTTAGGTGAGGGTTACCAGGCCTGTCCTAGAACCAGAACCAAAGTGCACTGCAGATTTGACGTCGAATCCCCTCTTTAAATGTTTTTATGCTAACTGGAAAGAAGAAGATGTGGTGCCACTCCTGGGTGTCCAGACCAGAACCCTTCAGCAGCCCGACGAGCAGACGAATTGCCATTCTCTCAAAGGAATGCTGTGGTCAATCCTTCAGGCTTTTTTTTTTTCCTTTGACCCAACTTAGACGTGATTCAAAAGCACATTATGTCATAACTGTAAAGCTGCTGTTCCACAAACTCTTTGGCTGCCAGTCTGTGACAGCCTGAGTCCTTCCCAAAGGCAACAAAGGAGAGAATATAATCTGCTTCATCATGCCCTTAGTAAACTAATGAAATAAATATACAAATGCACTTTTATTACTTCATCACAGAACTAGTTTTAAGAAAAAATATTGGGAAAAAAAAAAGCTGAACCCACAAAAACTGACTGTAAAAAGGCCACACTTTCTCCTGTATCTGTATCTGAAGGGGGTTGATAGAGCTCAACAAAAATTTTCTGTGAGCACAGATTATGAATAAAAAGAGGAGGCAAAGAGGGAAGAAGCATCTCACATGCGGGAAAAAAAATGTGAGTGTGCTTTTGCACAAAGGTATTTCTTCAGTTAAGGCCACTTTAAGGCTTCAGAATCTTGTACAGGATTCATACAGTCCTAGAAGGAGGACCATGGATATGGCTGGAAAATCCTTCAAAAAATGGTAGCTAGTGGAGGGTAGGAGAAAAGAAAATTAATCTTCCTTTTCAAAATCACCAGATTTTCACCTGAAAACACCAGCAAAATCAACAGGATATGCTCACTTTTCAACCCAGCACAAATTCTCACCTTTATTGGTTAAGTGTTGGTGTGAAATAAGTCCCACTCCTTCCTTTCTAAAATGCAGACTGGGCGTTTATTGTAGAAAGATGCCTTGCTTTTCTATGTGCTCTTTTAGACCTGGCAATTTGTTCCAAGTTGAAGTGCACAGGCCCTGTTTTATCATTTTCCTGAAGTTAGGAAAAGAATCAGGACAAGCCTCCCCTGGGAGGGGTTGTGTAGCCCTGGAACAGGTTGCCAGAGACGTTCCCTGGAAGATTTCAAGACTCAGCTAGGCAAAGCTGTACCTGACCAAGGTGGGCAGAGTAGCTAACCTCCAAAGATCCAATATATCTACAAACCTTTGCAAACAGAAAAAATACTACCCCAATGAAACAAGGAAGAAAATGACAGTACAGGCATGGGAAAACACAACTGGCAAACCAGGGAATTTTTTTACAGACCTTTCATGTTAACTCCCACAAGCCACCATGAACAGATACAGATCTTCTCACATCTAGGGTTTACTTAGGTTGACAAACAAATACCCAGTAAGACTAAGAACAGAACTCTGAGCTTGGTAACTGTCCTTCTTGGCCACCTGGGCACACTGCTGGCTCATGTTCTCCCTGCTGTTGACCAGCATCCCCAGATCCACTCCTGCCAGGCATCTTTCCAGCCAGTCTTCCCCAAGCCTGTGGCATTGCACGAGGTTGTTGTGACCCACGTTCAGGATGCAGCACTTGGCCTGCTTGAACTTCACACATTTGGCCTCAGCCCACTGATCCAACCTGTCCAGATCCCTCTGGTAGAGCCTTTCTACCCTCAAACAGATCAACACTTCTGCCTAACTTGGTGCTGTCTGCAAACTTACTGAGGGTGCCCTTGATACCCTCATCCAGATCACTGATAAAGAAGTTAAACAGAACTGGCCCCAGTATTGAGCCCCGGGGAACACCACTTGTGAGCATCCGTTACCTGGATTTAACTCCATTCATGACAACTCTTTTCTATCCAGACAGTTTTTTTATCCAGTGAAGAGTACACCCATTAGCACTGGTCACTTATGTTTTAAATTTGCCTTCAAAATGCAACATATTTATTTTATATATATATACAGCTAAGTGACTGTTTGAAGCTCATTTACAGAGACCTTATCTAAAACAGGAGACTGATAAGTTACTGGTAACAGCAGAAGTTTAAAGACACTGTAGCTGTCCATTAAACAGCTTTCCTTCCAAGTCCCTACTGATATGGAGACAATGGTCATTCATATCTAGGTCACATTATGAGTCTAGCCTATAATTCTTTTTTTTAAATGGTTTTGTTGCCTAAGCTAATGGAATAGATAAAGGAATAAAGATCAATGGTGCCCTCTAACAGAAATGAGCTCAGTATGTCAGATTCACAACCAGAAACTTTATAAACAGTTTTGTACTAGCTGCCCTTTGCACCAACCATGCCGAGCAGCTTAACTACCTTAACTCAAGGGAAGAGAGTCATTTGCTGAAAGTAGAGCAGGTGACCTCTGGCATCTTCATTTTTCATTCTTTGCCCTCATGCTTGGACATAAGAAGAAAACAGAAGGCACAGTCAAGTAGGCATAACAACCAAATGGTACTTAACAGCCATTTCTGGAACACAGCTCCTGTAAGAACAAGAACAACCCTGAGATTGCTTTATCACAAACCAGGAATATGGACCCATGTCAAGGTAACTGAAAGATGTTGGTCATAATCTCCTTTTTAGTATAGTAACTGTACAAAGGAGGCAAATTTACTGATGAAAATTCAATTCATTAATTCAATGAGAAATTGAGAAACACGTTGGAGCATTTTTCATCAAAATATCCTATCTAGCTTACTTTTAAGAGGCCAATTGCATGCATATGTCTCAGCTTTATAAAACCCAGTCTTGGCACTTCAAGTCCTGTGCAAGGCACTGCACTGAGTGTTTATAACAAGCCTAGACTAACAGCAGTTAGATGTTTTGGGGAGTTTAAAGCCCTGTGAGCTGTTCTGGTCCTGATTGTCACTCAAAAAAGAAAGAACAGGATGTCAAATGCAGCTAAGCAGCCACATAGCTTAGAATATAGCCAAGTCTAGACTAATGAGGTCACGAGAGGATTGATTCAAACCATGAACAAACAAGGTTTACCGCTGAAGACATGGCATCATCATTACCAAGTAGAGAAAAATAGAAGACCAAAAAGAGCATTTTGGTGCCTTGTGAATACTAAGAAACTATTGCCATCTCCTCCAACCTCAGCTTTCTTTTCCTCCAACCCCAGATGTTAACGTGTCACCTTCCTCCTTTTTATGGTGTTGGTGTTTTTTCAGTCTTGTTTCAAGCACAGAGATTTTTGCAAGAAGAAAACCTCTTGCTTCTTTGTGCAGCTCCTGTGGCACATTTTGATGCTGGCTAATGAGTACCAAAGAGATGTTTGAGTTAGCTGAGGAGGGGCAGTCTTCTACAGTCTACAAGCACAGATGCAGGCAGTGAGATGTATGATCAACCTGGCCAGTGACTACATAGTGAAATGGATGTTTCTTTTAATGCAAAAAGCAGGAAGCCATCCTTGTTCCTTTTCCTCCAAGGATATTGCTCCTACACCAGTAAGTTACCACACTGAAGGACTTGTTTCCCTTAATTAGAGTCAATAAAATGAATGCAAGCAAGGCAGGTTTTCACATCCGCCCCTCCAGTGAATCATTCACAGGTTTAACAGTTCATTAATGAAATCCAGCACACCAGTGGCTACATGGAGTTACATAAGAGGATTTTTTTTTCTCTTAGCATTAATTTTCTGAGCCAGTTCTAATCAGGTGAGGGTATAGTCTTTAACCTTGTTGTCAAGAAAAGCAAAGATATGTAAACCGTAACCATGGGACGAGGTTCTACTCCGTGATATCGAGCACCCTAGCAACTGGGATCTACAAACAGCAGCTGAAAAACACATCCTCATTATTTCACTGAATTCTGGTTTTTACACTGAGACTGCTGCATTCTCTTACAGGGATTTTCCCCCTTCCATCCCCCATGTAAACAAGTCTCATTACAAAGCTCAAAAGACAAATATTTCGAATATAGATGAACAATTTGGACTTGGAGAGCTGCCCTGTAATGATGCAACAGAACACAAGGCCTTATCTCTGTTGAGTAATGGATGATGTCAACAGTAGCTATGTTAACAAAGGGGTCAATAATGACTAGTAAACATAACCCAAACAATTGGGTAAGCCATCAGGGGTTGGTGCAGAAGAGAGGATAATGCTTTTTAAAAGGCCTTTAAAAATAATAAAAACTTCATTATTTTGTATGGGCAACATAGAAAGTAGGAACATACAGTAAGCTGGACTCTTCATTTTAATCATCATAGAGAAATCATCATTCTTTCTACATACATTCCACAGCAATGCTTCCAGGCATTGTTAACTCCAAACACTCAGCAGAAAAGGTGGTCAGTCTGGTATCTTGGTTGTACAAATAACCCCAGTGGCATTTTGTGAGAGACAGTATGAGTGGATACAAGAGAAAATCAGCAGTTCTACCGAGTCAGCAAAGAAGGCCAGCTCTGTAAAAATACACCATGATCTCAAGAGGTCACGATGCACTGCAGCAATAAACAGCCTCTTAAAAAAAAAAAAAGCAATTCTCTGGTCTCCCTTAGAAAATTCTTTGTTGGATTACTAATTTTGCTTCGTGATCTTGATAAGTAATTCTTCCTTCTAAGCATCTTGCCCATATCTGTGGTCCCCGAGACTCCTGGTCAAAGGCTGCATTTAAGGTCAACGCTAAGAAAAATGTCAAGATAAATGCTTCTCATTAGTGTTCTTCCTTGCAGATTCCATCTGAAGACTAAGAGAACTATTCATACCAAACAAATGGATCGCAAGATGAGTCTCTGTTTAAACAAGTATCAATAAAAGTCACAACTGAAAATAACCCATCTCCATTTTCAGATTTAGCTTTGTCTTAAAGGACTTTGGCAGTCGTATTGCACCTGCCAGTTGCCTTTCCTTACAAGAAAGAAAGAAACTCTATCAGTTGCCACATGAAGATGACACTCGTGTCACGCACCGACTGCAGAACACACCTTAACTCAGCTGCTCGATGAGGGGTTGTAGTTTAGACTTCTCCTGTAACTCCCTTCTGGAATCAGGAAAGTGTCCCATTTCAGTACCTCCATGTTATTTGACAATCTGTACTGTTTTATGTAGTTTGCTGGCAATGTTTCCGAACTGTCAGTAAGTATGCCAAGAAAAGAATCCTGAGAATCAGCTAAACAAAAAAACCCAGCCATTAAAACCACTACCTTCTCCATCTCAGTTTTACTCTATACTAGTGAGACCACATCTGGAGTATTGTTCTGGGCTCCCCAGTTCAAGGAGGACAGGGAAATACTGGAGGGAGTCCAATGGCAGCTACAAGGGAGATGCAGGGACTGGAACGTCTCTCTCGTGAGGGAAGGCTGAGAGCCCTGGGGCTGTTTAGCCTGGAGAAGAGAAGCCTGAGAGGGGATCTTATGATATCTTCGGTATCTCCCCATCTTACTCACTGAAAATAGCCCCTTGCTCCACCCCATTCCACTGAGCTAGCAGCTTTGGTCCAAATCTGTGTCAGAAGTGACCAATGACAGGTAAAATGTTGCAGAACCCGTTAATACTTTTGATGTTACACAATCATTGCCTGCAAACAGTTGGACAGTCAAAGGAGAACAGTGACCATTAACAGTTTGTGATATTCTAGGGATGTAACACAGCAAACTCAGCTGTTCATCAGGTGATGGCCTTTAATGAGGGGCGCTGAGGTGCAAATCCATTCCTCCTGCAGTTATTTCCCAGTTTAAAGATGATGGAATGGATCATACGTAAGTCCCTGTTAAAACAAGCAAACAAAAATGTCTACCTCTAATCCCACCAAGTTACCATCAGCAAGGAAAGAATGTCACCTTATTCATGCGAAGGCAACGAAGAACTACATGATCACCCTTTCTGTTTCACACGAGTTTTCAGTGAAGCTTACATGAGACTGAAATGGCTCTTCTGGTACTGAAAGGCAAGCAGAGAAAGCCATTATGCACCCTTGTAAGATTAAAAATTGATCTCCACAGTTCCATCACCATACATAAGTGTAGAAGAAAGAGCAGTAGGGAAATGGCTGGCTGAACTGCAGGATACTCTCAAGGGCTCCTGATGCTGCCCTAAGAATTTTGTATTTGAAAGCTTTCAGCACTTTTAACAAACACTCTTCTAAAATAGTTTACACTTACTCTGGTTAAAGTCTTCATTTATGCTCAAGACCGTGAGCTGCAGATCAGCCAAGTTTATGGCTCTTGTTCATCAGCAGAACAGGAAACAGCAGCCAGACTTAGGGTGTAGGCAAGTGGACTAGTTGCTCCCTAGCCAGCCAGGCCTTCCTGCTATTCAAATTGTGGATGAATGAAATGCACTGAAGTGTGTTTATACCTGCTCAAAGCTCTTGCCCATTAGGTGTGTCAATGATAAAAGCACATTTTCATTTTACCGTGGGCTAAAATGCATTCATTGCAGGTGCGTGTGCACAAACACACACCTCAGGGTATCTCAATATCCCCCAGCCAAAAATGGAGAAGAACAAGGGAGGGTCTTCTCCACCTCCACTCTGCCCTGGTGAGACCACACCTGGAATACTGTGTCCAGTTTTGGGCTCCCCAATTTAATAGAGACAGGGAGCTACTGGAAAGAGTCCAATGGAGGCTACAAGGATGATTAAGGGACTTGAGCATCTCCTCTATGAAGAAAGACTGAGGGAACAGGAGCTGTTTAGTCTTCAGAGGAGAAGGCTGAGAGGGGACCTCATTAATGTCTATAAATATCTGAGGGGTGGGTGTCAAATGGAAGGATCGAGTCTCTTTTCTGCAGTGCCCAGCAATAGGACAAGGAACACTGGGTATAAACTTGAGCATAGAAAGTTCCATCTCAACGTGAGAAGGAACTTCTTTCCTGTGAGAGTGACGGAGCCTGGCCCAGGCTGCCCAGAGAGGCTGTGGAGTCTTCTCTGGAGACTTTCAAAATCTGTCTGGATGCGTTCCTGAGTGACATGCCCTGGGTGACCCTGCTTTGGCAGGGGGGTTGGACTTGATGATCTCCAGAAGTCCCTTTCAACCCCTAACATTCTATGATTGTACGATTCTAAGACAGTTGTTATCTTTTGCAGCAACAGAAGATGCAGAAACAAGTTTGGCCACTTCTTTGTAGGCATCTGTAACCTTCTGGGGGAACAATGCTCTCCTCCCCACGAGCCCCGTGGAATTCCAAGGTGAATAAAACAGTGCTGAACCAGAACGAAGGCTAGAAAAGGAAACCGTATTTACCTTTCCTCTCAGAATTTTGTTAGAACTCCAGAAAACATCTATACAAACTTGCACTGCAGCTTCGAGGTTAAAAAATATATATCCTGAAAGAAAAAGCATTTACAAAATATTATGCTTTCAGTTTCCAGAATTAATATTTTTTTTTTCCGACATAAAGATTTTAATCTTCAATCAAAGATTTGGAGGAAGTGAATTCACCTGTTTCTTCAAATCCATTTGTAGGAAGAATATACAGAACCTGCTGTAATTCCATGGATTAAAAAAATATGTATTTTTAAATAGTGGCAAGAAAGTACAGGTCACAGCATCTAGTATGCCAGATTTTTGACACTATTTGTATGGAAAGCTTCTCTGTGGTTATTTACTTCTCACTTTAAGAAAAACTGTTTAATTCTGTATGTCCTGGCCTAGGAAAAGCAGGGAAATAAATCACTGTAAAGCACACAACTTCTCTTTCAGAAAAGAAGAACGAAAAAGGAATTAACATTCCTTGAATCTGATAAAATTTCAAACAGTTGCCAGTATCTAGGAGCAGAATAAGGAAGCAAGAAACAACATTGCTCTTCTCAGATCTTCAGCACATAATGCAGCAGGAGCAACATCAAAGAATAGGAAGATTTTGTTTTGTTGGAATACCTTTGTCCTGCACACACACACACGAGAAAGCCACTACAGATTCTAAGCACAGTGTTTTGGAAAATTCCTCTGCAGTTCAGTTGATCTCCACAGCTCATTGCCAGAATCCTTCATTGTCTGTGGTATTTATACCTGTGTCAAACCATTTCAGTACTGCAGGTACAGGGAGGGGAAAAAAGCAGTAGACTAGTGTCACTTCATTCAGTGAGTTCTCTCTTTAGCTTTAAGCTATCTGAAGATGGATTTACATCTTTCTAACGTTTCTGTTGAGCACCCAGATGATTTTCCGTGTTTCTCTTACCCTTTACAGAGGGTATTTAACTAAAGGTACAAGTCTAGTCTGACAGTTTCAGATCTGATTTTCAACACAGAAAATGACTGGACGTCATGTCTGCAGCTGTCGACTTCTGGGAATTATTGCCTCCAATGATACCTAACTCTTCTGAAAGCAAATCTGTTCTTCTCACCAAAATATGGTTGTTCTTTATCATGTTACTTCTCCTTGAGTTCATCTCTTTGCTGCTTTTTGTCTACCTGGCTACAGTAGGATTTGGAGTCCACACTGTTACTGCCACATGGGTGGAAATATGCTGCATTTTCTGTATCTTTTTTCCTAACCTTCTACCAACCTTCTTGAGATATGTTTTATCATGAATTATGCTAATCTGTGTCCAAAGCATGGACAGGAAAAAAAATCCACTCATTTCACTAATTATGCTACAAGGAAGGGCCAGGGGATCTCCACAGGGATGACATTTATTCCTAGAGTTTAAACCTTCACTTGAATGTTGTAGAGCTGGGTTTATGTAGATTTGTTTGGTTTATGTTGGTTCCCATCTTGCAGGAGGATATGTGTGTATGTAACTGTGTGTGTGTACATATTATAGTTAATAATGGTTTGAAAGATTCTTTAAGTGGGTGTTGGCCAGCAGAAAAGGGGCATGGGATGGGAGAGAGAGAAGAGCAACAGTTCTTTGGAGGCCAGGAGACGATGTTTTGCAGTTGAAAGATTTTTCCTAAACAGATCAAAAATTACTAGGTATCTTAATCAGAGAAAGTGCCCAGAGAAATGCTGGGCTTTGAACTAGTAAAATAAAAAAAAAAGTAACATTGCTTTTCTATTTTTTTTAATCATGAATCTTTTAGGTACCAGAAAAAGTAATGTGCCAGAATGAAAGCATAACTTCACATGAATTACAAGAGTGGTTTTCACTGTGCACACTTTCACTACCTACTCAATAGCTAAGGCAGCAGTGCAGGAAAGAAATGAGTTGCCATCACTTGACTGCAGCTGAGAGGTTGTCTTGCTCACCAGGAATCTGCAAGAAGACATGGCAGAATGAAGTTCCTCCTCCACATATTTGATAACGGGAACAAATACACAAAGCAAAACTCCATGCAGCTCGTGGTTGTAAAGGAAAATAGGCCCTTAAAATGATTAGCTAAGTTATGTTAGAGAAGAATAGCACATTATAGAATAATGGATGATTAATAAAATGCAGGTGATGTAGAATAATAGCCTAAGACCATGGGAATGCTTTTCATTGTCTCCCGCAGAGCCCTTACCATGGCTGGTTTAAAACCCAGTCCAGCTGAGTCAATAATGGTTATGAATATATTAATTTTCTATTATAGATAAGACATGATAATAGATGGGTAGTCAAGGTAAACATTTTATTAAAGGTTAACCACTTTTAGGTAAGGTATAGATCAAGATGGCTTGAGATAAAGGAACAACTCGAGTCTTTCTCAGAATTGTGAAGACGAATGTCAGAAGAGACCGTGATTACCTGTGACATCTGAAGAGGAACTGAAGCAAGATGGTGAGGACTGGCTAAAGATTAATGATGGACTGAGAACTGAGAGTCAGGGGAAACCACAAAGGACTTTTAAGAAGAATATTGATTACCTAATACTGTGTTACGAGTATATCTATGAGTTGAATTTTATAAGTCCTTTGCCACTCACTGAGGTGATGGAATAAAGCAAACCTAGAGTAACCCACTGTTTGGTGAAAGCCCTTAACAATGGGCCAGGTTTCTCTACTCATAAACCTCAGGTTATCCTACAGTAATACCATAAACAAGTTATTCTGGATGGTCATTAGGTGCTTGGAATGCATTCACAGAATCACAGAATGGTGGGGCTGGAAGGGACCTCTGGAGATTATCAAGTCCAACCTCCCTCCCAGAGCAGGGTCACCCAGGGCAGCCCACACAGGAACAGAGCCAGGGGGGTTTGAAAGTCTCCAGAGAAGGAGACTCCACAGCCTCTCTGGGCAGCCTGGGCCAGGCTCTGGCACTCTCACATTGAAGAAATTTTTCCTCATGTTGACATGGAACTTCTTGTGTTCCAGTTTGTGACCATTGCCCCTCATCCTATCACAGGACACCACTGACAAGAGCCTGGCCCCTTCTGCTTGACACCCACCCTGCAGAGATTTGTAACCATCCATAACATCCCCTCTCAGGCTTCTCTTCTCCAGGCTGAACAGCCCCAGGGCTCTCAGCCTTTCCTCACAAGAGAGATGTTCCAGTCCCTTCAGCATCCTCATAGCCTCCGTTGGACTCTCTCCAGCATTTCCCTTTCCCACTGGAACTGGGGAGCCCAGAAATGGACCCAATTTGTGGTCTCACTAGTGCAGAGCAGAGGGGGAGGAGAACCTGCCACAGCCTGCTGGAAAAGTAACATTAGTGTTTGTTAGTTCATAAATACACTACAGATTCACCACTTTTAGTGAATTCAGTCTGCTTTAGAAGAGCAAGGTACGACAGCCCAGGTACACTGGATTTATTATTGGAAATAGAAGACTTGATGAAACATTCATTATACTTAGTGCTTTGGCTTACAAAGAATTTGAATGATACAACTGGATGCTAATTTTTTCAAGGAAAATCCCTCGTAAGAATCCCTACAGAAAGCAAAATGCCCAGTTTTCTATTTGCTTATGGGGCACTCTGTCCTGTGCAGGATTAAAAATCAGTGAATCTGTAGTTTATTTGTGAACTAACACTACTTTTAGAAGGGTCAGCTTGGATAACATGAAACACTTCGTAATTTGATTTCTTGTTCTGTGATAATCCAGCACATTATAGATCATGGCCTGAAGTTCTGCTTTATGTCCAAATGAGATTCTTTTCCTTTACCATGGGAGAGGAAGAAAGGTTTAACAGCATAATGAGAAAGAAAACACTGATAGGCAGTATTTAATCCACTATTTTATGTACAAAACAAAGACTGTTGCTAGGAAGTGCAAGGGTGTCAATGGAGCACTCCCATGACAGCACTGTAATTCTTATTGAAACAGAGGAGGAGTAGTCAGCTCAGCTGTAGGTCTTATGCCTACAGGGTTTTTTTGCAGTGTTTTTAAGCAAATAGACTATTAATTGTGTCCCTTCTTTTGAAAAAGAAAGAAAGATTTAACGTACACTGGAAAAAAACCAAGATACTGATAAAGATGATGTCTTTGTATCTGAGCAATTAACAGCCTTGCTGGGGCTCTGATGTGCCTTCAGCCCTGGTTTTTTCAGTCATGTGCATCCTCTGTATTATCCATCAAGTGAGGACCTGTGCTTTAACTATGTCACGTCCCACAACCATGTGGTTAGTCTTTGTGATGAAAGGAACCACAGTCACAATACTAGAGTCACAATACCATAACTTATGCTGTATGTAAATTCAGGTGAAAGAACCTGAATTCATTATATATCAGTGTCTGCTTTCTATTTAAAATGTCATAAAAATCTACACATTCAGCTGGATGTGAATTATTTGATTGTGAAACGTATGTGTTAGTACAAGTTGAGTTACATGTGCAGTGCAGGAGAGATCTAGGAAAGGAAGACAGATCTGGAAACCCAGTAGCGTGCTGAGTTTCTTGCTCAGGAATCTTGGACAAGGTGGCAGATTGTCCATTCAGAGGTCTTCCCATTTCTGTCTCTCTGGAGGAGGATAGGTCTAAGCTAGGAAGACTTGAAGAATCCAACCAACTGTTGAGAAGCCTGATTTTTATACCATTTTCCTAATATAGTTGTTACATAGCAAAGCTGTAGAATATAGTGAAAGGTTTTGATGCAAACACTAAAAAAGTATAAAAGAGAATGCAGCCAAAACAGTTATTTGTCATCCATTTGGCAAAGTGGTTTTAGGTTCTAGCTGACAGAAAGATTTAAATATAAGAAATAATTAGAAACTTTTTTTATTCTATTTTTTTTCCCCTCTTTTAACACATATTTGAAGGGGCAAAGCCCTGAAACTGCTGTATCTCTGCTCTTTTAACACAATTTGAAGGGGCAAAGCCCTGAAACTGCTGTATCTCTGCACTGGTCTTTTCTGTATTAGATTTTTTTTTCACCAGCTTAGATGCTGTTCTGTTTCTGATGAAGAATAACTTTGCCTCAACATCATAGGAAATAATTGCATGTGGCCATAAAATGAGACTTCCTGGCTGCTTGAAGAAAACACACCTTCCCATTGTCCTTTTGTTGTGTCAATGAACAGTCATTCTCTTCAAAATATTGGCAGTTGCTGTCATGGTAACAAAACAAGACCGTGGTGTGTCAACTATTTTCAGCATTGCCCATGTGATGGCTCTTCTGACTATGAAACACTTGAGCATTTAGCAAGGACAAGAGGTATTCTCTAGTTTAAACCTAGGTTTTTTCTGAACAATGGTCCAGGTGGGGAGATTCTTGGTAGGATTTTTTTGTTTTGATGGGGTTCTTTTAAGCAGATGGGTAGTAGGTTAATTTTTAGAGGTAGGAGTGGAATGAGAGGTCAACAAGTGGAGAACAAACTTGTTCCTAGTACCTATTTGCACTACTCTGCAACTAACTGGGATGGGATTGGCACTGCAATTTTGAGGGCTGGCTTAGCCCTTGTGTGCCTCCAGACAAGAAAAACAAAGCAACGAAGTACCACAGGAGCTTCACAGTGAGTGCAGCTTGTGTATAAAAGGTTTCTCAGATGACTGAGGCAAAAGAACCAAGAAAACAGTGGGAAGGAAGGTGAAATAAGCTGACAAGGAGGGAGCACATTTGTGAAGGATGGGTACAAATCATGAACAAGAGCTGGACAGCTTTCACGGGTGACTTTTATCCTGGGCTTCTGCAATAACAATTCTATGGTAATGTGCTTTTTTTTTTGTCTGCCTTCTCTTCACTAGCTCACAACAACTTGCAAGAATGATAAAGCTCATCCTGTAACATCCAGCTTGGAGGACAGGAGCTCATATAACTCTGGACAGAGAACGTTTAATTGGCAGTGATTGTTTTAGGATGCAGTTCTATTGGGTTGGGGAAAGAAAATTGATCTTGAGATTCGTTTTGGAGTGCAGATTTATTTCCTGTTCTGCAGCAGGCGTGCTGACCTTGTCACATTTGGGTTTGATTCAAGGGAGGAGGCCTCAAAGGGATGAAAGAAAGAAGATTGTAATGAGGGTTTAATTAGTCCCTCATACTATTCATTAGGTTTTTAATTCACACAGTTCTGCGGCATGTCACATGCTACCTAAAATCTGAGGAAGGGCAGGAGGTAATATTTAACTCTAAGTCAGCAAGTATTAAAAAAATATGGAAAAAAAAAATGATTTCTCTCTTCATAATATTGAAAGTACATTTTTTTGCCATTGGGGAAGGGAAGGTGCAAAATGAACACAGGTCTAAGTTGCACGAGAGGAAGATAAGCTAGGCTAGCTGATGGTTTTCTTCTTCCCTTATGATACTGAAGCTCTTACCAATAAAACAAACATATTAAATCATACGACATGAAAACATTAGAAGGGGTACATACTTGATCACAGTTTGTTTTGCTTTGTGTGACAGTTGGTCTTGAAAACACTTGATGCCTTCTTAACTTGCTGTGGTGGGTTGACCCTGGCACGGCACCAGGTGCCCACCAAGCCCTTGTATCACTGCCCCCGACCCCCTTCAGCACGGCACGCAGGGAGAGAATGAGATGCAAAACAAAGAGGTGTGGGTTATGATAGATAAGATGTTATTCTCTACTTCCCATGCAGAGGTGATGTCAGGCCGAGTCCAGGCAGCAGGGCTCCAGGAACACGAAGCAGCCGCTTGGAGGACAAAGCAGAATGTTTTAAATGTTTAGAAGTGCTTTTCTTACAATGTTGCTGTTTCAAGGAGCAAAACTGAGAAAAGCACCATACCTCTATGCTGTTCTGAATGCCCAGCTCTCTCTCTGTTTCTCTTTTCCAGGATGCTTCACATGTGTGGACAGCTCTCCTGGCTTGTGAAATGTGAGGATTTGGGTACTCCATGGTTTCACAAGTGTCTGTATTGAAGAGAGGAACAGCCATGCACAAACATCTGTACAAGTCCTTTGCCTGGTGGGAAAAAAAGTTCATAGTGTTTTTTGACATCACGCTGTCTTATATCTTCCTTGGGAATACATAAGGAATAAACAGGAGTACGTGTGGAAGTAAGTGCTGAAGGGACAGTACAGGGAGACCTTCATTCCCCTAGTCCTGCTGGACACACTATTTCTCACACAGGTCAAGATGCTGTTGGCCCCCTTGGCCACCTGGGCACACTGCTGGCTCATATTTAGCTGTATGTCAACCAGCATCCCCAGATCCTCTTCTGCCAGGCAACTTTCCAGCCACTCTTCCCCAGGCCCATGGTGTTGCTCGAGGTTGTGACTCAAGGGCAGGACTTGGCCCTTGGCTCCAAATCTTGTACCACTGGCCTCAGTCCAGTGATCCAGCCAGTCCAGATCCCTCTGTAGAACCCCTCTACCCTGATGCAGATTAACACTCCAGCCCAGATTGGCATCATCTGCACACTTGCTGAGGATGGCCTCGATCCCTTCATCCAGTCATTAATAGCAACTGTATATTAAAGAGAACTGGCCCCAGTACTGAGCCCTGGGGAACTGGGTGAAAAACTGTGAAGAGTAAGGCCTGTCCAAGCCCTGAGCAGCCAGCTTCACCAGGAGAATGCTGTGAGAAGCAGTGTCAAAAGCTTTACTAAAGCCTGGGTAAAAACATTCACAGCCTTTCCCTCATTCACTAAGTAGGTCACCTTGAAGGAGATCAGGTTAACCAAGCAGGACCTACCTTTCATGAGCCCATGCTGGCTGGGCCCAATCACCTGGTTGTCCTGTACATGCCACTCAAGATGCTCCATTCCCACTTGTGTTAAATTCCAGGTTTTTTGTAAGAAATGGTGGTCATTCTTTGTATTCTTCTCCAAGCCTTCGTCCATGGTGGTGGTGTACTGGGCAGTTACAGGGGTTCAAGGTGAGAGTAATGAAGTTGTAAGGAAGAATAGTCATCCACTGAGTGAAAATAGATAAGTTAATTTTCATGAAGACTCAAGTGAAGTACAATTTTTCAACCAGCAGATTATGTATCTTGAAAGTTGCAGCTGCAGGCTGTCATATATTTGCCTCCTCTCCTTTACAATTTTGTTGCTCTTCTACCAGATCTCTTTTGTTATATCTGAGCAATTTACTTTCTTTAGTAGCTTATTTTAATTTTTCCTTATTTTTGTTTAATTTTAAAACTTCTTAATGAACTCTGATTTTCTATGGCTTTGTATATTCCAAGTTAGGAAAATATTCTATCTAAAAATGTGCAACAAAATGTATTTTAGACGTGGGACATGTGGCCGTTTGAAACTGATTAAGTACAGCTAATATTTCCCCAAAATTGAGTTTCATCAGCTGATTATTAGATGCTAGGAGTTGACATCCATTTCTATTTGATCACAAGCAGAATCAAATGAATTGAATTGGTTCAATTTCTGATCTCTGAACATGAACAAAATGCTTCAATTTAGACCATGCTTATTTTTTGTAAAGGGGAGGGGTGAAGAGGAAGAATGAAGAGAAAGATATAAAATAACTCATTCAACATGAAATTTAAATATGTCCAACCCCCCACGCTTGTATGAAAGCAAGCTGGTTTGGCACATTTCTAAACTAAAGCAGAACAAAAAAGTTCACTCAGCGAGTGTCAGGAGGATGGAGCCAGGCTCTTCTCAGTGATGTCCAATAACAGGCCAAGAGGCAATGGGTACAAGATGGGACACAGGAGCTTCCATGGAAACATCAGGAGAAACTTTTTCACAGTGAGGGTGACAGAACTGGGACAGGCTGCCCAAAGAGGTTGTGGTCTCCTTCCCTGGAGACATTCAAACCCACCTGGATCTGTTCCTTGTGACCTGCTCTAGGTGCTCCTGCTCTGGCAGGGGGGTTGGACTCGATGATCTCCAGAGGTCCCTTCCAACCCCTACCGTTCTGTGATTCTGTGAAGAACTTTTTGTAGGAAACTATTCAGTTCAGGACATGAAGAAAACAAGTCATGAAACTGTAAAAGCATAACATTTTTAACTGTAAGAATTTGTTTTCTAGGTATAACATATTAATATGAAAATCATTTTTTTTAAATTCTGCTTCTTATAATATTCTGTGTTGTAAGGAGTTCCTGTCATCAGTTCTAGATTTCTTTGTCGTTAAATAATAATAAAAAAATTTTCCCTTGTCAATTTGCATTTCCTTCTAGAAATCAGTTTTAGAGTTCCCATGTCCTGACAGAACTGAGGGAGATGGTCAGCACGTTTTAATTTCATGGATTTTGAGGTACAGGAGCATTGAGGGCTCTTTAAGGTTTCCTTGCTGAACCGCTAGCTATAGCTGGGGCTGGTAAAGGCAAATGCTCAAGAAAATCCTCAGCAAAACAATAAAACTCAATAGCAAAAGTCAAGATGTAAATTAATATTTTCATAGAAATATGTGGCTAAAGTAGCATATAAATACATGCTTTCAAATGGCATTTTTAAACAAAAAGAGGTATAACTGGTAGTAAGTTAGCACAGGGTTCTTTGTCGCTTACTAAATCAGTTTCACTAATCCATATATGAAGAAGAGATTTTGAAATTTCAAAATAAAAGGGAAAGAGGAAGTTTTAAAAGTATTAAAAATATAGCACTTAAGGGGTTTTCTCTGGAAAGTGAAAAATCCCAAGATCTTAGATCAACCATAACTGTGCTACAGGAAAAACTTACATAGCATAGAGAAACAAGCAACCTGTATTTTCTTTCCTTAAACTGATGGGGCATTTTGAAACTAATTTAGTAGGAACCACGTGTGGGCTCTCATAATAACTCTGTGATCATTGCACAATACAATAAAACAATGGATATTCTTAATAACACCAGAAACATTAATTGCTCTAAGTTGTTTTTTTTTTTTTTCCCCCGTTGCTATCGTGATTCTGAGAAAACTCTAAAGCAACAGATGAAGCAACTTCCTGCCACAGAAGCCATCAAAAAAATCAGAACAAAAGCCTGCTACAGCTGGACACGATGCCCTGGGTTGTTACCATTCAGCATTCGTGTCTGAGAAAATGAGCAGCCTTCCTTTGCACGAGTGCCGAGGATGCTTCAGCTTCTTGTCTAAGGCTGAGAGGGCAGGGAAATTATTCAACTCTTTTCACTCAAAGCTACTTCAAGTTTGGCAACAGAGAAAATTAGTGGGTAAATTTTGACATGCTCATTTTAAAAAGGCCTGAGATGATGAGTTTCTTTTCTTTTTTTTTTTTTTAATGTGCTGGGAGGCTTTGAAATCTGCACCAAAAACTGCAGCTCCCACCTGATGGAAACCTCCCACTAGGGACAGAATCGGATTCCACACCTCAGCATTGACACCAATCCTGTTGATGAGTGAGAACAGTGAGTTGAAAAGCAGAAGTGAAAGCCCTGCAGGCCTTGTGAAGGCAGTGCTGGCAGAGGGGAGCAGCAGCAGTTGCCCATCGTCAGAGAACGGCCGAGGCCGGGGGTCTAGGGATACAGGGTGGCCAGGAAGGGATGGGGAAGAAATTCTTGCCACCACTCCTAGTTTCCTTGCTCCCAAACAGCGGCAGTAAAACAAGCCTAGCCCTCCCAGGTCCTATTAGGCCATCTTCCATTGCTGTTGCAGAAGCATTTTGGGCCCATCCTGCTCATCCCTAGGACAGCTGCATTCAGCCTTGCCTGTGCCATGGGGAAATCTAAAGCCAGTTTGCAGGCAATTAAAGGAGGACACAGTAACAGGGCTGACATCATGGATGGACAGTTTTTATGTTACCAGTTTTAGGACCATAGAATCATAAAAGAGTTTCAGCTGGAAAAGACCTTCAAGATCATCAAGTCCAACCTTATCCCAGCCCTATCAAAACCACTAAACCACGTCCCTCAGCACAACATCTACCCAGCTCTTAAACCCCTCCAGGGATGGGGACTCCACCAGCTCCCTGGGCAGGCCATGACAATGCCTGACAACCCTTTCTGGAAAGAAATGATTCCTGAGATGCAGCCTGAACCTCCCCTGCTTCAACTTCAGGCCATTTCCTCTTGTTCTACCAACTGAGAATTATTTTGATTTATTTTTATATGAGACATACCCATATTTTGGTGAGAAGAACAGATTTGCTTTCAGAAGAGTTAGGTATATAGGAGGAAATAATTCCCAGAAGTCGACAGCTGCAGACATGATGTCCAGTCATTTTCTGTGTTAAAAATCAGATCTGAAACTGTCAGACTAGACTTGTACCTTTAGTTTAGGGTATTTACCCTCTGTAAAGGGTAAGAGAAACACCGGAAATCATCTGGGTGATCAACAGAAATGTTAGAAAGATGTAAATCCATCTTCAGATAGCTTAAAGCTAAAGAGAGAACTCACTGAATGAAGTGACACTAGTCTACTGCTTTATTCCCCTTGCTATAGCTGCAGTACTGAAATGGTTTGACACAGGTATAAATATTCTTCTTGGAATACTGACTGGACTTGTGGGCATCAATGTTTGGAGTTACTGTGGACAAAAGCAGTATCTGAACTGTGTCACCAGGATTCGATGTTTTCTGTGCAAGCCCAAACACTTTCTATCAGGGCACAATCAGCAACTTGAGCATAGCTTGAGTGGGCAGCTGACCAGACAGCTTCACTGATCTGATGCATACCCAGTACTGAAACCTCCACGTTCTCCTCCTGTCCATTCTAGATGTGACATCCCAACTTTTCTTGGCCAACAAATGTACTCTGTAAAAAAAAAAAAAACCAAAACAAGAACCACCAAAAATGCCTTAAGGTTTGTAGACTACTGGTTAAGAATACACTCCAACATGTAAAGGTGTAACAGATAAATAGCACTGGCAGACAAGACAGCAAACTTTCTGTGTTACCAAAACTTTTCACCTCAGGATGAATTGCAAAGCCAAGATACCTAAAGAAGATCGACAAAGATCACTTACCTGAGAGAGTGGTTTTCTATTTTTATTAATATTTACAAAATATTGTAAAGTCATGACATTTGTCCAGCTTGCACACATCAATGGTACAAAAATCTCCTACTTAACATCAGTACTGAATTATAAAAGTGTTATTTTAAAATAACCTCATCCAGTATTTGTCAACCAGATGACTATACATATGAAATTAAAAAAGAAGTTTCGTATGTTCTTTGTGTTTCAAGACACAAGGGATCAGAAAAACATTGATCTTTTCTAGATTCAGGGTAGGATTCTCGTTTTAATGCAACTACCAAGTACTGTTACTTTCAAATAAAGTATTTTCTAGTTATTAAAACAAATATTTTAAATTATGGGGAAACAGAAACAACATCTACAGGTTTTTTTTAGGATTGGGAGATGGGAAACACAATCATGACCACAACTCATGTAGTTCTGTCACCGTTGAAATAAAATAAACCTCTGAAGGCTAAGACCTGAGCAGAACTGGTAGATAATGCTACTAGAAAAAATTCATGACTGCTACCCTGATAGTGGGAAAGTTAGCACTTCTTACTTTCTACAAAACAACAATTTTTCTAACACATTATTTGTTGGTTTTCAGTCAAGATTCACACACCAGTAGACAACAACTTCCCCCAACAAGCAAAGCAAAAGCAGGTTTTGATACATGGTTAACAACAAGATGTACTGAGTAGGTATTTTTATTTTGTTTAACCCAGCACATATAAGATAATATTATACAGGAATCCTCATAGAAAAGAGGACAAAATTGACGTTTCTGCCATGGACAAAAACTTTATAAACACATAATACGATTAAAATACAAAATATATATATATAGTACTTCAGATTAGTTAGTAGTGACATTAGAGGTTTCTGGTGACTGAAGAAATTCATAGGGATCATGAACCATGTCTTGCTGTTCTCCTACACTCAGATGAGAAGGGCTTCCTGTAGAACATTGGGGAAAAAAAAAGAATCAAAAACTTCAAAAGGACAGGAAAATAATGCAGACTTTTTTTTATATAACAGTATGGTTACTTAACATTTTCCTTTCAGACTTCTGAAGCAAGAGAGACACTTAAATATTTTAAAATTTTTGAAAAAGAAATGACAAGATTCCACAGTAATTTAGATCCTTTCTGAAAAGCAGTCATTCTTCTATTACCATGAGCTGAAAACTGTAACTGAGTGTCATTCAACCAACATCTCTTGCTTTCTCAGAAACGGCACCAAATTGGTAAGTGGTATCTTACCCTATCACCCTGTCTTACCACCCAATTTTGTATTTGTCAATGAAAAGCTATTGTGGAATCTCACCTGCTACTTGCTGCATGGAACCAGGCCAAAGTAAGCTAAGTATATACACCTTAGTATTTCTACAAGCATAAAATGCAAGTGCATGTAGGGAAGTATATACACCTTAGTATTTCTACAAGCATAAAATGCAAGTGCATGTAGGGATTTGCCAGTCAGTGCCAATTTCACAATTACTTCAATCACACCTAACCAAAAAATAACCACAGCTCATGTCCTTAATTTCACAGGTCAAAAGTTGTCTTAGTTGCTTTTGCCATGCACGTTTGGAAATTAAAACGTGATCCTGTAGTTAGCACACTGTGTTACCAGAATAGATTAATGTGGAGATTTATGTAAATTAAAAATGTAAGTTTTAACCAGTTTCAATCAGAGCAGAAGTATTGCAACTTCTGTGACATGAGGAACTTTACCAAGGTGATGTTGGTCTCTTTCAGAGGTATTGGAGAGGGAACTCAAGTTGGATGACGGCCGGGATCCCACTCTGTCAGCCTGAGCTTCATGAAGGTCCTGCAGCAGCTTAGTTGTTTCATCCAGATGCAAATGGTTATCATCATGATCAAGCTCCTTCTTCACTTTCCCTAAGGGACACCAGTTACCAAACAAATGCCATAATTAGCACCTGTAGATTGACTCATGAATTACCAAGTCACTATAAAAACAAATTCTAAAATAAAGCACCACGAGTGCTGTCTAGTGCACAGAAGACCTCAACCTTGCATTTTTCTTTGCACTTTTAAAAGGCAACAGCTGCAGATCTGTTTTCAGCTTCAAGAAATACATGCTGAAATGCCATTTGGTGACGTTAGAGGATGGAGAGTGTCATGGGAAATGGCTGGAACTGAACTAACTCCCTAACTCCCATCATTTAAACAGCCATAAGAGCTTAATTTGTCTTCCTCATCTGTTAAAATTCTAGAAATGAAATAATGCATTTAGTTTGCAGCAAAGGAGAAGAAGTCTGTAGAAAAATTACTTAGATATCTAACTTAAAATACTGTTAATGGAACACATAATTTATGAAGGTGAAGAAATCCCTATCACAGAAGGTTTTAAGTACAGTATCTTCTCCAGCGACACTTATTTTATAGCAAGCCAAATGAAATGGTTAAATTGGAAAGAACTGGAAGTATGTGCCAATATACACTGCTCTTTCATCTAAGACAAAACAAACAAACAAAATCCCTCATCTTTAAACAGGAAAATAATTCTTTCCTTTTTCTTTGGACTGTCTTCAATGCAGACCTTGCTAACTTTGCAAGATTTATGGTAAGAAATAATGCCATAAAGTTTCTCTGAAAGCCAAGTAATGGAGAAGTATGATTATTTGCAGAAAGATCAAATAAGAAATATTTAAGCAGCTTTGAGAGGAGCAAGAAAATCCTAGTAAGACTGATATGTCTAAACATTATCTATAAACCAGGTATTTATTAATTTTTCACTGAACTGCAATAAAGTTGGCGTGTGACAGCATAAGCAGAGCTTACAATTGCTTTTCAAAGAACACTGCATCTGTGTAAGAAATTTGTAGAAATATTTTTTTTTTCTTTAAGCTTTCAATTACCTTGGTTTAGTTTTCTAATAGATAGTTTGACATCTTTCATATTCTAAATGACAAGCATCTTAAACCATAAGCAGGTTTGGATTTTTTTTTGTGATGACATTTTTGAGAACATTTGACCAGCTCAGCAGCCTGCAGAAATGGGAACATTACTTCTTGGAGTATTTAAAGGATACCTATCAAAAGACATATATAAAAGTACTGAGATGTTTTCAAATAGATCTGCATTATTTGAACCTAAGGTCTTCCTGACATATGAGGTTTTTTCTGATTCTTGTTTTGAGACATTTCATATATTTACTTACTTCCCAAGCCATTTCAAAAGACAGCATATGGAACAATAATATTTCTGAGCCAAAGCTCCACACTGATTCTCAAAATTTACAGTACTATGAACACAAAAAACCAAGCAAAGCTATCCAAATTGTGAGGTACAAATACTTTGATTTCTTCAGTGGTACAGGCAGCACCTGTACGTCTCAAAGGAAAAGCAGGCCAAGATTTCATTTATCTTGTACAATCCCTACTCTTTTAGCTACGTCAAATGCAGACTTATTACTACTTTCTGAACACTTTTTTACTCTTAGCAAATCCAGTCGTTATTTTGCCTAACTGGTACAACTAAATTGTAATTGATGGCTTGTGTATTTAATTACTTACCTAATGAACTTAACATAGAAATATCAAGAGATACATCTGAATATGGTTTCATGGAGAGGAAGTCCAAGTCGGAAGCGTTACTATCTCCAGCAGATTCTCCAATCTATTAAAATACAAGAAACAGGAAGACTAGCAATAGTGACAAGCCATCCTAGTGATGTGAATCCATACTCTCCAAAGTGTGCACCACAACACAGGAGACTGGAGCATCCATAACCATCTTGGCTAAGCTGCAACTCACAGGCAGCAAAACCATGGTTCCAGGACAGATCAGTCATACGAATGGCAACAGATCTGCAGGGTAGTCTAAATATCTCTCATCTCACCATCTGGGACTGTTGAAATCAGCACTACCAAATCCTCTGGGACTCAATTACACGCTCAGCTCATCCCTGTCCCAGGTCAGAATACTGGTGTGGGGGAAGCACCATCAGTATCCCCCATCATGAACCCCTGCCAGATCCCTTTTCCCTCACTTTCTCAATACAACACTAGATTAATGCTATTTTTTTTAGTATGCAACCAATAAAACCAGTAAGGTGTGCCTCCCTATATAGAGTATCAGCTGGAGCTGGTCTCTCAAGTAGTTTTTTAATGTATATGTGTATATACAAACACACACAGCCTGCACTACAATAATTTACTTTTCTCCATACCTGTTGCCATGCTGCTATGTAATGGCAGAAAACATCAAACTAGAAGCTGTTAAGCTTCAAAACATATTTTAACAGAATTCTCCAAGTTTGCCTATTCCAGCAGGAGGAACAAGATGTGCAGGTAAATACACAGATGGGTATTGTCTTTTAGAAATATGAAAATGAAACCTAGCACTTTTATGAATTAAGTTAACCAGTCACCTTCTAGAGAAATACAAGCTTTTCCAGAAAACATACATTTATAGTTTAGTAAATAGTCCTTAATGAGTTGTTGTAATATAATCAGTGTCATTTTTATGTGAATTGCCATGGAGTATAGTGCATAGCTTCTATTGTCACAAAATAATACCTGTACCACTTAAAGATTTGATTAGTAGCTGTGAAAGCATAAGATATTAATTGTTTACCTCCACTTTCTAACAGACAATTTCAATGGATGTGGTAAAACTGATACACACTACAGGTTTTTTCCCCCACTTTTACAGCAGGTTGAACTTCAAATATTCATCAGCAGCATTAACCAAGTACCTGTCAGACTCCTAAGTGGTCTTTCTGCCTCTCAGATTTAGCCATGCATGCTGAATTCAACTTGAGAATGCAGAACAAGATGAACAAAGCCATGAATATAGATGGAGAATCAGTATTAGGTTCTGAAAGCTTATTCTAGATACTGTGATTTTAAAGTCCTACCTCTGTCCTGGCACAGAAACAGAATGAATGCCTCAATACTATCTCCACCTCTTTATTTTTTTTTTCTCCTTTCTTTCTCCCTTCTCTTTTTTCCCCTTAAATACACAAACCATTTTACCATAATCTGTTTGGAAGAATCCGGACAGGTATTACGCAACTTGTGTTCTTCTTTTATGAGAACTGGCACAACCTAAAGAACCAAATCATATTTTCCAACTTAGCATTTCACAGCTTACACTTTCTGTTTCCCAAGAATACTCTCTGTTTGTGTGATTTGCTGGTTTACCATCATCAGATCCTAGGCCACCACACAACACTATCCTATTTTGTGATGTTTGCATAGATTCGTTACAAGAAAATTAAAAGACTGCCTCTTTTCTAATGGGCAACCATATTTATTCACTTAGTTTAGAACTAACCAGGACAGCCTCTTACAACAGCTTCCTTAGGACTAACCTAACATCTTCTTTGTCATGTACTCCACTTATCAAGCTTTTCTGTATTTTGGACAGAACAGACGCACATCAAATCAAACTAAGAATTTGAATTTCAGAATCCCAGAGAGCATCACTTTCTCTACTTTCACTGTCAAGACACTTTTTCAGTAAAAAAAACACCCCAACCAAACAACAGACTGATTAGCAGCATAACTTACTTTAACTTCATCCAGTGGTTTTACTGGGATGTTTCGCCTCTGGAAAGAAAGAGCACTAAGAATTACTTTTATGAACCAGAAGAGAAAGGCCACTCTTGTACAGTTTTGAGTACATTCAAATTTCACACATGAGTCAAGAGACAGCTTTTTCAAATATCTGTAATGCAATTACAATGTCACTGTTACTGTTTTGAAATATTTTAGTACTGTGCATTTTAACTCATCTTTGAGTCCCTTTTCTTCTGTCCAAGATCTTCATATTCAAGTTAAGTATTTCAGTCTTTACTTCAGCAATTTCTGATTTCAAGGTTGTACTTCCAGAGATAGTCGTTCTTACCCAAATATAACAGCACAACATAGGCATAAAACACCACAGCACATCATCACTGGAACACATCTAATGGCACAAAATCTGTACCTATCCACCTATGTAACAACTGACCAGGATTTCCAAGTGTAAACAGCCACTGGCCATTTGAAAGGTACCAGGAATTCTCATTCGGAACAACATTCATAGAATAAGGTGGCAAAAAGCCACCTTTTTATTTTAAAGTTAAGTTCAACGTGTGGTATACACATTTCTTGATATACAAGAATATTCAAAATATTGGTTTTGAACTTTTTCATCTTTCAAATCTTTTTTTTGAGTTAATACTTCACATGTCTTCCTGTTTCATATACAATCTTTTTTCCAGTACGGAGTGGAAAAAAATGCCCAGAAGGTTCTAAAGGATCCTCACAGGATAGCATTTTTCACTCAATTGTCTCCTTTTCCCCAGAAAATCACCCACCCTATTCTTCTAAGTCTGCAAAGATTTAGCATAGTCTCATTTTTACTACGTCAGGAAGTCTGAGTATCTTCCACTCCCCACCCCTCCTTTCTTTATTCTTGAACCATTTGGAACATCATCACTTTAAACAGCAGATAATTATTTCAAACTGAGAGTGATTTTCAGAGTGAAGCTAACATAAAACAAGATTTTGCAGTTTTTGGGAATCTCTTTTGTACTGGGAATGCAAATGTTGCAACTAGAATTATATATACCTCCTGCCTCTTCCTTTCTTCAGCCACACAGTGAACCACATTGGAGAACTGATCTAGCTGGAGAAAAGATTACTTCTCTGATGATTAATTCAGCTTCTAGTTCAGTGCATGCCTGTATGAACAGCTAAACCTGAACTGCTTTAACTGACAGGGAAAAACAAAGCATCTCGTTCAATATTAAACAATAACCCCAAAAAACCAAAAAAGACCCCAGACACAGGTCCACTCTACTTCTTATGAACTTGTGACATTTCTGGGCATCAAGGACACACCTGCTTTAGTTGATAAACAGTTTTGGAATGATCTCCACTAGTGATCTGGTCCAGAAGATCATCTACTAATTTCTTGCTGTAATTTCCAGTGTCCTTCACAAATTCTTGTAAGCTAGTAAGAATGGAGATACAAGCATTACAGAAAATAGTTACTTTAGTAAAAAAAAAAATGTTTCAACTTACAATATGTTTTTTCTCAGCTACATCTACTACACCTGCATAGTCCATATTCTCTTACACTTGAGAAAAGCAATTAAGGCCTTCAAGACAGGATATTTTTTTTGTTTTGTTGGTTGGGTTTCTTTTTAAAATGGAAATAAATGTATGTGAAAACTTGTTTTGCCTAACTACCAGCAAATTAACACCCAAACTATCATTGGCAGGGGCTTAAAAAACCAAACACCAAGAGATAAAGAAAACAAACTTGTGATTAATGAAAGGTAGTTTAAGTTCTGTAGTGCTTTACCTTTTAAAGTCAGTTTTAGAAGGTGGTATCAGGACTTGAAAGCTCCTAGTTGACACTTCAAGTCTGAACTGCTTTTCATAAAATTGCTATGATGAGTTAGACCAAGTAAGGGAGCACTTACCTTAAGGCACACTGTATCCCAGTTTCATCACCGTACGCTGAGTACAGGAGTTCCATTTCATCCGATTTCAAATCATGAAATATAGAGTTGTTTTGCATGGAAGGTGCTGTACTAGCACTTGTAAGAAAGGTTACTAGACAGACAGAAGAAAGAGATGGCTAAGGATGAATTCAAGTGTGAAAGATGACCTGTAAGGGCTGGGTGGTGAGGGGTTGGGCAGGCAGGGAAGATTTTGGTTTTTTCCTCCAGCTGAAATCAAGAGCAGTATCTCAAGGACATTTCCAGACTCTAGAATCACAGCAAATATTTTAACCATATAAACAAACTCACACTGCTGGAAAATCAAAGAAGTTAACCACTCCACTACCTCAACAGAAGATTCAATCTCCCTGCCTCCTTTTATATTTCTGCTTTTTGCGTGTGTCTGCTTTACTGCTGTTTGCCAGTCAGCTTCTGGAGAGCAGATTAGAAACTTAAATATGTCAAGAACACCAGAATAAAAATCCAGAGTTTGTGAAATCCTTGTCACATCATAGAATGTTACGGGTTGGAAGGACCTATAGAGACCATCTAGTCCAACTTCCCTGTCAAAGCACAATCATAGAATCAAAGAATTGTCAGGGTTGGAAGGACCTTAAAGCTCATCCAGTTCCAACCCCCTGCCATGGGCAGGGACACCTCCCACTAGAGCAGGTTGCTCACAGCCCCATCCAGCCTGGGCTGAAACACTTCCAAGGATGGGGCTTCCACCACCTCTCTGGGCAACCAGTGCCAGTGTCTCACCACCCTCCTGGGGAAGAAATTCTTCCTACTGTCCAACCTGAATCGACCCATCTCTAGTTTTAATCCATTCCCTCCAGTCCCATCCCTGCCCCACAGCCTAACAAGCCCCATCTCAGCTTTTTTATAGCCCCCTTCAGATACTGGAAGGCCACAATAAGGTCTCCCCACAGCCTTCTCCTAGGGCAGATCACACAGGAGTGTCCTTCTATATCTGTGCCCTTATCCATATCAATATTTCTGTGTTTGGTTTTTTTTTCCTGTGGAATGCCTTTATTACCCCTTTTGTAGAAACTAAGGTATTTCATTAAAAAAACAAAAAAATGTCACTTTTGCTAGAAAGCACTTGCAAGTCAGAAACTCAGGTCTTAAATATGACTTTTTCTGCAGCTAAGCCAACTATTTTAGGGTACAGAATCTGAAAAATGTGGTGCTGCACTTCATATTAACATAGTCATATAGAATCAGAACCATTTAGGTTGGAAAAGACCCTTGGGATCTTCGTGTCCAAAATGCATCATACAAAGTCATATCATAAAAAAATGCAAATGACCAAAAAGAGGTTTTTTTCCTCAATTCTAATCACAGCTGCTGAGGAAAAATCACCTCCTCCGGAGAACATGGGAGTACCATTATTGGAATGCTTCCAGTGTGGCTACAACACTGAGGCAAAACCTTAAGCCATAAACTCACAATTAAGTTATGCTTAATAAACAAACACATCAATTTCATTAACATTACATTCTGCTGTAAATGGACTAATGATTTATCATACAAATAACCAAGTGAACTTTCATTTGGAGACAGATATAATCTGAAATTACTTTCTATCAAGAAATTGTTCAGACAGTTAAACACAAATGAAGAACATGTTCTTTCACGTTTACCTTTATTTCTTCGTTCATCTTTAAAGCCCAGTGTAGTGAAGCCAGGTAATAATTTGCTTGAGAGTGAACTCAGATCCACTGGGTAAGTCTCTTCCTCTAATAATTTGATTTAAAAGAATAATTTTTAGAAGAGCATTTTATGTTCAGATTTTTAAGGTGAATCTACATAGATTTTGCTATTTTAAAGAGCTACAGTTACCATAAAAGCTAAATGTCTTTTAAAATGTACATTTTTATTAAGAAGTGTAATTCAGGTTCTCTATTTGAATTTCAAATACATGCTGTAAACTCTTCCATCTCTTATTCACAAGATCAGTGGCTTACTTAGTTATTTCACCCTCAAAGCATACAGCAGCATCTGAATTTTTTTTTACTAGTTGATTCTAATGTTTATGAAGTGATAGAAGCAATTTCTTATGTTGACTAAGGGGTAGTTTGTCTACAGAAACACACATCAAATAAAAAACCTTGTTAAGAAAATTAACATTATGTCTATAGCAATATTTTGTTCTAAAGTTCTGAGAACCACTTCATTAAAATGGCTCAAATTATTTGGAATATGCTTTTAAACTCAGAAACAATTCCAACATTTAGGACACTCCCAGTTACTTCAAATCTCCCTGGCTATTATGGAATCTAATGGCAATTATGCTCAATTACTGAAAAACAGAAAGCAAGTTTATCCCTAGATATCTCTAGATAAATTCCCTAGAAATTTACTGGGGGGGGGGGAAAATCTACCACAAAAATTCAGTTTATAATATTAGCTGTAAAATCTGTATAACTACTATTAACTATACAATCAAAAAAGATTTTGGAGAACAGAAACATCAAAAATGAAATCTATGGCACAGAAATCTATGGCACACAGTGAAAGTTTGCTCTGCTCACATTACCATCATAGTCTAAATTTTCAGTGGTGTGATTTCAGAGGTATTTAAATCACACTAATTTTAGTACTTATTTTTTTCAGAAATAGGTAAGGGCATGATGGCAGCCAAAATGCTCAATATCACTGCACAAAAAATTACTACCATATGAAAAGGAATTTAAACAGTAAGACAGCTCCAGGCTTGTATCTCCCAACCAAAAAAAAAAAAAAAAATTAAAAAGAAACGTGACTGGTCAAAAGGGTTTGTGCATTCATCAATGCAACAACAGGTAAGCTGTGAATGAATTCCAATCCTAAAATGTGCAGAGAAGGAAGTGCTAAATTAACGTGACATACACCAGCATAAAGACTATGACATTTCATTCATTACAAGCTTTCAAAGCTTCTGCTTTTCGAGCTCAAAACTAAAACAAGTGGAAAGCATAAGACTAAATAATGTAGAGTAGTAACACAAAAATCGACAGAAAAGTTTAACAAACTAAAGGAAAACAATTAAGAAAAACCTAATCAACTTAAATCTAAAATTTAGCTATTAGATAAGGAAACAAAAAGGTAAAAAATGATTACGGATTTGCACCTGTGCATTGCACATTTATATAGGATTACACCACTTAGACATCTGTCTATTAGATTTTAACACTGCAGGGTACTCGGAGCAAAAGTCTGTCTTCCAAGTTCTCTATAAAGTTTTAGCAGTGTGTAAGTGCTTATAAATAGATGTTACTTTACCTTCTTACTGTTCAGAAAGTGAAACAGAGCATTTGAAGAGTGAAAATTTAAAAGGTGAACATCTTATGTTGGAAATACTACATATAGCTGCTAGGGAAAATGGTTTGGGGAATAATTCTTATAACAAAACCACTCCTCTATAGTAGAGGGGATCTGTATATACAGTTAAGACTCCAAAATCTGCTACAACATTCAACATTAGAAAGGTGTGCCTCAGATTACAGTGTTTACCTTCTGCTTCTGGGTCGGATGAATTTACTACACTAAATAATAAAGTTCCATCTCCATTTTTTTTCAGATATCCAATCTGCAAATAGAATCACAAAGATACAGAAGCAATGATTAAAACAGTCCAAACTCAAAGAAAGAATTGCTTAGTTAAACAGAAAACTATAAAAAGGCATTTTTTGCTGTAATTCTGATCCTGCACTCTGGTATTCCCTTTTTAATAAGGAGAATCTTGTGTCACTATTTATCACTACCTAACAAATGCTTCAGAACAGAAGACTTAGGAATAAAAGTTCATATGTCATCGATACAACTCCATATTCATCTTCCTAAATCAGATATACAGTTTGCATGCATCCAAGTGAAAACCAATTTCATTATAATTAGCACAGAGCCTGAACACACTTTCTTTTTAGAAGCAGAACTGTAACTCCTATCCACAATCTACCTCAGTGTTGTGTTGTCAAATCTAGACTGAACTGCTTGTTTTCCCATCTCACCCACAGCTTTAATGAGAAGTACCTCAATGAGCACACTGTCAAATTCTTGAAGAGGAAGAAGTGCTGTGACAGACCTATCAGAGCACGCAAACACAATGCTAAAAAGACAGCTGGAGATGTGAAAGACAACAGGACCCTGGCATTTGTAAAGATAGAGCCAGAACTGATGCAACCAACTAAGCTGATGTCAGAAACTACATATGAATCGCACAAAAAAACTCATTAAACCCACAAAATTAAAACCATACTCTCCCTAAGGAATACTAACGATTATTTCCAAGTAAATTGAACAATAAATCTCTCCTGTATTTTGGGTTTTTATCCCACATCCTTCATAGGAAGTTTAAAACTCTCTCCAAACGTAAGGCCAAATCTTATGTTGGCATATAATAAAAACAGAGGTGACAAATGCTGGGAAGAGCACTGTTGACAGGAACAATACCTTCAAAGGACAGCAAAAGTTAATAGCTATATTCACTGGGATCTGCAGTGGGTTTTCTAGCTAACAGCCTAGACAATTAGGAGCTGCACACCTAGAACAACTCTTGAACACTTCAAAACTGACTGCTTTCACCTTAAAGGCCTTTTCAGTTAAGCTAGCAATTAGCAGAAGTCTGGCATTGCTTTAAAGGCTTCTTTAAAAGCCACTCTTGCTTTGGAGATAGTCTTCAAATTATCCAAAGAAACAGAAATACACTGAAGAACCTAAATCTTCTCCCACTTCTCTGAGGCTTTACTTTCTAATCCAGTTGAGCCTAAGGTGACTGCATAACAAGGGCCACTGTCCAAAAAAAAGACATTTACATTTGAAGACACAACTTCTACCACTAATGCTTCAAAGCAAACATTTCTTCTGCAACAACTGTTAAAAACAACAGGTGGAAAATGCAGGATGTACAGCATCCCAATTCTTTTTTCAACTGCAGTGGTCATTAGAGTATGTGGCAGAATGAGACATGAGGACTAAGAGCAACAGTGGTAATAAGACTGAAGATCTTGCAATGGAAACAGTAAACCATTTTCCCATAGCTAAGAAAAACACAGCCCATTAACAAACTCTGCTGGGAAAACTGCACTAACAATATCACCAAGCTTCTCCTTCTGACTCCTGGAGCAGTACAAAGAAACCCCAGAATCATATTCAAGATGATCAAATCTGTGGTTAGCACTGTCCAAAATTCAAACACGGACAAAGTACTGCTGTCTTTAGTATTCTGTACTCACACAAGGATATGGTATAGCTGATGGCT
The DNA here is from genome assembly GCA_025345505.1 of Todiramphus chloris collaris. Lineage (NCBI taxonomy): Eukaryota > Metazoa > Chordata > Aves > Coraciiformes > Alcedinidae > Todiramphus > Todiramphus chloris. The sequence goes on from JANVCC010000270.1 coordinate 8,907,011, forward strand.
ACTACTTGTAGTAGTACGAAACAAGAGGTTCTGGACTTCTCACTGAAAACAGTAATTTAACACACAGAAAGTCCTGAATTCCTTGGTGGGGCTGTGTAAATCCTTACTATTAATACTGCAACCTGTGACAAAGTTTGCTTTTTCTGCAGCTGCAACAATAAGAAGAGTGGGATGCTATTTTAATCACTTTCAGTGCTAAGTGTTGCAATTAAGGAAGCCAGATTCAAGACTGAGCAACATTTCCCCATTTTCTGCAAGAGAATTTTCTTAACATGTTCAATACACAATATAACTTGAGATCCAGTTAGGACAACCCACAATGGGAACTAAACAATAGATGCTAGTGATATTGCACACAGAGCACACATCCTAGATGTTAAGTCTCAGAAGAGGTAACAGCACAGCCTCTTTCTGAGGATGAAACAAAGCATTCCACAGTCAGGCACAAAGTGGAACAGTGAACTTTGCTGTGCAGTAGACCTTGCTGTTGGGTAGATATCGATTGATCCTATCCCGAGCTTCATCTGCTGCATGTTCCACTAGTGCCAGGACGTGTTCTTCAGCAGTGCTATCTGTCAGGCTGCAGGCATTTCCCTCAGGTTCAAATATGCAACTAAAAAAAGAGAAGAGAAGTAGCTGTAGAAACTAAAAGCTAAAACAAAACAAAAGGGCTCAGTTCTGGGTTTGCTAAATAGAACAATCAGTCCCGCTCTTCCCTCACTGTCAGTCTACTTCAGCACTGAAGTGGAATTACAATCATATTATGAAACTCAGCAGAAGCTGAGAACTACCAAACTACTAGACTTCAACAGTTTGTTTCTGTACCTTGATGAAAATAAAGGAAGTATTACAAAGCAGAGACTGGGAGTAAAATTGCATTAATCCAAGGTGAATACTGTATGTGCCCTTAGTCTCCCACATGCATGAATACACTATTTTCAGAAATTCCAAACATAAAGATGCAGAAAATAAATTACCCGATGAGGGAATGGAGACTCTGTAACACTAATCCAAGGGAACAACAACAACTCAAAAAGCTGCATTTATGAGGATTATGTCATTTAGTCGCCTGTAAAAGTAGGAGAGTGCTCCCAGTCTAACAGGGAGACCCTTTAAGTCCTGTATTTGTTAATATTGGCAATTAGTATTCCTAATAAGTATCTATTAAACCATTGCTTCTCATCAAAATTAGAATTTAACATTTACCTTTCAACAGATCCTTTTTCATTAAAACATCAAAACGATAAAAAAGTAACAGATAAACATACCTAAGATGGAACAGGACATAGCTTAGCTACTATATAAAATCAGAGAAAGGTAGTATAAGGGGAAGCTTGAAGATATCAGGAGGATACGGCAGTCTTCATTAATTATACAATAAACTTGGTACATCAAAATCTTTCAGGGAATTATACGGACATTAGACACTAGGGCCAAACACCTTAGGTACTGGGTAGAGCATCTCCTCACACCAAATCCATTTTTCTCTCCTGGGGTATCTTCTTCCATTTGCTTAGCTAAGAATTTCTCTCTGTATAAAGATTCAGATCCGATACACAAGAAAGTTTTGCTATTAAAGACAACAAAAAGATCACAGGATCATTCTATTATGAGACAAAAGTGTTACATGGTTTTTGTTTCATTGTAAGTTTAAGAAAGGGAGTACACAGCAGGAAACTCCTCGGCAATTGGCACTTTCTATCACACTCTACAGGATACTCAGTGGACAAAAATTCTAAGAGAACCTTCAGAAGGTTGCAACACCCTGACCAAACTTTCAAACACTGCTGAGATATTAGCATGTCCAAGTGATCAAGTCACTCTTTAAAGTACTGTACAGAGGTCTGAACAGCTTTAGCACTTTGCAAACATTAACCAGTTCTTTCTCCATTTTCAACTGTGAAATACAAAGGCACATATATATGCTATGAGGTTTGATTCTTCCCTTAAAGCTCTTATTGCACATTAAAAAAAGTAATATGTATCCTACTGATGTCAAAATACAAGCGTTTAAAAGGTCAGATTAATTAGAAAAAAACAAATTAATTCTGACTACTAAAGTTACATTAACACTGAAAACAACAGGAAAGTAAATTTACACTGCAGCCGATTGCAAAGAAACTGGCATCAGGATAAAATTAAAGGTCACCTATCTTTTACTACCTGGATTGTATGTTAAGGTAGGTATTTGAGACAGAGCAGTGCTACATTGCTTGGCAGTCTCAGTTTCTTGCTCTGTTAGCTATCTGTATTTGAAGATGAGCACACGGAAAGTGGTGAAGGACAGTTACTCCTGTAATGGACTTCAGGTAAGAATTAATCAGAAGAGAAAAATCTATTATTCTGGGCACCACACAAAACAAATCATCATATCTTTTTAAAACAAACCAAACCCCAAACGACCTCCCCCCAAATCAAGTCTTGTTTACAGAAAGGTATTTCCAGCTAATTCCTATAACACAATCCCTTAAACAAAGAACAAACCACACTCTGGTAATTCTTCATAACCCAGCAAGAGATACGTTTCTCTGTGCTGACATTAGAATAGCTGTATCCAAAAACATTGTTGATTTTTCAAGTTATTTCTGAAGAGACATGAGGCAGTCTCCTATTTCCACTAAACAGCTACATTAAAATACTATTTCTTCCATCAGGCATTAACCAGGATCACAAACATGCCTGAAGTGTAACAAAAGCCACGTGGCTGATTGGAAATCTACAGTTCACTTTTAACAAAAGTGAGAAAGCATGAATTTGAAATAACAAGTCACATTTGACTTCTTTTTTTCTCCACTTTGTACATTTAAGAAGCCTGCAGAACATCTACATGAGCGGATTATTGAGGACACAACCAGTAAAGCTGTCACAGGTTTGGTTTGTTTCATTCAATTCCAGTTGATATAATGCTCTATAATTTAAATTCAACAGCTATCCTAGGATGTCTATGTAAGAACACTGAACAACATAATTTGCTTGTAAATCAGTTTCTGCTAAAATCTCCTCATAGATAGAAAATAAACCCCTTCAATTTTACTAAAATCGGATTTTAGCTATAAAAACACAGCTTTGTGACATGGACATGCCTATTAGCTGGAAAATAATTATAGCACTAGCATCATATTTTACAAAGAAGCTTAACAAGATTTCATTGGGAAGATGTATCCTCTGTTCCAGAAATAAACTCCTGTAACTCTATATCCTGCCAGGTAAGACTAAAGTTAAACAAAAACATTGATTGATCTGGGGACACTTTTTCCACCCAGAAAGATCACATTTAGATTTTGATACAGGCAATCATTTTAGGGAAGAGGAGTTAAAAACAATCAAACAAACAATAAAAACAAAACAAACAAAAAAAACCCAAACAAAACCCAAAACAAAAGTATGAAATGCAAAAGGTATTTGTGGCAATGTTAAAAATAAAAGAACATTTCCAACCATCATGAGGAGAAACAACTCATTACTTAATATAGATATAAATGAAAATAAAAATATCTATACAGTAAGTGTTTAAAAGAATATGCAGTCATTCTTTGAATTGTTTGTTTCAAGTTGGGAATCACTGGGTTATTAAACTAGCTCTATAAATAAACAAATAAATAAAATTGCCCATTTATCCTACAGACCACAAGGAGAAGGCTGAAAGGAATTGGTTTTTACCTCGATTCTTTGCTGTTAATATTACAAAAGCTGCAACAAACCAGTAAGCATGCCCATTAAAACCTTTACCTAATAACTTCTTTATTTTGCTTTTTAGATTTCTTGGTAGTCTCTGCTTGTACAGGAACAACTTCAGGGACAGGTTCCTCAACTGCTGTGTCTTCATCACCCAAAAGAGCTGCCTGCTGAGAAAAATCCATGTCCTGCATAAACGACATGCTGCGCTTCAAAGCTAACAGCCGTTCCTAGAATCAGAAAGGACAGAGTGGCAGGGACTTAACCTTTCCCTCATAGCCAAGATGCTATGATAATGGGATGGGATGGGAATGGCCATGGCCTTATTTTGTTCTTAATGCCTCATTTCCAATGGTGATGCAACATGATTTGGTCATGGTAGCATGGCATCAGAATTTCTGCAGCCCAACTATCAAAAGAGAAACAAACAAACAAACAACTGCATATGCAAAGACAACTGACTACTTTACACAAAACTTACCATAACTGCAACACATACACAAACACACACACAGAGGAGCTCAAAGTACCTTCATTTTACAAGTCAACAACTGTATTTGAGTAAAACGTGTGTCTGCACGCGCACATCTGTGAAATCCCTGAAACCTCCCCCCCACACCCACCACTTTCAAAGAAGAAAAGCTTTTTTCCTTGTTCATGCAGACATAAAACTTAAATGAGATCTTGTTTACACAGTGTCAGCCAGAAGCAATGTTTTACAGTTGAGCTGTGTAATACATGTGGATCATAATTGCTTCCACTGAGGTCAGCGGAAGAAGCTCCTACAGACTGCAGTGATGCAGGTGAGGCTGAGAAATAAGGGTGTACTATAACAAGAATACTATCAAACCCTTAAATGCAGCAGCACTACCAAGCATTGCTTAATCAAAATCATAGATGGGTAACATTTATCATTGTTATTAATTATGTTCCTTTTAGATAGGATTAAAACCCCCAAAGAGTTCTGCTTTTTGTTTTTAATAGGTCTCTTACTTTGCTCATCATCTTAAAGCCTGTGTGCAGTATCTTCTTGGCTAGCTTGTAGTAAACTGTATCTGGTCTGTTGTAAGTCATTGCATTATCACACATCAGTTTAAAATCTGCCTGTAAAATACAAAACAAAAGAACTGTTTAGATTTCAACCTGCCTTGTAAAATGACTGGAAGATACCATTCCATCACGGCATCTCTGTGCAGAACATTGTAATACTTTCACAGCAGCAGGCTCATGGAGCAAATGAAAGCCAAAAGGCATCTCAGAATTGAAAGGGTTTGAGACATTTTCACTTCTACAAGATGCTCAGTTTTCTTTGGAATTGGCTTTTTGTTTATAAGAAACCCCCCTTCCTTGAACGTCACATGAATGCCACATTTCCTCCCTGTGCAAACAGAACAAACAGCAGAGGTGGACAAATTGAGAGGACTGAGGCACCGAAGCAAGTACTTTTTTGGTGTTTTTCCCACCTTCTAAATCAGAATAGACTGGAGAAATACAATGACATCATAAAGATGCAAAGCCTCTTGCATGTAATTTTAATTTGCTTCTTTAGTCACTTGCACTAAAACATAAAAAAAGAAAACTTCCAAGCATAAGGTACAGCCTTCTAGAAGCTAATCACGTGCAACAAAAGAACAGGAGAGACAGCCCTGATTCTGTCTTCTCCTTTGAATGGTTATCTGGCATACATAATTTCAAGTAATTTTTGCTGACACACGTTCCCAAAACGAAGGCACAACATACTCCACTGTAAAACAAAACAAAAAATGAATCAAAATTTTGCAGATTGCAAAAGGTTTTCCTAGGGTGCCTTTTTTCTAGTCACATGCCACTGATCTGTAGAGTGAAGCACAAAAAGCATTATTAGAAGCTCTACGAAACATTGAATTCAGAAGATATTATCGTATGCCTCTGGAAAGTTCTCAAGTTGGCAAATCAATAACCAATAATCACGCAGTGCTCTTTCCAGGCACTTCACAAATTCGATCGTAATGAAGTAAAGTGGCACCCAATTTAAGAATATCTTCTCCTCTTTTAACAACTTATCAGTATTTGGACAATGACTGTTCAGGCAATTAGGTTTCGTTTCTTCTGTAGACACACACACAAAGATTTTTTGTGCACCAGTCCACTATGTTTGGTGATCACTTGATTTTGTGCAAAAAGAATGGTATGCTTTCTGAAAAGTGAACCCATTTTGTTTACAGCCCAGTTGAACAGATTTGCTAGAACAGACAAAGATTACTGGAGGTCAATAATGTGGTCAGACAACAAAGTCTTTCTAAAGACTTTCACAGAATCACTCAGGTTGGAAAAGCCCCTTGGGATCACCGTGTCCAACCATCAGCCCTGCTCTACAAGTTCACCCCTAGACCACGTCCCCCAGCACCACATCCAAGCGATGTTCAAACACATCCAGGGATGGCCACTCACCCCCCTCCCTGGGCAGCCCATTCCAATATCTCACTACCCTTTCCGTGAAGAATTTTTTCCTAGTGTCTGCTCTAAACCTACCTTGTTTCATCTTGAGGCCGTTCCCTCTGGTTCTGTCACTAATTACCTGAGAGAAGAGCCCAGCACCAGCCTCTCCACCATGTCCTTTCAGGGAGTTGTAGAGAGCGATGAAGACTCCCCCCAACCTCCTCTTCCTCAAACTAAACAGGCTCAGCTCCTTCAGGTTTCCCTGGCACCCAACACTTACAAAAAATAACCCTGCCCTACTGCTGTCCTGATCAGATTCTGTAAAAACCAAAAATTGTTTTCTTTCCCATTTCCATATGGGGATGTCAGAGTGGTGCTCTCAATCATCTAGCAGTTATCATCAAGCCCATACTAAGCAAGCAGTTGAATGGAGTTAGAGCTGGTAACCTGGGAATTCCTATGGCATTTAAACCATCTGCCTTTGCTTAATGGGGCCATTGCAAAAACAGAAGCTGAGAAGGTGACGTGGATGAGCAAACTTTGAGCCAAGAAGCTGATAAAGAAACCCATGTGATCTATACATCTAGTGATGGCCTTTGAAGTATGCAGAAAAGGACACAGAAGAGTCTTTTGCTTGCCCAGCTTTGAAGTAGACTGGTTTTTTGGCAGCATAACTCAGGACTTTTATGTAGCAGTTTCCTCTCCTCTTGTAAAAGTAGCAAATGGTTCTTGTGAATTCCACTCTTAGATCATTTATTGGCTTGTGACTAGCTTCAGCTAGCTGTAATATATATATATATATATGTATGTCAGAAATGAAAGATAATCCTTTGACCAGGCCTTATTTAGGGGTCAAAAGCCTATAAACATTTCTGTATCACACAGGCATAAGCATCATTTGGTACACTCGTCTATCTAGAAAGGGAGTCCAAACTCTTTGTGACTGTAAGATGGACAGACTGTAATCTGTCAGTCTAAACAATACTGTGATTTTCATGGAGTTTAGGTTGCTATTCCACCAGTTTCCTTACTGCAACCTTGTCTATAACTAAACAGGGCCACGGAGCTCCTATTCAGACTTCCTTTCTAAGTTGCCAAATAAGACAATCCCAGAAGCAAACACAATTTAGAGACCTGAAGGCACTGCTGACAGTAATGCCATTAGGAATCCTTCTTTACTGTTTCCTATAAATCCTTATACTTTTTTTATTGTTTAAATAAAAGCATACATAACAAAACAGAATAATCTTTGCCGAAGTATCTATTGGAAATAAGCCATTCTCTGTTCACCTTGCTGGACCTTTCAGTGGAAGAAATTAACCCTGAGACACAAGCCAATGCTCTCTGCCAAGTCTACTGTTATATCAACACCACCTTAGGAAACCATACGCTGAAGGCAGCTAACAGAACATCATGAATCAGTTAAAGAAAATTCCTTTCCTTCCAGGAGTTGGCAATACTATGAAATCTTTTTTTTAAACCACAGTGCATCCCATGAAGTACTGCAGCAATACACAAAATAGCTAAGGTGCCAAGAAACCTGCCAGATCAGATTCTGCCAAAAGACAATTCCAAATCAAGTTGCATGGGAAACAGGACAACTAAAATAAAATATATTTGATTGTTGTTGAATCTTGTACACCATGCTTTAGCATATCCAGTTTTCTTGCAGACATGTCCAAACTGCCTTTTAATCTAACTAGGTCTAGATTAGAAAAATGAATAAATAAATAAAAGCTCCATGTTCTTCAACCACTTCAGACTTTCTGATAGTCTTACTTCTGTTTACATCTAGCAGCACGAATTCCATAGAATCTTACGAGCATGTTCTTGGTTTCCACAGTAATTTGTAGATTGTAGTAGACCCTGACAAATATAAAGCCTCCACAGTGAAAAACAAAGCAAGCAACCCACTCGTAGCACACAGAATATACAGAAGTGCTCAGTTCTGAAATAAATGTGTATTAAAAAATGTGTATTAAAAAAATAAATGTAGGAAAGGCTTCTAAAGTTAATCTTGGGTTTCCTACTAAAGAGTTCTGAAATAACTAAATCTCGATCAATTCACCTTGAATTCAGTGACTGATTTGTATTCATTTGCTGCAATTTTTTCCTTCATTGTACCAAAATCCATGGGGTGCTTGATTATCATGGAATATCCAGGAGCAATGGCATCCGTGACTGGAAAAGCAAAAAACCCATGAGGATCTTTCCTAAAAATAAAAACAATACATTTAGATTTATATCAGCAAATAAAATCACTGTTTTTATACCACATTAATGGTGTAAAAAGAACAGTACTACTTAAAAAGAAAACAAAAAACCTAAAAGGACTCTCATAAAACAGATGCATATTTGAAAGATTTCCTAATACAGGACAGAATTTTGATTACACATGTGTAGACTTTTTGAATGAGATTCAGATAGTTCTTGACTTGATTATTTCTTGTGTGTTTTCTGTGTCTCTATTTACACTGCAAATGGGTCTTTAATAAGTAACAACCTCTGAGTTATGACCTCTTCAATTCTTCTTGCTCATGAGGTCGTCTAACTACAGTGTTCCAAATTCAGCTTATTGCTATGTACTAAAAAAAGGAAAATTAATTATTTTGGTGGCCTGTGGGGTTTTTTTGGGGGAGAGGGGGGGTTTGGTGGTTTGTTGTTTTTTGGTTGGGTGGTTTTTTGTTTTTTTTTGTTGGTTTCTCTTAGAACATGGGTTAACATCTTGCAGAAAACAATAAAAAAGCCTCTCCAAATAAAGCAGAATACCATGTAAGCAGGTACAAACTTACTTTGTTATCTGACAGAGGAGAGAGAATGAAACAAACTTTCATTAGAAGAGGTCAAACTACTAAAATTCACACCTGCTGAATTCCTAAACTAAGTCATTAATATTTGATACATTTATAATGGCTATGTATCCTCTGACCAAAACACTTCCCTGCCAAAAGCTAGAATCATTCAGTTAGTAATAATTGTCCCCAACTAATCTTCAAAAACTACCAGGTCTGACAGTTGTAAGGGTTACCAAACACATTAGAGCCAGTCTTCAGGCACTAGTTTCAAACAGAAAACCAGGGTAAGATGTTGCAAAGTAACACATGTAAATATGCAGTAGACACAACACACTGAATACCTTTGAAGCTGGCGAAGGAAGTGTTCTAGTAATTGCTGAATCGGTGTGCTTTCATTTTCAGCTGCAGAAACACAGATAAGTGCAATGAAACAGAATATAGGTATGCTTCTTTACTTAAAAATAGAGAAAATCTTAAGTACATGTACAGCTTGCATTGATCTGAATGTTGATATGGATTTCAAAGCAGCAGCACATCAGGTTTCTAAGCGTACAGGAACTATATCTTCTCCTTTACTCTCTAATCACATTAAAAACTAGCAGACATTAAATCAGATGTAATGCCAAGTCTAGTAGTTATAAGAAAATGTTTTAAGGTGAAAGTAAGGGGCTATATATTTTATAGGAAAAGTCAAACTTGGTTGCTCAAATGCTGCAGTTGGGAAACCCACATTCTTACAACACAATGACCATGCAATTTTAGTGGTTTCTTCACCATAACACCCAGGCAATTAGCTCCTCTCATTCTTTTCAATCGAAGAGTGACAAATAGATGCAGATTTGATGGCAAAAAAGGTACTGATTATGATTTCACTTCCTGTACAGATTAGACAATAAATGCTACGTGTTAATTACCTGTTCTGTGCACATACTTCAAAGAGACTGGCTTTAATGTGAAGTTTGAAAAACTAAAGTAGTAGCATGCTGAAATCTAGAATTAAAACTCCAACTCCTCATCATGATGGAGAGATATTTCCCTTCTTAACCAGAACTGGTGAGAGAATTTATATTTTCTAGCGACACTCTCCAAGCAGATGAAAAGAGAAGCTATGACAATACAGGTCCCAGTTTTTAGCTTGTCAGGGTTTCAAGAGTCCAGACCACCCTGAGACATAAAGCTTTGACCACAACATTTTGGGTACCACTATTAGGTCATCTTGTGAGTTGATGGACACCATTCCTCAATTTAGTATGTAGTCATAATTAGAAAATTCCTCAATAAATTACTCCACCAGTCAATGGCCAGTGTTTCAAAGAGAAGACCCAACTCTTGCTACTCAGTTCCATTTCCAGGAATATTTGTAGCAAGATCACTGTATTTGAAAATCCTTTTAAGTAAATGTTCCCACTGGATAATGCTGAGTTTTAACTGTCAAGCAATGGCTAGAGGTAGAGAACTGATGGGGTTAAACATACAGAAGTCACCACACACAAGTGGGAAATATTTTGTCTGATGATGAGAATTAAAAAAGATTGGTAAATGAAAACTGGGGGGACTATGGTCTTTAGAGACACCCTATCAAACTTTACTGCCGTACCTCTGATGAAAATAGAGATACTAAAATTAAAACTCCACATAGGTTATGAAAAAAAAAAAAAGACCACAACAGCTAAGCAGTCTCCACAAAGCTTTTTCCCCTGAACTGAGCAAAACTTAAGTTTCAGCTCTTATAACCATCTCCCTGTGAACGCTGAGGAAATACTAAGGAGAAGGAATTAGAGGAACACAATGTACTATAAAACTTTCATGCTAGTTTTCTTCTGCCAAGGAACAGGAGACAGATGTCCTTGGCCTGTTCAGTTACATGAAAACAAACCTACTAAACCCAGAGGCACGAATAGGAATACTGATTTTTCAGATGGCAGCAAGTTCTGAATGTTGGAAAGAATAAAATCTCTAGATTTCAGCAAATCCTCACAGAAATTTTTACATTTTGGCACCTTTGACAAACACTTTGTTGGGCACGATTTTAAAAAAAGCACCCAAGACAATTTATTTTTCCACACTGCTCACCTGGCTGAGTTCTGCATGCTCTGACAGGACGATCTGGAGGAGGTTCAACCTCCACTTTTTTCCCAGGATCAAAGTCATCAGTTTCTCCTTCAGTGTCACACTGTTCTTTCTCCCTTTTCCTCTTTTTCTCTTCCTAGCACAAAAGGAAGACAGATTTTAGAATAAGGTATTTGCAAAGTTCAACACCACACGTCAAAAGGTAAAAGAGAGTGATTTTTCCCTTGGAATACTCAATCTGTGCCATAAGATGGTTTAAACAGTTGTGCATACATTTTCATGGTCACTTTTTCCATTTTCCTCTCCAATTAAAGGGAATACTGTTCATCTTTTGCCCATTTGTATTTAATATGCTATTGTTCTATCATTAGATACTGTGCTCTTACCAAAGAAATGTTAAACTCTGACACTATTTATGTGTAAAGCTGCATGAAAATAAACTACAGAAGAGAGCAGAGGAAACTAATTTACAATTCAGTAAAGATCAGTCTGTAGCTCTGCTCAGTGTGTTTTTGTTGTACAATAAAAAGGAACAAATAAAGTGACAATTTAAGAAGCCTACAAAAGAACCGTATGAAATGCTCTGTAGCAGTGGTGGCAATTAATGATCTTCTCCTGAGCTTCAAAACAAAGGCACGCCTGAGTCATTCCTATATGTAATGTCTGTAAAGTCATTATTCTGGTCAGCACATAAAGCATACTTTCATTAACCTTGTTTAGACTACAGTATCAACCCATCAGCTTCTTCTGCATGCACTAATAATGAAATTCTGGGGGGGTGGGGGGTGGGAAATAGTCCTCTTCCCCAATTTAGCAAGGGCAAAACAAATGACTCGATATGATGCTACAAGATCTTGTACTGAGGTCTGGTTTTGCTACACATCCCAACCACAATCTTAAGCCAAACATTTGAAAATGCTTGCACAAAGAAAATTTTCCACTATCTGCCCTGTATTCAAGAGGTTCTGAACCATCCTACAAGACATACCAGCTTCACATAATTCAAGCCTCGTGAAGAAACCAATTTGAAATGACAAGCAGTATCCATACACAGAAAAAAGCAGTACTGAAAACCTGCCATAGGAGCACAGTAAAACTCCCTGGCAGAAAAGAATGAGAAAAGGAGAGAGGTCAAAGAAATATTATTAAAATGAACAGGTAATAGGTGATTGTACCAGCAACACCAGGAAGCCTGTCATACAGGTCATTCCAAACAAGAGTCAATAAGACTATTCTGCCACAGTACTCAAGAGATAAGAATTCAGAAAGCTGTTCTGAGGAAACATATCAATGCCCAGTAACTCAGCGTATCTCACAAACACAACTGCAATCTAGATTTACTTGACAAGCTGAAAATACCCTTCTTAAAGGGAAGGAAAACATGATTCCGAGCTGCCTCAATTAGAAAACATCCAACTTAAAACCAGAAGTATTCGTACCTAGAGACAAAGTAAATGGATAAGATAAACAAGCAGTTACAAGAAACAAGTTTTACTTTGTTCAAAAAGTCATCAGAAGCATCTCTCTTTTAACTTACACCAAGGGAAGCACCTGAGGTTTCTACATTTGAGAGTGCTGTCTCCAAAATAGTAAGTTTCTTGCAGTGGTGATTTAAAAAAAATACAACAAAACAAAACAAAAAAAATCAACACACAGCAAGAAACAAACCAACCCCACCCACCCAGGCAAAAAGGGTTCTGGTAGTCTGTGCCAGATTTTATCTCTGATAAGCAAGCATAAAGAAAACTGGTATGTCTGAACTATAAAAATCACAGCTTACCTTTCTCTTTCTTCTTTCCTCATCATCTAGATGCTTTTCTTTTTCCTTCTCAGATTTCTTTTTCTTTTTTTTCTTCTTTTCTTTATGTCGTTCTCGCTCATGATCTGATCTGTCATCATAGTAACTAGAATCATGCCCTGACCCAGAAAGTTCAGTCACTTCACTTCCTCCAACTTTAAGCACCAGTTTTAAAGGTTTTTCCAAGGGCTTATCCACGTAATCTAAATTTTAAAAGCAAAACATTTTGTAAGTGCACATGAAGGTGTCAGCATACAGCAACTAGTGATTCTTGGAGAAATACTGTTTGTGAGTTTGCTGTTTGATAACATATGCAGTATGTTTGGGGAAAAAAAAAATAGCTAAGACTTACAAATCCAAGTTAAAAGACAGTTGTTCAGCAAGTTTTACATCATCATTTTTAACAAACCTGTGATACAGCAAGGGACTAACTCCTGAAAACATCACAAGCCCCTTGGCGGAGTAAGGTGATGTCAACCATCGCTAACCCAGCGCAGGAACTGGAATCCACCACAGCATCACTCAGGCTGGAAAAGCCCCTTGGGATCACCGTGTCCAACCATCAGCCCTGCTCTACAAGTGCACCCCTAGACCACGTCCCCCAGCACTGCATCTAAGAGATGCTTAAACACATCCAGGGATGGCCACTCACCCCCCTCCCTGGGCAGCCCATTCCAATATCTCACTACCCTTTCGGTGAAGAATTTCTTCCTAGTGTCCAGTCTAAACCTCCCTTGTTTCAGCTTGAGGCTGTTCCCTCTGGTTCTGTCCCTAATTACCTGAGAGAAGAGCCCAGCACCAGCCTCTCTCCAGTGTCCTTTCAGGGAGCTGTAGAGAGTGATGATGTCTCCCCTCAGCCTCCTCTTCCTCAAACTAAACAGGCCCAGCTCCTTCAAGCATCAGCAACAGCCGTACGAACCAGGAGGACGCCTGGTCCCAACCCCACCACCGCCGACAGCCCAGCATTCGCTCCGCCTTCCCCTCTCCCCTCCCAGGGGTCACTGCCCGCCCCGCTTCCCCGCTCCGGGCCCCGCCACACGCCGCTTCCCTTCACCCCGGCCCCGCTCCGCTCCCTGCCCCGTCCGCGCCCCGCGGGCCGCTCACACCCGCGGACGAGGCTCCTCCGCCCGCCGCTCCGCACCCACAGCCCGCGCAGCGCCGCCGGGGGCCGCCGGCAGCAGGGCCTGCTCTGTACCGCCCGCGCTTCTCACCGCTGTAGGCGGTGGCAGAGGCCGAGCGCCATTCCGCCTTCTCTGCCTTGTGCTTCTTGTGCTTCTTGCCCATAGCGGCGCCAGCCCCCCCGCCCCCCCAGCCGCGGCCTCCCCTGCCCGCGGCGGAAGCGCTGCGAAAACGCGCGGCTCCTTCCGCCCGCCGCGGAGGAAGATCCAGGTCACGGGGCGGGCCGGGCCGGGCCGCCGCTCCATAGCGCGCCCTTTACAAACGGGCGGCGGCAGCGCCCAGCGCGGTAGGTCCCGAGCGCCGGTGCCGGGTTTTCTCCGGTTTTGCTGAGGCAGAGGTGTCAGCCCTCGCAGCACTCGGGGTAGCGAGGAGAGGCCCAGCCTGTTCGCTTCGCGGGCGGCGCCGTGTCCTCGCTGGCAGCTCCCGGGGCCGGGGCCGGGGCGGTCCGTGAGGCCGGGGGGGAAGGTGGCTGCATCGCCATCTCCCGAGGGATGAGCCGGGGTCCCACCCGGTCTCCGGGACGAGCGGCGGGGCCTGTGATGTTCCCTACTTCTCGGTATCGCTTTCCCCCTAGGAGCGAGAAGGATGGACGAGGCTGCTGGGGATTTGAAGCAAGCGCTCCCGAGCGTGTGTGACAACGTCCAGATACACGTGGAAGTCCATCAGAAATCAAGCAGGTCTCTCTGATCAGAGCTTCACTTGCTGCGGCTCGTGTCTGTTGCCTTTCGCTTGCGTGCTGTGCACCTGCAAGAGGGCCCTGCCTTCCCCGTGCTCTCCCATGGGCTTCCACACAGGTGTCTCATCCTAAGGCTGAACAAACCCATTTCCCTCAGATTCTTCTTGTGTGTCATGTGCTCTGTACTTAAGATCAAGTTGGCGGTCGTATTCTGGACTTGCTCTAGTAAATCTTTGTCTCTGGTGCAGCAGAGCCTGAAACTGCACGCAGCGCTTTAGATTTGGTCTCATAAACAGCCAGCAGCAGGTGGAAGGCATTGCATTCTCTAATGATTGTACTCTGGCTAGCAGGCTCGAAGATAAGGTTGGCCTTATTTGTAGCAGGAGCATACTGCTGGCTCATTGCCAACTTGTCCATCAGTACCCCAGGTCCTTCTCTGCAAAGCTGCTTTTCATCCAGTTGGCCTCTGGTCTGTACTGCTGTCTGGGCAGCAGGTGGAGACACAGAAATTCATACTTGCTTTGTTCAGCAAAAGAAGTTGAAGAGGTTTCTGTTAAACTGTATCTCCAACCTGCAAAAGTCCCTCTGAATGGCAGCCCTGCTGTTGGGTACACTCTTGGGACAGCTCTCCCTGCTTTAGTGTCATCCGTAAACTTGTAGCAGTTGTATTCCATCCCACTGTTCGGGGTGTAAATGGAGATGTAAAAATGGAGTTGGCCTTGATTTTGACAGCACCATCTCACTTTTCCCCACCTGACTTACTGGCAGCTCTGCTTGGTCTTTATACTACTAATCAAAACCCTTAGAACTGAACAGTCCAGCCACCTTGTTGCCCATTTATCCAGCCTTTATCTAACCAGTTTTGGCACTCGATGCTATAGGAGAGTGTGTCCAAGTTGTTGGTAAAGTCAAGGCATATTAATATGTGAATGCCTCACTGAAATAGCAAAAGTAAGCTGAGGCCTTTCTGAAAGCTTAAAATGGTATTCTTTTTCCTGTATTTTTTGTCTCTTCTGGAATTTCCCTTACAATGTCCCCATTCTGAGGTATCAGCTGTTGTCAGGCATGAAAGCATAGAAGATCTTCAAGCTGAGTGCACCAAGTTCAGTCTCATAGCTTGGTTATGAGGGGTTTTTTGTTTTCTGAAGTGAAACAGAGTCAGATGGCATGGCTGAATTCCATCTCTGAAATCTAGCTATGTCTTTCTGTGTCCTCTGATAGGACTGCAAACAGAGCAAGCAGTATTCTTTAGCTTGAGTCTTTTAAGGCATAAATTAAAACCAAGTATCAAACTTGTTGCTTTTGCAAACAAGCTGAATTTGATAGGTTTTTTTTTTTTTTTTTTTTCCTGCAGAATGCTGTGGAGAAGGTTGAGTGGGTTTGGGGTTTTTTTTTGTGGGGGTTGGTTTTTTTTGAAGGCAGTTTGGTTTGGGGAGCAGGTTGTTTGGGTTGGGGTTTTTTGTGTGTGTGTGTAGGCTCAGTGTATGAAATAAAGCACTCTAGTATTAGTTCCTACTTCCTTATAAATGTCAATGCCATAAATAATGCTGTTTCTCTCTTGTCAGTGCGGCCAAGAAAGAAGATATCAGGATGAGTGTCTTAAAGCTGTTGAACAGACATAACATTGTATTTGGAGATTACAAGTGGACAGAGTTTGATGACGGTTTCCTTAACAGCAACGTGCAGTCTGTGTCGATTGTGGATACAGAGCTGAAACTGAAAGACAGACAGGTATTCCCAGTCAAGAATGTACAGCTCTTTTCATATGCATATGAACTGGTTGTAGGTAGACTAGTGGTAGCCTAAGGACATAAGCTAGACAAGGTCTATAGGACAATGTAGTATCTTTTATTAGGCTGACTGGTATAACCAGTAAAAGGTGGATAAGCTTTTGGGACTACACCCCTTAGTAAGGTCTAAAACAATAGTAGTAGACTTCAAAGCTGAATGCCAGCTGAGAACTGTAGCCTTCTTGTTAATACATCGTGTATCTCATGCAAAGCAATGTATTAAAAGTCCTTTTCTGTTCATTCTAGCCTATTGACTTGAGCAGAAGCAATCTTTCTCTTCATATTTTTCATCTGAATGAAGAAGGACCAAGCTCTGAAAACCTGGAGGAAGAGAATGAGGATATCATTGCAGCTAACCACTGGGTCCTACCAGCAGGTACCCCTGTGATATTTCTGGAAGGCTTAGAGCAATTACACTGGAAGAAAATTTTGAAAATATTTATAGAGTTACTTGTTAAAGCTATTAGTTTATATATTGTTTAACTTTGTCCTTTGTCAAGGGAAACAATACATTTGGACTTTCTTCATGTTTTTGACAGAACTACAATGGGAGATTCCACAACATGTCATTTATCTCTGTAATACTTGTGAATGGGTGGAAGTAACTGGTCTTGTAGAGTAAAATATATAGTCATAATCAGAAGCATGCAAATTTTTAACTCTGCAAGCTGCATTCCAGATTTTTATTTAGAGATCAACAAGAAACTCATCAGCTTAAACATTCATTTTCCAGAGCCCGCTGCTGTCTTCCAAGGCAGTACTGCTCTTATGTTTAAAACAAACAAACTCAAGAGATTTAGAGTCCCCAGAGTGTCTTAAAAGAAAAATAAGGTTTTGCTCTGCAATAGAGTGTGGCCTGCCTGTTGCTATCTCATGCTTGGGGAAGCTGGATTCTTCATCTGGAAGCAGTAGGACAGGTGTGAGCTTAAGTTCAAAAAGATGGTGTTTCTGAGACATTTCTTGCTCTTTCCATGTTGTGAAAAGCCTAAGTATCCATTACTTTTCTCTTTGGAGTAATTCAATTTGATACTTTGACATTATTCCCATATTATTGTGGTTTATAATTATTTATAATGTCTTTTTTGCTTTTCTTTCCTGAAAGCTAGAAACTAACTGATAGAATTGATTGATACCCAAATCACAACTTTAATTTTTTTAGGCATTTTTCAGCTATGTGGGGTTTTTTTCATCCTCCACATGTTGATGGTAAATCAAAAGCAAAACAAAAGCAAAAGCAAACAAAAAAACCACCACCACCCCAAAAAAACAAACAAAAAACCCCAACCAAACAAAAAAACCTGGATGATAACACTGGGCTTAGAACACTCCTCCCACCCCAACTTTTCATAGCTCTTTATGTTGGGGAAGTTTAGGTCCATCCCCTATTCAGAGTGGAAAGAATGATATTTTTTCTTTCATGTTAAGAAATGAAGAAGATTAATTTCTCACCACAATTATTTGAGCAAACATAATTTGTGAAATTGCTACATTTGTCTGTTAGAAAGTAGTGCTTGTATTTTCAAAGAAACAGCTCATATGTTTTTTTTTCCATATGTTTAAATTGCTCTTGGAAATCTGTTCTTAATCCTTAATTTTAGTTGAGAATAATTTAAAAACTGATTTGTGCTGCAGTGGTAGATTACAAGTTCCCAGCCTGATTTCTCCTAAACAGGTATTAATATATTGCTTTTGCAGCTGAATTCCATGGCCTTTGGGAAAGTCTGATATACGACACAGAAGTAAAATCACATGTAAGTTGAAAATGAATAACAATTAAAATTGCTTTAGGATAAGTGAGCGTTGAAATTTAGCCTGGTTGACGTTTGCTGCATCCCATGGAGAAGTTATTTGGAAATCACCATCTCAGGAAATTCTGATGTCTGCTCATTACACTGCTATAGTTTGAGAGGTAGTATAGTCTTAGACATTTTGCAAAACTTTATATATTTATTTAAATCTATATAATTGTTGATAGTTAAATACTTGTGTATATTTAACAAAAGAAGGCAGAGGAGGCATTTTGAGATTAAACATCATATCTCAGACGTAGAAATACATACTACTGTGAACACAGCTTTAAAAAAAATCTCAGTTCCTTGTGGAATTTGGTTCAGTGATGCCACAAATTCTAAATAATTTCTTCATAAGCTTTGGTTTATTTTACGGAAATCTGGAGGTGATGTTTTGGTAGCAACTTAAAACCTCTTGGGAGATTTTCACTTTTGCTTTAGACACATTCATCAGTTTGCATGAAGAAAACAATGAATGTTCTGTAGAACATTATTAAAATACTGCACCTTGTTCTAAGGCTCATTAACTGCATGTTTTTCTGGAAGGAGAGAAGAAAATGGATAGGGGTAACCCCCAAACTTCTAAGAAGCTTAGGAAAAATGTATGCAATGTTCTTTGAAATCAGTTCACATTTTTCCCCATTGTGGAGGTCCTAAAAGATCTGTTGTATCTATGGTGTGGTTTGGTTGGGTTTTGTTGGGTTTTTTTGAATAAGGCAATTTCGGTGGCTTGCTATTGCTAACAGAAGTGTGTTGCTATCAGCTATACTTGCAGTGCTTCCCTTCTACTGGCACTTTTGCTACCATGCAGTAAACTAACTGAGGAAACAATCACTAAAAGTCTTCAATTTATTGTGTGATGGGCTAATTTCCACCTGATTTTGTCCCGTTAATTGGTCTACCATGGCCATAGCTAACGGTCATGTGACAGAAGTGGTGGGTGCAGGCGAGGAAGAAGGGAATGGAAGTTTGTTTCTGGCAGCAGCTAGAAAATTCATTGCTTTAGCAGTAGTGCCATCCAGCACTCTTACTGTTCAAACAAATGCACATGGAATGATTTGACTAGAGTGAGTGCACTCCCACCCGAGTGCTGGTAGGACATTCGGAAGAAACAAACCAGTTCCACTGGGCTGTTTTCTTCCATGAAACAACAAAGAGTTTCATTTTCTAGTTCGAAGGTTCTGTGCATTCTTCAGAGGTTGCAATGATAGGAGCCAGAGTTTGTAGAACTGTAATCTGAAATGTAGTAATTTTGATGTGAATAAAACCCACAGTTGCTCTTGTGACAGCTCTCACCAAGATGTTCATCGTGCTTATTAAAAAAAAAAAAATGCTTCTTACCTGAAATTTTTTTGACACAAATTATCTTGTTTATAATACAGTATTCTCACTTGAGTCTTTATAACCATGTGTAGTGAAGCAAAGAATTCTTGTGATTGTACTTCATTTATAAAGTAAACATCAATTAACACATCAACATTTGTCTAATTTATGTAAAAGCTTTCCAAATCATTTATGAAATGACGAGGGTATTTAATAGACTTACTGATGGAGTAAAATAACAGCAAATTGATCACTACATGTGTTGGCAGAAGGAAGTGGTAGCTTGTAATGACTAAAACTAGAGTGCTTGGCTTATGTAAAAATATAATGAATGTTCATTCTTTGATCTGTGGAACTGTCTGGGTGCAATTGGGTTCTAGAGACTCTGAAATGATTGCTGTGAATTTTCAAAGTGTGTGGATATAGTACTGAAAAACATGCTCAATGGAGTTCAAGTTTTTTGCCATTGCATAATTGTTCCGTCTCGGGCATGAGATATTGGAGGAATACTCTTGTACTGCCCTATTAATGCAGATGGATCAAAGGCACTTTATAGGTAACAGCAACAGAAAATAGTATGGTGTCAGGTATTACAGCTGCAAATCAGTATAGATTCACCCCTGAAGTTCATATTAATTTTGTTGAAAGAGTTCTCTATTTCCAAATTCTAGATCATTCTCAAAGGAAGCAGCATTATTTTTAGAAGCATTCAAGGAAGTACATGCAACTTGCTTTATTTGGAAGGGTACCCAATCTACAGATTCCTTACAGGAGCTGATACAAATGCTTCAGTAGAAAGGAACTAAAATGTGTCAGGAAATACAGCTTGGTGGGTTGACTACGACAATGTATAACAAATGCATAGCTGCATAACATCCAAACAGGTGCTGGAGTTTGAGGCTTTGACTCTGTGCTTGGGCAGCTAGTGTTTTAAAGACACACTTCAAGTGGGACAATAGAAAATGAAGATAATTTCACTTCTCAGAAGCATTTCATTTACTCCTGTAGAAGTTCTGGAGCTCCATTTGTGCTCAGTACATGCTGTTCTCTTTCCTGAGGGTGGAAAGGAAATTAATTTCCAACAGCTGCAGAAAGAAAATTTGCCTATGATTAAAATACACGAGCCTGATTTTGGGTTTTTTTATTATTATGTATTTTAGAAGTACACAATAGACACAATTGCACAGTTGCTTCTATTTGTAATTGTATTTGCTGCTATGTCTCTAACCTGTGTGTCTCTTTTTCTCCTCTCCAATTAGCTGCTGGATTATGTGACGACAACATTACTATTTTCTGACAAAAATGTGGACAGCAACCTGATATCATGGAACAGAGTTGTTTTGCTGCATGGTAAAAATGATCTGTCTTAAACCAAGTAGATTGATTTGCTATCTGTTTATACTTTCCTTCTGGAAAACCTTGTACTGCACTTCTGTGTAGTGCAGTTTGGTGATCCAAAAGCAGCAGAGCAGTGTTCTCTCTGTAATACAGACTTGGATGAAATGTGATGTCAGAATCAAATCACTGTTCCCATGTACTATGTTTTGCAGGAATTTACCTTCTAAAATTGATAATGCGGTGACAATAGTTGTTTTTATTTTTATTTTTAAGTGATAATATGGCTTTTTTTTTTTATTACGTGCAAAAATAATGCAGATACTGAGGCCATTAGGAGCCAGACATTAGATATAGTTCTATTGCAGTATTAAAATATTTGTTAGTTACGGCTTTATAAAACCTTTTGGAGGAACTGGGTCTGTGTGTTGTGTTACTAACTCTGTGTGCTCTGTTGCCAAGGTTGAAGGCAGCACTCTTGCTAATTAATTATTACTCTTCTAGTGAGGCCATAATCTTCGTGGTTAGACCATAAAGGGGATTAACATCAACTGAATCTATTTCCCTGCAGAATGCAGGTTGTTATTCATGCGATTACAATTTTGTTATCAAGTCTGCTATTCAAAAATAAAAGGTTGTAGTGGAAATGTTTGTTATGAGTGTTGATTATAATTAAGATATAACTAATTATCAGTTTAGAAACTGCAGGATATTTTTGTTTGTACAAGTATTTATTTCAGACTTAATATATCTATGATAGATATATTTAATTTTAGTAATGAGCTCATTAGTGTGATCACAAAGCAGTTAACAGTGGGCAATCTACAACTGCTGTAGTGCAAAATACATTTCTGCTCTAATGGCAGTACTGGCTTTGAATGAAAGCATTGTCATCTGGTTGATGACAGTTTAACACCCACACATCAACTTCCATAAATTCATACCCTGTTTATGCTTGTACTTGTCTGTTTGGAGAAAGTCTGTGTGGCTTTTCCATAGGGTGTGAAAAGGTTTGTCACGGAGCACGCTTCTTAAGATGCTCTGGGTTGCCCCAGGGTAGAGATTGTTGGGAAAGTGGACAGCTAATCAAACTGGGCATGATATGTTTCTGTTTTGTACATTGGAAGACTATGCTTTAGAAAGCTAATAGTTTAAGTATAGCATTGATTTTTGAGAATGCACTTTGCTTCTATGGCAGTTGAGTTCTTTATGGTGTCTGCATGCAAACTATTACAATAACTCTACTAATAATTAAAAATGGTATCAATTCAAAGCCCAGCTCTAGGATTGTAGTGGAGTAAGCAACCTTCCCCACATACCTTGGTGCTCACAACTGTAATTGTTCTACAGTTAGTGCTGTAATGAAATCTAGTAGCTAAAAGCATGTTAGGTGTCAGTAACAATGTGATGCAGATTCTGTGTAATGTATGGATCTGATTTCCAACCAGGCCCTCCTGGAACTGGTAAAACCTCTCTCTGTAAAGCACTGGCTCAGAAGCTGACAATTCGACTGTCGTACAGGTGATAACTTTTGGAAACTTTTCACTTCAGTTTACTATTGTTAATTGTTCTTTTTTTTCCATTAGCCCAAAGATTTTTAAATTAATCTGAGAGACTGTTTAAGATATTTTAATGCCTTTTAAAATGAGTAAATATTTGTACCCAGGTACGTGGTGATAAAGTCATTTGTGCTCATACTGTATGTCAGTGAATCTTAAGGCACAAAAGATCACAGCCTGCTATTTTTATCTTCATGTTCCATGAAGCTTTTTTTTAAATAGGTAGTGATTTTTTTGTTTTGTGCTTGGTTTGTCTGAGTGTCACAGTCTGCAGAGGTCAGTCTGTTAGACAAGTAATAAGAGTCAGCTTTAAACTTCATGGAAACTTAACAAATTTTTATAATAAATTAAGAAAAAAAAAAGTTCTATAAAATACTAGGTATAACAGAAATAATGTTAATTATTGGAGTGATTTGACTCTAGCCCAACCTGAATTTATGCTAAACATGGGCTATATAATGCGTGGTTGAGATATTTTGTCCTAAAGATATCCCTGCAAAGCTAAGTAAATGAGTATCGTGCTTTTATATGTGTTCTTGCCATACAGAACAAAATCTTACACATACACAAGAATGAGGCCATTAGCTCAGTACTTGTTACTTGGACTATAGTTAAATAACACATCTTTTAATGAAGAAACTCTGATAGAAATTTAATACAAAGAATTCTAGTGAGATGTATTTCTGGAAATGACAAACTCAAAAAAGGTTTTATGATTTGAAAAGTAATTTAAAGTGCTAAATCATGTAAATCCAGAATTTAAGTGGAGGGAATGAAACTTATGGAAGTTAATGATATCACTGACTTTTATTTATAATAGAGCTGATAATTCTTTTTCCCTTCATACTTTAGGTATAGGTATGGACAGTTAATTGAGATAAACAGCCATAGCCTTTTCTCCAAATGGTTTTCTGAGGTATGTATTGATGTAGCTAATTAAGTACAATTTGTGTTTTAGAAATTACCCTCTTGAGCTTGTTTCATAAAATAACTGTGCATGAAAGAATAATTAATGTGTTAGAGAACACTTAAATAGAAGCTAGATTAAAAAGTTTTTTTTAAAACACAAGTACTTCCATCTTTGAATATGGTAAGGCTTGGCAAGTTGTGTGATAAGAAACTAGTTAAATATATGCATATGGTGTCTTTCTAGAGTGGCAAGCTTGTAACCAAGATGTTCCAGAAGATTCAAGAGTTAATTGATGACAAAGATGCTCTTGTATTTGTACTGATTGATGAGGTATGATTCCAATAGCAGTGATGTATGTAAAATTTAACAGACAGTAAATTGATGGGAGGGAGCTCTGATAGTGCTTATTTGTAAAGAACAATTAAATCTCATTTATGCTTTTTGTGAGTTACATAGCTTTGTGCAGAAGAGTGAATTTTAATCTTGACTACTGCAGATTTGAGAGATTTGGGAGGAACACAGTATCATTTAAGCAAATTCCAGCTGAAAATGAAGGGAAACAGTTCTCTGGAACTTTTCTTGCTGCTGTGTGTTTGCAAGTGGAGTATTAATGGCTGGACTTGATCTGAAAGGTCTTTCCCAACCTGAACAGTTCTATGATTCTGATTGTTTTAAATGTCCAAGTAGCCTAAGTCTCTATTATTGTGCTCATGTATATTGTAAGCTCTAAAAAACATTATTGTGGTTCAGTTCATTGTCTAGAGTCTCTTCAGACTTGCATACTTAAGTAACTTAGTAGTATGTACCTTATTAGCTTTGCTTTATTGGAGTTCCTATGGGGAAGCTCATTCTAAATTGAATGTATTCATTATTCTGTTCTGTTCCCCTGCCCCACTCTCAAAATTTAATTAAAATGACAAGCAGCCTCCATTCTGCTGTCTAAATCACTCACTACACTTTACCTCCTTGACATTCCTCCCAGTAAATTCCTACTTAACAAAAGATTTTGAAGATGAAGCTTTAGATAACATCCACAATGATCTGAAGGTTTACTGTCTGGGTTATTTGCTTGCTGACAGCACTTCACATGTGCAGTCTTTTATGTTAGGGGGATTTTTGTGTGTTTGGTGATTATTTTTTTGTTTGGTTGAGGTTTTTTTTGTTTGGTTTGTTGACTTGATTTTATTTTTTTTGTAGGTGGAAAGCCTCACGGCAGCCCGTAGTGCCTTCAAGGCAGGCACAGAGCCTTCAGATGCTATTCGTGTGGTGAATGCTGTACTGACACAAATAGATCAGATTAAAAGGTAATTGACAGTTTCTCCTACCTGGAATACTAAACCAACTTGGTTAGTGAACTATTCCTTGTTAATGGTGCCAATTGTGAAAAGAAATAGGAGTAATCCAACAAAATGGTTTGCATGTAACTAAGCAAACAAATCTACAAATAGTATACTTCCTGTAGAGCTAAGGAGAGATATAGGACAGATGTTCATGCTGTCTGCTTTGGGGAAACAGGAATAAGATCAGTGAAGAATTCAGTAATTATTTACAGCTTCTGGATGTCAATCTAAAGCAGAATTGCATAGCACGTGGCTTAGAAGCAATCATTAATGATGCTTGATCCACTGTGTGTGCTGGGTTTAGTGCAGCATGCCACCTCTTGTTTTATTCCTGCCACCTCTTGTTTTATTCCTGCCA
>JANVCC010000270.1:8932036-8964813 GCA_025345505.1 Todiramphus chloris collaris
GCCACCTCTTGTTTTATTCCTGCCACCTCTTGTTTTATTCCTGCCACTTGCCTCCCATTTTTGGGCATATGTGGTTCTGTTCACAGAAAGAAAGATGCCCTGGTATTTGGCCTTGTCTTGTAGCTAATTAAGGGTAAGTGGTTTATTGATACATAAAAGTCCACAGGCTTCATCTAGAAATAGGTTTATAATGTTCTTACAGTGTTTCTTAGAGCAAGATGTTACTTCTCTTAAGATCACTCTAATGTCATCCACAGTTAGAGTGTGTCACATTGTCTGTTAAGCTATATACTTTCTACTGAACTGAAATGGAAAACATACAGATTAAATGTTCAAATTCACAAATCTACTTTCCTTTTTTTGCTTTGTTTTTTTTTTTTTTTTTTTTTTTTTTTTGTGGCAGAAACTATGCCAGTAGGCTTTAGATATGCAATTAAATAGGTTGGTGGTAACTGGCCAAGAGCTTCAGATAATTTAATGTAATTGCTGGCTGACAAAAAGTGATGTGACTGCTTATTGCATGAAATGACTTGAGTCGTAAGAAGGAAGATTTCCATTTGCCAGTCACAAAAGGGCATAACTCATGTACATATGACCTAAAAATCTGCTTTTATCTTGAAGGTATCCCAATGTAGTTATCCTGACTACTTCAAATATTACGGAGAAAATTGACATGGCCTTTGTAGACAGGGCTGACATAAAGCAATACATTGGACCTCCATCCACTGCAGCAATATTTAGAATATATCTGTCTTGCTTGGAAGAACTGATGAAGGTAATATTTTAAAAGCAAGGCTGTAAGATGTCCTATTTTAATAAATTTGACATTTAAATCAAACAGCCTAAATGTAAAAAAAAACCCCAAAACATAAATGATTTTTTTTTTCCTTCTTTGTATTCGCACTCTTACTGTAGAATTTAATTTTGAATGTATTTAAATTTTTTATAAACCAGTGTATAACTCTTCTTTCCAGTGTCAAATAATATATCCTCGACAGCAGCTCCTGACTCTCAGAGAGCTAGAGATGATAGGCTTCGTAGAAAATAATGTGTCAAGGTTGAGCCTGGTACTAAAAGAAATCTCCAGGTAGGGTTCTGAAATTCTTCATTTTATTTATATATGTAATGAGCTGTGCAAAACCTTTCAGGGGACAGAAAGTGGAAGCAACCAGGATTTGCCAACATTTCTTAGTCTCTGATCTCACTTAGCTTAGTCCTGCTTCTGATTGATGCTCTGCCCTTTGAAATCCTCCTGACAAATTGCTGTCTGGATTAGTGAGATGCCTCAGGTTTCAGTGGATATTGTGAATTTTAATGCAGTTTGGTGGAAATAGAATTAGCCTTAGTAGATTGCAAGGCATTCCAAGACAATTTCTTAGCAGGAACTATGTCATTTTTTAGCACTGAGATATAAGTGGACAGAAGCAAAGGGGAAAGGGGTGAAGTGTCAATGGGAGAGTCTTGGGATTTGCTGAGTGTGCTAGTAGAGCAAATAGTCTTTCACAGCAACATAACAATTCTTGAAGCAATAAAAATGATATTCATAATATCAAGGAATATTTTTTTTTCCCAAAGTGCTTCTTCCTATGCAACAAAATGAAATGACATTCATAAAGTCAGGGGAGTGTGTTTTCTTTCTGTTCCTGAAGTATACAATCTTAGCTGGGGAGTAGAGTGAAAGCAAGTGAGTTTTTCCAAGAATAGAGGTTTGAATTCTCCATACAGCGTGGTGCTTGGAGGAGGTGGAAATATATATCAGGTAGGTGAGGTAAAAGCTGTGTGTAAATGATGGGAAGGAGGAGATAAGCAGTAGCCATGAGGTCCAGCCTTCAAAACAAATTTTTCAGGTCCTTCCAGGAGTGGATGACAGGTTATGTCTGTACCATACCCTTTCAGGGTAGGCATTCCCCCAAATTCAAGAGATATGGCACGCTGGTGTGAGGCATGTGAAGTAAGCTTTGGCAGGAAGATGTGACTGATATTTCTGTACCCTTGCTTGCTTTTTTGTGCTGTATAGCCTTCCATAGGCTGAAGTTGGCTGTACACTTCCTGCTTCTGCTAAAAGTGCTGCAAGTGATCTGCTGAATTGTGATGTGTTTTTAGAGCAACTTAAGAGAGAAACACAGAAAAAGGAAAGGTCTTCTTTTAAGAGTAGATATTGGCATTTAAGCAGCACTTCTCTCTGTTTTACTGTAGAAGAAGTGAAGGTCTTAGTGGACGGGTCCTGAGAAAGCTTCCTTTCCTAGCACATGCACTTTATATTCAAGTAAGTTCATTCTATTCATTATGTTTTGATTTGGTTTTGAGACGGGTGGGAAGACATTTGGGCACTGCCTCAAGTAAAAGATTGGACCTAAACCCCCCCTTTAATCTAAATTGCACTGTTTGTGCATCTTTGTAGACTGAAAATAATTTGTGCTGTCCATAATTTTAAATGAGATTGAAGCAGATGAGTGGGATTGATGTGTCCAACAGCATTCTACTTTTAATTAAATGTGACAGAACATTGTGACAGAACATTGATATTGGTTCTCTGATCATTTCTTCCTGAAAGAAAACCCTCTGCCACTTTATAAATAAACATGAATTTGCTAAATATCTATTTTGAAGCAAATCCAGAGTAATAGTGATTGACTCAAGACTTTGCATGGTTTGACTTAGACTTTACTATGCTAGCTGGTTTAAAATAAGCCAGCAGTTCTATGTTTTGTAGCATTTAGAAAATTCTGTAACACGAAGTCAAATATTTCTCTTTTCAATATTGTACTTTGTATGTAAACTATTATATACTCCTGTTGCTGCAGTGTGTCTAACAAAATGTTCTTTTATTTTCAGTCCCCCAGTGTTACAATGACAACATTTCTTCAGGCTCTTTCACTCGTAGTAGACAAACAATTTGATGAAAGAAAGAAACTTGCAGACTGTGTGTGATAATGTACTGGTTTATAGTTGTGTTGTTAACACTGAAAACTACATGTTTTGTACAAATTGTGCAACTAATATACATCTGTAAAACAGATTGTTTACAAAACCTGGAATGCCTAATTTAGTTTTTCAAATCATTCCTTAATAAACAATTAAGAAATTTTACAGCGTATTTTTCAAAAGCTTTATTTCAAATACCAGTAAGAGGATGGTAAAAGTTCTTGCTAAAAGTCAGTTTTCATCATTTGCAGTTATTAAAAGTGGGCAGACTTCTAGTCATTGTTTCTTAATCACTTTTATCCATGCATCAGGTTTTATACTTCCAATTTCTTTTATTTTTTAAATAGCTCTTTTATACTGACAGCCCAGATCTTTTATACTGACAGCTCTTTACCTTGAAATTTAATATAAATTTAACTGCAGCAGATTCAAAAGTTTGAAATCAAGAGATCACTTAACTGTATTCTGTAATACTCCTTTTTTGTGTTGTTGCAAGGATGTGCAACAGAGTGGACCGTGCTTTCTCACTGGAGAGTAGCTTCAGTGTGTAAAAAAGGATCTTTAAAATACATGAAGCTTGGTTTTGTTTTATAAACATGACATAAAAGTTAAAAACCATCTCTGGAAAAATATTTTGTAGTGCAAAAGCCAGGAAATGTGTGCATCCTTTTCCTAGAGGAACAGTCAGTCAACCTTTATATGGTAAATACATATTCTATTGGTTACAAAGCTGTCAACTCTTCTTTTTTTTTTTTTTTTTTGCTGTGTTTACCAGTATTTTATCCACAGTCAGATGAAGGGATGAACTGTCAGGGGAGTTTCCAGGTTAGAAATTTAACTTTTCTTAAATGAAGATAAAATAGTGAGATTTAAGTTGATTTTAGCTGGTGCCTCCTGGCTGTTTGTGTTAGAAATACTTCAATGGTAGTGTGTTTTGTTACTTCCTTGTTAGTGTCTTTTAAATGACTATTATTCTATACATTCATGAGATGAAAGATTTTTGTCATGAGCTGTTTTTACTGATGAATGCTTTAAACTGTGCATTAAAAAAATTGCACAGAACTTGTCAAGTGCTAGTAAATTTTTATTATGGCATCTGTAGTTATGTAAAGAGAGCCTCTTTGTGAAGCCTGTCTAAGTTTCTGTTCATTATATTGCTTTTGAAAATAACTCAAGTATTATTCCCTATCCAACCTCCCAGAAAAGAAGGGGACTTGGCAGGAGAAGATTGTGCCAAACTGGGTCATTTGCAACTGTGTGTCCTTCCAGTATATCAGAAGGAAAAAGATGACTAGTGAAAATGTGGGCCTGATGCTGAATGAGATGGGTGCCCCTGATGACACAGGCTAGGCAGAGTTTCTGAAGTCCTTCTTTGCATCAGTCTTTATGAGTAAGGCTGGCCCTCAGGAATCCCAGATCCTGGAGATAAGAAAGTCTGGAGAAAGGAAGACCTTCCCTTGGTCAAGGAGGATCAGGTTAGAGACAAACTAGACACCCACAGATCCATGGGTCCATGCATCCATAAGCACTGTGGGAGTTGGTAGATGTTACTACTAAGCTAAGTTAAACAACCATCTTTTAGTACATAAAAAGTTTCACTTTAACAGATTGATTCTAATTCTGCTTAAAGCCACTAGATGGCAAGCATGAATCCTTCAGATTTAGCAAATTACCTGAGAATGGTAAATCTGGGCTGAAATTGTCAAAAATCCTAAAGAACAAGTCTTAGTTTGCTGCAGTGAAAATCACTCTTCACAATGCAAGGTATCACTGTAGAATTTCTCTGCTTACCCTTACAAAAAGAGAGATTCTGGGATATAAAATGTTTTGCCAAAAGAAAAAAAAAACAAATCCAAACCTAAGCTATTGCAGAATTTGATCCAAACAGAGTTTTCCATGCTATGGCAGAAGTTATTTTGTACTGTAATTTAACCATCTAATTCACTGTGTGGTGGGCTTAGAAAAAACCCCTAGGATCTAAGCCACTATAACCATAGATGATGAAATCTTGGCCCTGGTGAAGGCAAAGACTTTCAGCATAGCATACTGAAGGGTGTGGAACGTGGGGTTTTGTATCAGTTAAGTAATCCTGAAGCAGCAAACTGATTTCCTTTTTCTTGCAAAAACAAAATGTAGACCCTTTGCCACTGCTTATTTTAAGAGATATTCCGTGACTAACATTTTTTCAAGCAGCTAAAAGTTTTCATTTCTGATCCAGATCTGACTTCCTGAAGTGTGTTTGGAGGATAGACGAGGCAATATTTGGTTATATTTCGTTTGTCTGCGAAATCATTCAGGGAACGGGAGAGGTCTGTGCCAGTCTCGTCCACTTCCACAGAAAGACAGGAATTAGGATGCTTGGTGGGAGGATTTCAAAGGGCCCAGAGCAGAGTGCTGCTCTTTTCACTCTGGCTTAGGACCATCACAGCAAATTCTGCTGGGATGACTCTGGGCTGGCAGTTTCTCGCTTGAACAGAGCTCAGTATCATCTTCAACGTACGGCCCTGGTGTCAAACTGATGTGGGCACCACAGCTGAGGGGTCATGCATAAAGCAGAGCAAAGCACAAACCTGGCCACTCAGTTATGTCATTATGTTTTTATCAACAAAACTCCAGAATCCCATCATTTCTAACGTCTTCACATTACACATCCATAGGAGCTTGCAATATTTCAACGTGAAACTGAGCCTACCATCACAGATACAAATGAACCAGGTACAGCATCTCTTGCCTTTGTGTGTGTTTCAGGCTGTTAGAGACTGATTTATGCTGCACTGTACTTGGCCTGTGGCATCAGGGCTTCCAAAAGGTGACCACTTGAAGGCCCTTAGGCTTTCCTCAGTTTTGCTGGAAGAGAGCCCAAGTAAGGCTGCTTATTGGCAACCTCTTGCTCTGGCAGCCTCTGGAGTTGTCCAGTAAGAGATTTTGCTTCCAAAACACTTTTTTTTCAGAGTAAAGACTAACTCTGAAAGAACAGCGTTTCTCTTGATGACTGGGAAGTCATCAAATTACTTTGTTAAACATTTTAATTAAACTCACTCTAAAGGTTGATAATTTGAACACGCTAACTGCAAAATTACAATTGCTGGGACCTACCATAAGTAGGAGTGCACCTGAAGAAAAGCAATGCCCCAGCTAATGTTCCCCACTCCAAAAAAAGCTGTCTAGGGGACAAAGTTTGTCTAAGCAGCCTGCAGATGTCATGGCTGTAAGGTTATCCTGTCAACTCTACCAGCTGAATGAAATATAGAACAAGTGTTGAAACTAAACTAAAGTGTTTAGGTGCTTATTAAGGTGTATTACTGCTTAACTTTTTATTATTGTTTCCAGTTCTAGCAATTATTTTCCTAACTATATTTTGTGGTGTTTTTTAGGGGGTTTTTTAATAATCTTGCCTTTATACTGTCTAGTCTGTAAAATTACATAAAACAGTCCTAAAAACTAACTTCATTTTGCTTTGGCAAATACTCGCACATCATCTGCACTACTGAAGATATCAGTATATATTGCCTGGTTGAGCCTTCAGCTGACACATTCTATTCTGTTAGAGCCTGTGGACTCATCTTCCTCAGATCGCTACGAGCTGGCTATAGGGTGCTTTTAGCAGCAACCAGATCTGGTGAAATAAACATCTGTGGGTGGGTTATAGAGTGATGGCCAAGCAGCTTTAAAGTAGAAAAGATTGATTACTTGGAAACACTCCAAAAACTTTGACACATTCTACTTTAGAAAAGCATTTATCTGGAGTATAGTCCTTTTCTTGAGCTCCTCCGGGGTGCAGGAGACTGCTTCTGCACTTAAAAGTTTGGTGTTAGAGATAGGTCTTTAAAGGACCAATGTCCCTTTAAAAGTCCAGAGACTGTAACTGTCTAAAAGAGTTTTCTTATCATAGATTTTTCCTGAAGCAGCTGTTTTGTGTAATGAACACATCTGCTGTAAAGCATTTCATCTGGGCTTCTCTGCCTGCTCCTCTTCCACTTAGTCCAGGGAAGGCTTGAGCTTCTAATGAAATCTAAATAATTGACAACAGCACTGTCATGTGTGCAGAGAAACTAAGGTGTGTTTCCAACTATTGACTTAACTGTTGCTTTTGCTGCTGTTTCTGGAATTTCTTCACCGTACATCACTTCTGACCTTACCAGATAACTCGTGTAGCCTTATTTCAGTGTTTAGGCACCTGTGGTACCACCCCTTACATGCCAAGTTAAAATTTAGTTTCTAGGAATAACAAAGTCTGCAGCTTTGAAAACGTATTTACAAATAAAATAGGAATTTTGGTAACATTCCCTCTCCCCAAACGCATATAAATGTGACTGAACTGAAATCCAAAAAAAGAGCAAATGAGGTGAAAGACTGTACAAGATTTTTCAATTTTCACAGTCATGCAGCAAATTTATTTAACAACTCACTGATTTAAACTTTGGATAATTATAATTATTATCCTTTCTCAATAAAAGCATTTGGAAACATGACAGAAAAAGCAGTTTGACAGCAAGGCTGGAGTCTTAGAGGGAATAATAATATTACTTTCAGAATTTTGTGTGGGAGGTTTAACATTTGTTCTGCTTTTTTCTCTCAGGAATATAAAACAAATACTGGGCTCATGCCATGGGAACTAGAAAAGCATTTGCTTTTCTGGAAGCCCTCTTTTCTGCATTAACCTCCTGCCAGTTACTCTTCAATTCTTATTTGTAGGTTGCATATTAAATATAATGTAGATCAACACTTCTGAATGTGAACAGTAAGTTATGTCAAGTTTTCATATAGCTGAATCACTGAACCCTTGGAGAGTGTAATTTAGCTCTACATGGAATAAAAGATTCATGATGTCTCCTTTGACAAGGAGACCAGGAGTCAGTTGCAGTTATTCCGAAGTTTTTATACCAGAAATCTGGATTCCATTATCCACAGCAGGGATTATTCCTTTCTGAATAAATTTAACAACAAACAGGTTTCTCACAAAAACAAACAACAACAAAAAAGTGAGTAATCAAGCAGAGCTGATAAACTTGCCCACGTGCAGTCCCAGACAGTGAAATCAAAAAGGTGCATCTGTAGTTTGGTACAAACCCAGAGAGAGCCAGCAGGGGAAGAGCCAGAGGCATAGAGTTGGGCAGTTAGGAAGACTTTTACCAAAGGAACCATTCCCCTCAGCTTTCAGAAGAATTGTACCCATCTCAGACCAGTCATACTGAGCAGCAACGTGTCCAACCCTGTTGCACTTGTACTGAACACAGACCTACAGGCTGCATTACGCTATCAAGTTCTAACCTGTTGGCCCATGGGAATGGCATGTAGTTCTTCCTTCTGGGACAAACATTGCTTGCTAGGATGTGGAGGAGCCCATGGACATCCGTTCCATTTCAGTATCAGTTCCAGACCAGACCATTTGGACTGAGTTTCCTGAAGTCCCCGGGTCCTGGCAGCAGTGGGAACAGGGAGCAGAGAGAAGGGGGATGAGCTGGGAGTGGGTGGTAATCATAGCTCAGGCATTGTCATCAGCAAGGGTGCAACCCCACAAGCTTTGAACATAGCAGGGTGCTGAGAACGGGCTCTCCTGGAGGTCCCTAAGAGGGCAAAGTAACCCCTCGGATCCAGGGTCTACCCACAAACAGCAGGAGGTGGGTCCAGAAGCAGGACTGGGGACAAGAGTTCAACAGACAGGCAAGGGGCCCACCCAGTACACAAACAGCAGAAGCCTGAAGCTGACCTGAGAGCCAGGACATCAAATTGGCACAGCTCAGCCAAGAGGGGACGGTCCCAGGCTGAGGTTTTGCCAGTGCCATTAAGGTGGCCCTGGTACCCTCAGAGCCCTGAGACCTGGCTGATACTTCCTGCCACTTCCAAGCTAAAGCCACCTCAAATGTACTTTGTTGTTTTGGCATTTTGAAATGAAATAGAACTTGGATGAGCATAAGATCGCCTGCAAACCTGCTTTGCAGCTGTTGCAATAGTTTAAATACTTGGTCTCTTGTCTAATGTAAGACCTTCTCCACATGCTTGGCTGGATTTGAGAACCTTCTGAAGGCAATTAGTCAGATGCAGAAATGGGGGGTGAGCCAGGTTTCACTTCTCTGAAGGTACCTGTGGGATTCACTCTGTGAAAAAGACAGGTTTTTAGCCTGTAAATACTACTTTTTCTT
Source organism: Todiramphus chloris collaris (assembly GCA_025345505.1). Taxonomy (NCBI): domain Eukaryota; kingdom Metazoa; phylum Chordata; class Aves; order Coraciiformes; family Alcedinidae; genus Todiramphus; species Todiramphus chloris. The sequence goes on from JANVCC010000270.1 coordinate 8,941,105, forward strand.
CCCTTCATGGATGTTAATTTTTTTTTTGGTACCATTCTGGTCAGTCTTCTTTAGTCTGCATTCAATATTTGTAATGGAACAGTATGTAGTATGCATGGATGCTCTCTTACTGTTCCTGTTTTAATCATCTACATCTGGTAACTGGGAGGATCAGCAAAGCATTAACTTAAGTGATAAACAAAGTTGCATTTCATAATATTCAATTATTTTTTTCTTTCGAGTTACAGAAATAAAACGTGGATACATAAAGCCTCTTCTTTTTTTCACTTTTGTTCTACATAGCACTAGGGATTTTCACAAAAAGAAAATCAGAATATGTGACTGACATGCTTGAACCAGATCATTCTTAGTTTTGGGATGGTCTATTCCTGGCCTTGCTACTGACTGTTAAATAGGTTTGAGCAACTTAAGGTCTAGCTAAAGCATCTGTTGGCCAGTGTCCTATTCACACACCTGCCTGATGGTTGCACGTTCCTTGGGAGCTGTCGTTCAGGCATACAGGTCAACCCTGCTTGAACGTGCCCCCTGCTAGCATCTCTCATGCCAAGCAGTGGAAGGCAGCCTGAACTGCTTTGTGTCTTCCAACAAACATACTGAATTCAGAATGTGTCAGTACACAAGTAGACTAAAAACCAAATGCTCTCTTTAGGTGGAATTCTCTTTCCATGTACCCCCAGACTTTTTAGCTGGTGCTTCCACATCTCAGTTTTAACTTTGCTCGATCAGCACTTTGCAAAGGGGCAAGGAGGGCTGCAAAGCCATGGGGAGTTGTCTCATCGTAAGCTCCACATTATCTACTCTGTTCTGCGCTGATGTCAGGAACACAATCTTCACCACTGTGGCTCATGGGCATGGGCCTGGTCCCCCCATCACCATCCTTCCTACCCATGCATCATATGCCACCCACCCAGCTCCTCCTCCCATCTGTTGTTGCCTGTTACACTCCAACCTACAAACATCCCAGTCTGGTTTCTGTGTTTATCTCATTCCAAACATGCGAAGTATACGTTCCAGAAAAGGTCAGTCTCTTCCTAGCTGTGGGATGGGCTTTACAAGGACAATTGCTTGATCCAAATGGGCATCTTCTGAGGAGCATGTAAAAGGCAGCCTTGGTATCTGTCTCCTGCTGAGATGTTCTCTCTGTTCATACCTCAAGACTGCATGTTGGCAGTGTGAATGGGCCCCTACAGTCCTCCTCCCCACCAAAAGCCCCCGTGGAATTACAGACACTTCCAAGAATTCATACTGGAAAGGATTTCTGGATGTCACCTGGTCCAAACCCTTGCTCAAGACAGGACCAACTTAGATCAGGTTGCTTATGGAATATCTCCAAAGAAGACAATTCTCTAAGCAACCAGCCCCACGACCTGCTGCATTTGCTCACTCTCGTGCATACAGACGAGCAGTCCTGGGCCAGTTCCCTGCAGCTAACACTGAAATATGCTGGTCCTGCCAAAGCTGATGCTGGTGAGATTCAACAGCAGACACAGAGGTATAGGGCTCAAGGCATTGTCACATTCAGACTGGGTGCTTATGAAGGAAACTAGAAGATCTGTTCTGTGCTCACTTCACCTGCAGGAAAAACAGTTTTCTTTCACTCTTCTATGGAACACAGATAGAGGAAAGGCTTCTTCCCTACCACGTTATCTCTGTGCTACCTGAGCTACAGGCTGCTAGGCAACTCTGACTACTGTGTCCTTCACTGACTGAAAAGTCCTGGTCTCAAAGAAATCTATTTTGATTTTTATTTTTGCACTGATCTGCTTTTTTTGAATTTCTTTTTCTCAGTCATGGAAAGAGAACAGTTTTTCTCCAGGGTAAGCCTGAACAGAAGAAGCAGGAAGGCTGAATGTCTTCAGATGCTTCCTGCAGAAGGCTCTGTAAAACTAATTTAGCTTCTTCTCTTTTTTTAATGAAACTAAAAGTCCATCAGTATTTTGAATGCCTACTTCTGAGATATGAACCAGGTATTTTATACACATCTGTGTGCTATTCTTCTTTAACAGACAAAAAAACTTAAACGCCACTGAAGCCTTACTTTTTTGGTTACTTGGATCAAAACTTTTAATAATTAAGAGGTAGGAGGCACAGCCAATGGGTATCAGAGACTGGGACAAATGATGCAAAGTTTATTTTCAGCACAGGTAAGACTGACAATGAAGTATGTTACGCAATTGTAGTTTGGGGAATACTCTTCCACTGAAAGGAAATCAGACTGAAGAGTTCCCCTACTTTGGCTGATACTTTAAGCATCAGATACAAGTGTAATAAACAAATATTGATTGATATTTACTGTTCTGGAGAGAATAGCAAAAATTCCCCAAGTAGGAGTGAATATAGATTTTTATTCCAAAAATTAATTCCGTGTACATTTTCTATATTTTCTATATTATAACTCAACTGATTGGTTTGCAGGTTCAGTATTTGGAACGTGACATGGGATTTTGGGTAGAGGACATTGAAGGGGGGAGGGTATATTTATGATAAAATGTTCCAAGTTTTTCCTGTTACCTTTTGCTTTCCAGCACGTGCTCTCAGACATGGTAAATTTTCAAGATCTAAAATTTCACCTACAAGGATGGCTTTCTAGGTGCTGCAGCACAAACGTTTCTCAAAATGTAAGGAATTGCTTAGGAATCTGAATTCCTCTTCACTACAGAAGCAAAATAAGAAAGGAAAGTACTGAGAGTAATTTTTCTGTCCTGGAGAGCATCATGCATCCCTCTCGGGTCCTGTTAGTGTTGAAGGCTAAAGAATGTAGCAACATATAAATACTGGAATGATGAATGGGTCATACTCTGAACAAACACTCACATTAGTTCCAGGCAAGATGTTTGTAAGAAATAGTTTTACTAAAATGCTAATCATTATGTAGGGACTGCTAAACCTATTAGTCTGGCTTATATTCAGCGGCAGAACGGACTTGCAACGGAGACAGCCACAACCACTTCTGGCAAACAGCTTCGTGTGAGCATCTGCAGGCATTATTTATGTTACATTCAGCCTATGTGTTGGTTGCAGGACTCCTGGATCAAACTCTGTCTGCAGAGGAAGCTCTATTTCCAGCATCACCATGCAATGCCGTGTGCTGTCAGCCTTGCTCTCATACTTTTGGCTTTTGTTTCCTGCTCCACAGGCACCACTCTACCATATTCTGTATGTTTTCCTTTTAGGGTTTCATGAAATCAAAGCTTTTTGTAAAACATTTTCCTCTTTAGGGCTTCATGAAATCAAAGCTCTTAAAAAATCTTTGTGAATCCTTTTGAGAAAGATGTGATCCAACTAAGAGTAAGGACAATTAATGGGTTTTCTCCAACAGAATTGCATCCAAATAGGTATCTCCCTAACATATCCTGACATAACACTGTGACACATTTTCAGCCAGCACTAATGGGGATAGGATTGTAATAAACTAGCACAGGCTTTTTGGAGTCTGTGTCACAGAGCAGCTAGAACTGACTGCTCCATAAAGGAAGGGGGGCCAGGAGCTGAGAGTGACTGGAGCTCAGGTAGAGACCTTGCTGACCAGGGTGCTGTCCCACAGCACCTGAACTGGGCAAGCCAACCAGGATCAAGGTCCATTGTCTGTCCCAAACATGACAAAATAATCACTCAGATCAAGGGAATCTGGTCAAACCCAGGTGGAGTCAGGGCTGGAGATAAGGCTACAGTGAAGGTCCTGAGTCCATCCAGGAGACAAGCTGACTGCAACATAGGTCCAAAGCCCACCCAGAAGGTGGTACCAGAGACAGGACCACAGACAGGCACACCTGCAACACACCTCAGAGGTGTGTAGGAGCACCAGGACTGACATTCCATAAAGTTCCTGGCATGACAGGAAGATGATGTGAGTGGAGAGCCCTGATAAGGCTGCTTAGAGAAATTAATGCCTATTAGTGCACCCAAGGCCTCAACAACCTGCTACTTTTCTGCATCAAACTCAAGGGAGGGTTTTAAAATAAAAGAACAGCTCAAATGCTGAAGGATTTAGCAGTGCTGCCTTCTCCTCCATATTCATATTATCAGAAGCTGCTTCTGAGCAACAGGTCCAGCTTCAATGTTAGGCAGGAAATTTAGGGGTGAGTGGACCCTAATCATCCTTCATTGTCTAAACATATTATGTTACGAATAAAAGTAATTTATCTGAGAGCTTAATGCATTAGATTATTTAAAAGGAAGAAATCTGATAAAACATACTTTTATACATTTCTTACTAAATGTAAACCTTGCCCATGTCTTTAGGTTAATTACTACTGCTCCATTTCTCTTGTTTTCTCATATAGTTATTTGGTTTGTTTTAACTTAATAAATAAGAGACACAATCCCCAGCAGAAATAACAAAACAAAAGCAGAGATCACTGTTTTTACTTTAATCATCTAAATAATGTGGTTACTTTTACACGGTGTTACTATTGTCTTCTAATTCTTCCATATATTTAGCCTGATTTCTCACCATTTTGGGTTTTCACTGTCACATGAAAGGAATGAACAAGTTAAGGGTAGGCTAGCAAAGGGACAATAAATCCCTGAGAAAATGTTACTGAGGAAGTTCATCTAAGACAGCTGCCAAGAATGAGGCCGATGAACATCTGCCTTGGATTATCATGCTGCAGGAAAGCTCAAACGAGGCTGGGCTATAAGGACCCTTTGTTAATCTTCCTTGGGTTTTTTCCATTTCTCCTTTGTTTACATTTTCCTGGAGCCAAGGAAACACTAGTTTCTCTATTAGTGCAGCTACATCCAGATATGCAAACGAACCCCGTTTGTAGGTATGCTAGCACCAGGGCTTGGAACAGCAACACAACAGAACTCAAAACTGCAGGTGCTTCTTGAGAAGTCACCTCTGCAGACACAAACCCTGATGGCACCAATCCCTGCTCTCTGCAGCAGAGGATGCTGCAGCCAGGAGCTGACTTCCTCGGGGTCCCCTCCTGCTCTTTGCAGCACTTCTAGAGAAAAGAAGAGAAAGTTCCTGGGTAACAGAGCAGGAGCTCAGAGCCTTGATCCATGGAAGGACCCCATAAAGCTGTATGAGCTCTCTGTCGATTACCTGTTGGTCACACCTACGAAAGGCACTCAGTTTGAACTTAAAAATGCAACTTTATTCTTTTCTGCAAGGTCACCTGTGTGCCAAAAATCCAACCAAGATTATTTTTTTGCTTTGCTGGTGTTTTACCAGCTCTCAAAATTGTCTCAAAGTAAGACTTAAGTACTACTTAACTACTACAAAGACTTAACTACTCTAGTAGTATCCCACTTCTAGTCTGGCCCCTCCCGTACTGTTACCTTTGCCATTGCAGGCATGACTTTGCTATGAGTGACAGAGCCTGGCCCAGTGGAGTCTCCTTCTCTGGAGACTTTCAAACCCCCCTGGCTCTGTTCCTGTGTGGGCTGCCCTGGGTGACCTTGCTGGGGCAGGGGGGTTGGACTGGAGCATCTCCAGAGGTCCCTTCCAACCCCCCCATTCTGTGATTCTGTGACCTGGTTGATACATCCTGCTCAGGTTTTTTGGCAATACAAGAACACAGCAGCTGGGCAGGCAGTACCGAGAAGGAGGAAAGTCTGGAAAACTGGCGTGTTGTTGTTGTTGCTCTAGTTAGCAAATGTGATTGTTAAGTAAGTCATCCGGTCTTTGTGGTTTCGTTTGGGCTTTTTCAAGAAGCAGAACTGTTCTGGGCAAACGGAGTCGAACACGTGGAGAGGATGAGAGAAACTGCAAAAAACTGACGTGCTTTATTTTTGGAAAATCCAAATTTAAGAGCTGCTTCTCCTCCCTTCTCTTACAAATAAGATTTAGGAACTTTGCTTTAGCTTTTCTTGAAAATATATTTGCTCCTTAAAATAATAATATAAATAATATGAAAATGATACACTGGTTTTGTTTGTTACATTTATCAATTTAAACCTGTGTTTAATTTTTTAAATGGTTGAGATTTCCTTCAATATTTTAAAGACAGAAAGAAAAATACCACTTCTCTCTTCCTCTATTGCTCTATAGTGCATACCTTTCATGCGTGATTCTGATTGATACAAAAATAGATTCTCACTGATAACAAAAATACATTTTTCCCTCTTTGACTTTCTCTTTGCAAAGCATATAATTTGATGTTTTTTCCTTTTCTTTATGTTGGCATTTTTGCATAACTGGTACATCAAAGGAGTGGGTTTTACACAACTGCTGTGGAAGATCTGAGGTTTGTGGCTGCTTCAGTTAAGCAAGGGTAGGCAGAAAACTCTGACTCCCAAGTAAGTGGTCTACACATATGCTTCAGGGATTGTAAAAGTCAGCTGGTTTGGCAAGGCAGCAATATAAAAAGGTTAGCTTTTCCTGAAATGTGCCATAGGTAAGGAGTTAATGTTAACTGAGGTGTGCCTGGCAGTGTTAATAAACCAGCACCCAACTCCTACCACAGCAGCAGGTATCACAGTACCACAGAGGGTACCACGCCAGCAGGTATAACTCTGCATTTTGCAATTATTTCCAGTGTTTCTCTTAATTCCATCCTATCCCATAAACACAAGCGGAAACTTGAAGCATGCTAATTTAAAACTGATTTTAGAAAATCCACTGGAGGTGAATGACAATGGTGATTTTTTTTTTTGTTTCATCTGAGAGCTGACTAGTTTTCTAAAAGGCTTTAGGGATGTGCTGTCTGTGTGCTGAGAACTGCTTGTTGAAATGCTCAGCATTCACAGCATTGGCTCGTGCTCTTAAATGATTTGTATTTTTGCTACCTTTTGACTAATTAGCTGCTACAATTTCCTGCCCATGTCATCTGCCATAGGCTGTGTTATATTGAAAGCTTAAAATAATTCTATAATATCTGATAATAAAAAAAAAATCTGGAATATCTTAATAAGCTATGCAAACTTTAAGCTATTAAGAAACATTTGCACAGCCGTAGTGAAACTGAATGGCTAAAATATGGACAGTGTCCTTAAAGATCTGCCAACTCTGCTCTGCTTCCTTGTCCCTGAGGTCAGTTTCCCAGGGGGTCCTGTTGACTAAATCCTTGAACAGCTGGAATTTTGATTTCCTAAGATTAAGGGTCCTGACTTTACTCTTTACCTGACCCTTATCCCTCAGGACCGTGAACTCCACCAGTGCGTGCTCACTGCAGCCCAGGCTGCCTCCAACCCCCATGTCTCTGAGTAGCTCACTTGCACTGGTGATCATCTCATACCCTCTGGTAGGGCTGTCTGTTACCTGGCTTAAGAACTTAGCCTCCATGCATTCTAGTCTCCTGGATTGCCTGCAGCTCACTGTGTTACTTTTCCAGCAGATGTCAGGGCTGGTTGGAGTCCCACAGCTTGCTAGTGTGATGCTTTCCGTAACTGGAGTAAGAAGGCTTTGTCAATAGGCTCCCCTTGATCAGTAGACACCAACCATGAAGTTCCCTTTGTTGCCTCAGTCTCTAATTCCTACCCATAAGCTTTTGACCTGCTTGTGGCTGTTCTTCAGGGACAGCTCTTCACAATCCATCCAACTCTTGGTGTGGAGGACAATGCCTCCGTCTCTCCTTCCTTGCCTTTTCCTTTCTGAACAGCCTGTAGCCATCAGTAGTTGCACTCTCTGTTGACAGCTTGCTGTAAGATCTCATCCACATGGCCAACACCAGAGTGAAAACACCAACATTAAGACCCTGGGGAGCAGTGGGAGGGTGAGCATATCATCTGAAGAGGGGTAGAAGCTGAGAAATGTGTATGTTAACTTTTTAATTGCATTATTGCTGTTATTGCATCTTTTCCTATATATAAGTACTCTGGTTACTTTATTATTCATTCTTTTCTACAATAATTAGATAAAGACTACTGGTGATCTTTGAATTAGACTGTTAAAAATTCCACTGTACTAACAACCTCAGAGTCACAGATGATTGAGGTGGGAAGGGATCTCTGGAAGTCCTCTGGTCCTACCCTCCTGCTCAAGCAGGAGTGGGCTGGAGTAGGCTGCCCAGGATTATGTATGCCTGGATGGCTTTTGAATATCTCCAAGGATGGAGAATCAACAACCTCCCTGACCTGACAGTGCTCAGACACCTCACAAGTGTTTCCTGATGTTCAGAGGAAACCTTCTGTGTTTCAGTTTGTGCCCATTGCCTCTGGTCCTGTCACTGGGCACCACTGAAGAAAGCCTGGCTCTGTCCTCCCTGCGCCCTCCTTTCAGATATTCACAGGGGTAAGATCCCCCCTGGCTCTGAGCCTTCTCTTTTCCAGGCTGGACAGCCTTAGCTCTCTCAGGGGATGCTCCAGTCCCTTAACCATCTCTGTGGCTTTTCACTGTATTTTCTCCAGTATGCCCATGTGTCTCTTGTACCAACAAGACCAGAACTGGACGTGGTACTCCAGGTGTGGCCTCACCAGCAGAGAGGAACGATCACCTCCCTCAACCTCCCAGCAAGAGGACCGACCTTGAAGCCATCCCACCGTGTCTCCATGATTCCAACAATATAACAGCCCTGCAGCTCACACAGATGTCTAACTCATCATTTCTATTCCCCATGCTATGTGCACCAGTGTACATCCTAACATGCACATAGTGTTCTGAGGTGACCCATGCCAGACCAGGTAAAACTGTACTGGGGAGAGGTACCACAGAGAAAAGAGCTGAGGAAAAACCCATGGAACAGAGGATTCCGTATCCTCTCACCACCAAGCCCCTTCTAAATGCCTTCTTTGTCTCTGTCTATACTGCTGAAGACTGTCCTCAAGAGCTCCTGGCACCTGAGGCACCAGAGGAGAGCATGACTAAGGACTCTTCCCTGGTTGATGAGGACTGGGTTAAAGAGCAGCTGAGTAATCTGGACATCCATAAGTCCATGGGTCCTGAGGGCATTGCATCCAAGGGTGCTGAGGGAGCTGGCACAGGTCATTGCCAGACCACTCTCCATTATCTACAGTAAGTCATGGCACACAGGAGAGGTGTCTGGGGACTGGAGGAGGGCAAACATCACCCCAATCTTCAAGAGGGGCAGGAAGGAGGACCCTGGTAACTATAGACCTCCCCTCCATCCCTGGAAAGATAATGGAGCACCTTATCCTTGACACTATCCTTAGGCATGTCAAGGACAAGAGGGTCATCAGGAGCAATCAACACGGTTTTATCAAGGGGAGGTCATGTTTGACCAGCCTGACAGCCTTTTACGAGGACACAACCAGGTGGATAGATGATGGTAGAGCAGTGGATGTTGCTTTTCTTGATTTCTCTAAGGCATTTGACACTGTCTCCCACAGCATCCTTCTTGCTAACTGAGACAGTGTGGTCTGCTTGATCAGGTAGTGAGGTGGATTGGGACTTGGTAGAAAGAAAGAAGCCAGAGAGCTGTGGTCACTGGGATGGAGTCCAGCTGGAGGCCTGGAACCAGTGGGGTTCCACAGGGGTCGGTGCTGGGACCGGTTCTGTTTAACCTGTCCATCAGTGACCTGGATGAGGGCACAGAGAGCACTGTCAGCCAGTGTGCTGATGATGCCAAGCTGGGTGGAGTGCCCAACACCCCAGCAGGCTGTGCTGCCATCCAGCAAGACCTGGACAGCCTGGAGATTTTGAGTGAAACTAGATCTGAAAAAACAATGTGTTCTTTGCTGTCATGCACATGCCATAAACATGAGGCTTCATCCTGAGCATTATGTTGCTCTAACTGTGTATTTAGGGTAAGTATGTTGGGTAAAATCCTTACACTGTAGGTATCTGAAAACAGTTTTCATTAAGGACAGATTTTAACCTTTATCTAAGCAAAGTACCTGTACTCCTACCTATGAAGGTGGATTAGAGACTAGAGATGGGTCGATTCAGGTTGGACATTAGGAAGAACTTCTTCCCCAGGAGGGTGGTGAGACACTGGCACAGGTTGCCCAGAGAGGTGGTGGAAGCCCCATCCTTGGCAGTGTTTCAGCCCAGGCTGGCTGGGGCTGTGAGCAACCTGCTCTAGTGGGAGGTGTCCCTGCCCATGGCAGGGGGGTTGGGACTGGATGAGCTTTAAGGTCCCTTCCAACCCTGACCTATTCTATGGTTTTATGATCCCATGATTATCAGTCCTGTCCATGTTGTCATGATGACAGTAGGAATTTGAGGCAACAATCTAACGGTGATTAAGGTTTGGCATTTGCATCACCTTGTGGTTGGTTTACAAAGTATGCTTTTATTTTTCTAAAAAACCCCTACTTCATATAATCCAAGGTGACAAGAGGTTTGTCCCGATGTAGGAGAGAATGCTATTCACAAGTTTATCTCAAGGCAGTGTAAAAAGTAGTCAGTGAGGTTACTCCTTGGATAGAGCTCTATAAATATTTTTTAATGGAAAGTCTTCGAGTCAAGTTAGCTTGCAGAGAGCGAGGAGATGGATTCTGATGAAACTTTTTCCTTTCTATACCCTGTGGTAGGTTCTGTGTGTGTGTGTGGAGGAGAAACTGTTTCTTCAGCTCAGCTGAACATGGAGGCAGACAGTAAAATTGCTGCATAGAATTCTTCCGGGGTTTATTCATATAAAAGGAATGCATGACATTTAGTCTGAATGGACCCTTTCAGTGCAATGCATGTACTTAATATAGTTAGGACTTATTTTTTAAATATGCTTTAGAACCATGTACCCTTCTGCTAATGATGAATTAATTTAATGTATCAACAGGATTGGTGCTGACATGGAAGTGAGTTTAAATTACAAGCAGAACATCTACTTCTGCTTGGTTTTACTGTTGTGCCACGTGGTGTACAGAGTAATTTCAGTTGCTTGTTCTGTTTGTGAACACTGACCATTTTGAATTCTGACTTTGTGTCGCATGCCAGTACCATAAACTTAATCAGAAACAGTTCAGCCACTTCTGGAAACAGCAATTTTTGGGACCCTGATGAATAATTGTTTAATAGCTCTTACGTTTTTGCGGTTTAGAACACTAGCTTGAAATTTGGTAGGGGCAACTGACACTTGCATGTACTATCAGAAGTACTAAAATACCCTGATTTGCAGCACACACTGCTTGAACTCTTAGAATATTGCACAAGACATGATTTGCTAGTAGGTTTCCTGGATGCTTGCTTATAGGAAAAGCATCACAATGTTTCTCCCTCTTCGAGCCATTCTGCGTAGTGAAAGACTGAGAGTCTGCAGAGGGGAAATACCTATGTCTAAACTCTGGGTTTCTTTACCACCCAGACTTCCCTTTCTTTCAGCTTCCTAACTGGCTTTCAGTGCTCTTAGCTCTGCCCTCACCTCTTCCCAACTTCCCGGGCCAGGAATTCAGTCTGAATCCCCATTCTGCACACTTTTCTCTGCTTTGTGCATCCTTCCCAGCAGTAGAGCCATCACGTGCCTAACAGACCTGGGCTCTTCCTTTGTAAAAATCAGCTTCTGATTGAAGTATTGATTGGAGATTCCTTTATTCCTGAGGTTTCCACTGCAAGCTTCAGCACCTGGATTCCTCTTTGTCTTCTTTGCCATCCAACCCCAGCTGTGTGAAGGATTTGACTTTTTTTTTCCAGTACATTTTGTAATACTATGAGGGAAGGGTAGAGGAGGCAAAAGCATTCAAATTATGTGAAATGAAGCACTAAAGAGCTAGAAAATACCCTTCTGCAAGGTGTTGTTCAGGTACATGATTGTACACCTTCATTCTTTCAGAAGTATATATTAAAAATAGCATTTATAGACTGTTACAAGTGTTTTGAAGGTGCTTTGTCTAAAGGAGGAAAAAGAAGAAAAACAGAGTACTGAAGCATTTGTTATGCTTCTGAAAGTGTATTATCAAACCACCCTGACAGAATTGTTTAGCAGCAGTTAGCTGATGATATTCCAAGGCAAAATGTCCTAGTGTTTCTGGGTTAGTTGATACATCCTGCAGCACTCCATTACTTACATGTTATACCAAGAATAATTGACAGTAGCTTTTCAGGAAGACAAGGTACAAGAAGTGAAGTCTTTGCATGAACAACTGGTGAAAAGAGAGGCAAAAAGGTGAAGAACATGGAGTCAGCCCTTGCAATAGAGAAAGGTGCCTTCTGTACTTCCACAGATACTTGCATTGCCTGCCTTATCCAGTGAGGGTAAGCAGTTCCATGGCTGCTCTGCAGTTAAGTTGGCTGTTGATGTAAAGGAGCTTTTGTAATAAGGACAGGGGCAAATTGTAAAGAATTATAAGTGGGTCTTTTAAGAGTGAATGACTGCAGAATAAATGACTGGAGAATACAGTGCTAGATTAAATCGTTTTCTACCATTTGTTACAAATTTATTGAGAGAGGGAAGAGACATCTTAATGATACATAAAATTACTTCTTGTTGAGCTTATGAGAGCTCCATGAAAACATCCTCTCAGCTGTGGTCAAGAGAGTGCACTGGTTGTGCACCTCATCAAGAAAAGTAAAACCATTGTGATGTCACTAGAGAAATTTTGGGATTATTTGCATCATGTGCAGTTAGGATTCCCCTGCTTCCAGCAAAGATCAAAAGTGACACACTAGAACACAGAACCTCTGAGGAAGGCTAGAAAGATAACTGGAGGTGTGGCACGGTTGCAGTACAAGAAATGACCAAATTCTTGCTCAGTACAGAAAGCAGACAAGTGGAAGAGGTGTATAAAAGAAGGCTCTGAAATTACAGAAGGCATGGAGAAAGCGCAGGTAATCCCTAATCGATACAAGGACTTTGAGGCATCGAAGAACATCTTCAGGACCTAAGTCAAAAACAAAGAAGCAGAGACTTCTTTACGAAAGGCATAACTGAGCAGAGGAGCTTCTTGCCAGAGGATCTTGTGCATGCCATTTATAGATGCTCCGCAGAAGTTTAAGCAAAAGAGAGAAATCTTTTACTCTTTTGTAGCATGGTTCTTAACTCATTCAGGCCTTGGTGCATACTGCTTTTCTAACACTAATCCTGAGCAAGAATATTCTTACAATTCTTAAATCCTATGATTTCTAGCCTAGAGGCTAGAAAGGTGCAGCTAGGAAATTAGTGTTGCAGTCTTAATGAGAGATGATCAGAAATGTGAGAACACTCAGCCGGACTAACCCCGTGAACAAGCAAGAACTGCAAGGGCAGAATTGTGGGCTGCCATTTCAGATCTCCAGGAATGCAATCAGTTGACTGAGCTGAGGAAAGTAAACAAAACTTCTGCCTGGAAAATGGAGATTTTTTAACCAGCAGGAAAAGTCCAGTTTAGTTGAAGCCAGATGGAGACGGTACTGAAGGAAAACGCTGGAATCCCAATTCAAAGGAGCCTTGCTGTGTTTGAAAAGAGGCAAACAGCAAGGTTAGAACTGAGTGGGTGTGTGCAGATGTCACTGCCATTGTTGGGAGAGAGATAGACATAGATGTACATAGAAGATGCAGAGAAGCTGTTAATATTCTGTTATTCTTAGGAGTACAGATGAACACTAGAAACTGAAACTCAAGCACTTTATTCACCATGTAATTAAATTCTTCTTAATTCCATTTGTTGCTTGGGGTTGTCCTTTCATTGATGGAAAAAAAACAAACTTTACTCCTGACTGTGCCCTGGTAAATTTGGTTTTAGTTTTGAATCTCCCAAAATGATCTTCAGCACCTTCCAGCCTGGATCTACCCAATGCCCACTGATCTTTTTGACTGGGACAGGAGAGAGTCTGGAAAGCACTGCACGTGGAAAAAGTGGTAATTGCAGTTTTTGTTCAAAATCTCATGACTTCAAATTGTCTGATTATTCTCAAGCTTTCTCTTCCAAAAATTTTCTTCGACAAGAATTGGCTTTGAAGATCTACACGTGGAAAAAAAACCCCACTTTTCATGAATTTAGGAGGGAGGGTTGAAATAACACCTATGAATGGAAACTATTAGAAATGCTTAGCTACAAACACATGTACATACAGCTGCTGAGGTAGATACACACTGTTCAGCTACATGTGGCGTGTAAATCTTTGTGAGTAAGAGTATTAGGTCATTTGTCAGAGCAAAAGGTGTGGTTAAAAATGTCTCCACAGGTGACAGAAAATCTACAAGACCACGTGGCTCCCAAGTGTACGTTGCTTTTTAACTGGGACTGCTCTGTCTGCTTGCATCTTAAAACTTGCTTCTGTTGAAGTTTGGTTAACATGGCCAGAGAAATGCCCTATTCCATGTAAGAACACATATAATGCTGGATGGAAGGATGCTGGAGGTCATATTTTATTGGCTAAGTGGAGGTTATGAGTGTGGGGTGCAGGAGGGGGGAGAAGGAGGGGAAGCTGGAGAAGCTATGCTGCTATCTGTGAGGGTACACAGTAGTTAAAGACAAGACTGGATAATGACAACGTTGAGATGAACAGCAGTAGAGGGTGTCCATCAATAAATAAAGTAGGAAGTTTTTGGCAGTGGTCTGACAGGAAAGTCTACAGGGAGTCAGATTTCAGAGCTGGAGCACTGAATTGCAGTGAGTCACACAGAGCCTGAGAGCTGCCTTTGTTCCACTTGTGCCTGAATGTTGGAAATAGCAAGCTCCAGTTTTTATTAACTTCTTATTTTCATAAGCATAAAACTTACGTGCACTGAAGTTTTTCCTCACTTAAGGTCTTTCAACTGACTTTCAAAAAATGCTCTCATGGTAAGAACTCCCACTTCTAAATTTAACTTTTTCTTTCTTCCCCTTGTGCTCTGTATTAGTGTTTTTGGTCTCACTGTTTCCCATCCTTATACTCCCCTTTTTTTTTTTCCTTTTTTGGGTTTTTTTTTTGCCACACCTGCTCCAGGCATGCCTGTTGGACCTGGGACTTGCTGTTACTGCTCTTTGGCTTCTCACTCCATGCTGGTTCAGCAGCTCAGATCATAGAAGGTAAGACTTCTCCAAATCATGCCTATAAATTGAGACTAAGGGTTAATTTTAAGACATGATTTCCTGATATGTAAAGCAACTCTACATTTCAGGTCTTCATTTTCTCTGCTGCATACTGTTCTTTATTTCATATAAGGAAGCTTCTGCAAGTTAAGAGTTTCAAGTGCCATTCATTCTGAAAAAAGAAAAACTATGTAGCTTCCCCAGCTGTCAAGCAGCCTATCATTCCTGTTTTCTCAGTATTTCTTCAGAGCATAATAATCCACAGAAAGTACTTCAAAAAAGTGGAGAATACTGAATAGTTTAGGTGTATCAAGGCAGAGAAAGGTGGCAGAAAGCAATTTGGATAGATGTATGTGTCACTGGAGATACCAGGAATGTGCCAGGCATGGTGTGAGTGCAGACAGATGTGATGCTTGCTCCAGTGCACTGAGATTTCTCCTGGTAAGTGTCTGAGCAAACTGTGATTTTTCAGCTCACTTGAGTTAAATGTTTAGTTTTACCAGCCTAACCTTTATGGATTTGCAGTAAAAAGTCTTTCTGTAATTGCAGACCATATCTTGTTTTAAGAGAGCCAAATACCTCAGCATCTCTGGAAGACATAACCTCAGATTCAGCTTGAGAGAGAACATTGCTTTTAAAGTTTACATGCAATTTTGAGAAAAGTGGAACAGCTTCATGTAGAGCTTTTCCATTACAAGCAGTGATATTTATGTAAAATAGATTTTTTTATTATTATTATCTTGTAAAAAGTAGTTTGAATTTGTTATGCACGTGCCCCCTAGATAACTGTGTGACAGGAGCATTAGAAGTTATTGAAGGGAAGTAGACATTGCACATGAAGACTTTAATGATTCTCAGACTGCTTTTCTCCCTTTTAATTGACACTGCCATAGAATAGGTGGTGTGTTTGAGAGCCAAAGCTCTACATAGTTATTTCACCAGAAGAAAAAGCCACAGATTAGTTATCATTAACAAATGGTGTGAGTGCAGATGAGAAATACATAATGCAGCATTACAGATAATTATGGAAACAAACTGGAACCAGCTATGAGAATGAGGAGAATGTTAATGTATGGCTGAATAGTGACAGAAATCCAATATATTGCATATACATTGGTGACAGATCTGTTGCAACAGACAAAAAAGATTGTATGGAGATCATGAATGACAGTGCATGTTAGGGTTTAGCACAGCAGGCAGCTCAAAATGACAAAGCTGTTCGTTCACTCCACCCTTCCCTTGTGGGATGGGGAGAGAACTGAGGGAAAAAAAGAAACAAACCAATGAAAACAGCAAAACTCAAGAACTGAGATAAAGACAGTTTAATAGGACAGAAAAGGGAGGGGAGATAACAACAATTATAAAACAATAAAAACCCAAGTGATGCACAGTGCAATTGCGAACCATCTGCTGACCAGTGCCCAGCCAGCCCCTGAGCAGCAGTTCCACCCCCTGGGCAACTCCCCCAGTTTCTTTTCTGGCATGATGTCACATTCTATGGCCAGACTGGCTCAGCTGTTCTGGCTGTGTCTCCTCCCAACTTCTTGTCCACCCCCAGCCTCCTTGCTGTCAGGGGAGTATGAAAACCAGAGAAGTCCTTAACTTAGTGTAAGCACAGCTCAGCAACAACTAAACCATCCATGAGAACAATGTGCTACCAACGTTGTTCTTGTCCTGAATCCAAACCCCAGCACTATACCAGCTGCTAGGGACAAAATCAGCTCTAACCCAGCCAAAACTGAGACAGTGCAGTGAGTGAGATCCACTCGGGAGGGAAATAAATTTTGGCACATAAACATTAGAAACAGAAGCTCATTAAAAATTACAAGCACAGTGATAAAAAGAACAAATATTTATTTGACACACAATTTCTTCTTTGGTGGACGTGTCCAATTTCTATGACCTGAAGTTTTGGTTCTTCAGATATCCCACCCTGTGAAAGTCAGATCAGAAGTCAGAAGTAGGAAAGATAACTCCTACTGATAGAAGACAGTTTATTTCTGTGCAGAATCTGGAAAGACTTCTGGGAAGACTCCGAACCTTACCATGAATGAAGATCAAATGGGGTTATGCAAATCCCCTTAGATCACTGGAGTCTTGGAGGCTTTTCTAGGAATGCTTTCCTGCATGATTGTTCTAGTTTAAAATTCTTCCCTACTCATTTGTCTGTTGCTATGAAAGTTCCTGGTCTCAAATATTTAGTATTTTTTTTACACCTGATTTTTAAGTGCCTGACTCGATAGGGATCTTATGCTTTCTATGACACAACTTCATACTATGGTATAAGCAATAATTTCCTGATGCATATTTTAATCATTTTAACCTTCTGGAATCAGGTCTTGAGTGATAGGAACAATCTTCCTTTCTTTCCAGTGCTGCAAATACACAAATAATATAAAGTCTCCCTGTAACTACTGAAGAGATATATACTTCAAATCTTTTAGTGTATCTATTGCAGAAATAACCTCCTTTCCCTTTCCCACAGTTCCTTTTAGTAATAGAATACGCAGAAATAAATTGTTTATTTAAGATGAAAATGTTTGGAGACACAGTGAGATGAATTGACCCTCTGGTATTCAGGCCTTTGGCTGCTAAACTTCTGCTTTATTCAGTGTCACTATCTCCTTGAAGGTTACTGCTTCCTGGGATTCTCCAGCCCATTGAACATTGCTGTGCTGCTTTTCTGCTGGCTGATCTCTGTCTCCCCATAGCACATATAGGATATGTGGGTGTTTTAAGAAATTATTTCATCACTTCTTTGTTCAAATGACAATTATCCAGGTGTCTAGCTGTACATAAAAGTGTATCTGTCTTATTCTATCACAGAATATCTGGTATTGTTTGTGGTGCCCATACTTGACTTTTAACTACACCTGATAATGTATCTTTATTTACATTGACTATCCTGGCTGCTTTTTCCATGTTGCTTTTACATCTTCAACAACAAATGAAGTTAGTGAATAGAAAGCACTCAGAGCATAGTCCTGAACATGCTGGTATCTAGATTGTGGACAGAACTAAAGTGCTACCATCTAAATGCTAACCCCCCTGAAGCTGAATGATGGAGGCTCTAGCCTCTTGCAGAATTCATATTTATTCCAGGCTGCTTAGGCAATTAGCAGTGTTTTTTCAGATCTTGACATTCAAATCAGTGCATCCTTTTAAAAAAAGAAGTAAAAACCCCCATGTTGTTCTGCAGCTTGCACTGTGTTTATGTGCTCTAAAAGAAGCTTTACAAATTTCTCTTTGGCATCTGGGTTTTATTATTAGACAAGCTGAACAGCGCTTTCTTGCCTGAAGTAACATGCTCAGCAATAGTTTACATAATGTAAATATTTGTCTCTTTCCTTGGCTCTCTGTACACAGAATGGCTGTCATTAGACTGTTGACATAAACTTTGTACTCATGACCTGCTGAGTTTGATGGAGGAATCCTGAATTATTGACATCCGTTGGCTGGACCGCACTTCACGACGAACGAGCATAATGAATGCAAACAAATATGGATTTACATTTAAAGACTACTTTCTATCAAGTGATTACTGTACGTGCTTTGAGTAATAAATGTGTCCCATCACCCTGACTTATGTGGAGATAGGGATGCTCAGTTTAATTTTCCTAAGACAGAACACAATTGCTGGTCTGTTTGGAGGGCAGCGTTTTGCTCAGATAACTTAGACAATGCTATATCCTCTTGTACCAGACTGAGCATTTGGACAGCATCAAACTGCACTTGAGGCTAAATTGAACAAGCCACTGTGTATCTTTCAGGGGCATCTTCAGGCTGTTACCAGCTGTTGAACATATTTTTATTGTAGAGCTGAGCCTAATTTCATAGTTGATAAAGTGCCTTTCCATGCAAAACATAGCCAATTTACTATAGAAAATCAGTTGGGTTCAGTTGATGTCATCTGCATGAGTAGCTGAAGAGATTGATAACATCAGTAGAACAAGCCTGATTGAGTAAATTTGTTCCATTTTATCACTTTTCCCCTTGGATTCATTTTCTGTGTAATTCTCTCAACATGTTAATCCCCTTAGACAATAAACTACATGTTTTCTAAGCTATTCTACCAAGCAACAGAAGATTTTTTTTTTTTAGGGCATTTTTTGAGGTGTTAGAAAGGGAAAGCAGCTGTGGTGCATGTAGCATTACACTGGCTGTCTGCATTTCCTCTCTGAAGTCATCCTGGTCACGTTGGACTCCTGCAGTAAGCAGTTGTTTCCATGATTCAAGTAGAACTTAGAATCTCAATTGTGTTTGCATTTGCCACTAAATGATGTTTGAAGGGCCTGCTCTGCTGAGAAAAGCCACACTGAAAGACTTCCTTCCCCTTTGTTTGTCTGTAGACACTGCAACACAAGGGATTTCTTGAAGTCCTGATGGTCTCCTGGGTGTTTAATGCATATACTTCTGTCTGGACACTGCCAAGCCTCCTCACAGCCTTGTACTATTGCTCTCTTACTCCATTTGTGTCCTAGGCAGCAGCTGCCATGTAAAAAATGCTTGTTCCAGGCATTTCAGGTACTCATGGTAGTACCTGTTAATGAGCAGCAATTTAATTAAAATGTTTCAACTGGGATGTATTTCTTACATGTTCTGGACAATGCCTGACCCTGATGATCTAGTGACAGGTACTGAACTACTGCTTCTTGCTACAGAATCATCGAATCACAGAATGCCCTGGGTTGGAAGGGACCTTTAAAGGTCAGCTAGTCCAACCCCCCTGCAGTAAGCAGGGATGTCCTTACCTAGACCAGGCTGCTCAGAGCCTCAGCAAGCCCAGCCTTGAATGTCTGCAGGGATGGGGCCTCCACCAGCTCTGAGCAACCTGTTCCAGTGTTCCACCACCCTCAGAGTAAAGAACTTCTTCCTAACATCCAGTCTAAATCTGCCACTCTCTGGTTTAAAACCATTGCCCCTCGTCCTGTTGCCACATGCCCTTGGAGACAGCCCCTCCCCAGCTTTCCTGTAGCCCCCTGCAGCTACTGGGAGGCTGCTGTAACGTGTCTCCAGTGAATGGATGACTGGAGAGAATGGGAAATCCTGCTTTTAGTGGCTAGGGGTTGTTAGCAGAATACAGGGAATACTGTGTGCAAAAGAATAGTCTGGATGTGTTTGGTTCAAGCAGGTGAACACAAATACAGACTCCAGCTGCAAGCTCTCAGTCCAGTTCATGAGCAGTGGAAGATTTGATTGCACAATTGATGTTCAGGATATTCAAAGGATTACAAAGAACTTAATTCTTATTCTAACATTAATTTCCAAATCAAACATAAGTTTTTGGAGCTTATCCCTTTGGCTGTGATTTCTTCCTTTTTCCTTTGGTATGTGGGTTGGTTTGTTATTTCTTGTAGCCGTATCTCCCATTTGACCAAATTCGTGCAGTAGCTTTGCCAATTTACACAGTGTGCCTTGGCTAGAGAAACACGGGAGTGTGCACTTTGGTGAAATCTAATAACTTTATTTCAGAGGTCATTAATCTTATCTTAATCTTATTAATCTTTCAGAGAGGATGTCTATTTACCACCACTATTTCTAGGTCACCAAACAATCTTTTCCCACGTGGGCAACCCATGCAATTACAGCAGGTTTTAAAACCAACAAAATTAGCTGGCAATTTAGAACGTGGTGAATTCTATCCGTGTAATTGTCCCATCTCTAGTAGCTCCTGTTTCCAAACATGGGAAGTCACAGACACTGCAGAGAGCAGAGTGCAGGTAGAATTCTCTCAAAGAACTGGTACAATCAGCCAACCCTAATTTGAATGTATTTGCATATAAGAACTGCAAAACAACAGGTGTGTTTTTCAGGATATCTTCTGTTGAGAAAGCAGCAGATAGGGATGAATGTTCCCTGCCAAACAAGTGCAGTATTTTAAAATAATGTTTTACAGCCCAATCTGAGAGGAACCGAGGTACGAACCAAGTTTTTCTGAGAGGTTCTGAGAGGAACTAGGGTTTTCTGGAAGCACTGAAGCATGTTTCAAGCAAGACATTGAATTGATGGGGGCCTGAAGCAGGTAACAGTGGTGAGATTTCAATTTGAATTGCACTGTTATTCATGGTCTTCTGCTTCAAGAATTACAGGAATGGGCTTTGGCCAGTTCACGCTACACTGGAGAAACTCCAGGGTCTTCTGACTCTGGGTCTACCTCCACTGCTGCCACCGAATCCACTTTTTGCTATGATCAGCTCCTGCCATAGTAACTTAGAACTGCTCAGGCAGCTTTAACTTCCAGTTCTATTTGTGTCCTATCTTTGTGAGGTTTCATACATTGTCAGGCTGCCTGACTCCACTTCTTTGGAAAGCCGAATATAGCGTTTGCATTTCTCTCTACTTTTTTTGGTGGTCAGGACACATACAGCATGCACATTGCTCATTGCACTTTATATCCTCTTC
Source organism: Todiramphus chloris collaris (assembly GCA_025345505.1). Classification (NCBI taxonomy): domain Eukaryota; kingdom Metazoa; phylum Chordata; class Aves; order Coraciiformes; family Alcedinidae; genus Todiramphus; species Todiramphus chloris. The sequence continues at coordinate 8,962,282 of JANVCC010000270.1, forward strand.
CATTCTTACAAGTGATACACATTACCTAACTCAAGGACAACAGAATCCACCTAGAAATAATTGTAATTCCATGCTGCTTGCTAAAGAGTTAGTTGATGAGTCTTGAGAGAAAAGAATATTGCTCCAAGACATGCTTCAAAGTTTCCTGTAAGCACTAGCTGTGTTCCTTGGATATTTTGAATAACCCATAGCTGGGTTTTACTGCAAAACAGCTTCAGAACGTAAAGCGGTGTGACATCCAAACTCTGATTCATCTCTGGTGATATTTCATATGACTAAACTCAAGCAGTAAAATGAAGTATACAAGAGGTGGAAACAGGCTCAGGTGGCATAGCAGAAATAGAGAGACACTGCAGATACAGTAATGAGGTCAGAAAAGCTAAAGTCCATGTGAAATTAAATCTAGTAAGGGATGTGAAGAGCAACAAGCAAGGTTTCTACAGGTATATCAGCAGCAAATAGAAGACCAGAGACAATGGGGACGCACTGCTGAATGGTCTGGGAACATGGTGATATGGGCATGGAAGCAGCCAAGGTGCTCAATGCCTTCTTTGCCTCACTTCTTACTGGTAGGATTTCCCTTCAGGGAACAGCCCCTGGGCCCACTCGGAAGGTTTGAAGTAATGAAGATTTACCCTCCACTGAGGAGGACTGAGTGAGAGAACACTGAAACCAGTTGGACATATGCAAGTCCACAGGACCTGATGGGACGCATCCATGAGGGCTTATCAGGCTAGCTGATGTCATTGGGATAGGACTCCTGATTATCTTTGAAAGATCGTGGTGATCAGGAGAAGTTCCTGAGGAAAGGAAGGAAGCCAATGTCACTCCTAATATCAAGAAGGGTAAGGAGCAGGATCTGGGGAGCTGCAGGCTGATCAGCTCACCTCAGTCCCTAGGAAGGTGTGGTAGCACATAATCATGAACTCCATTTCCAGACACAGTAAGAACAAGGAGATCTCGAACTACATGTGCTTGAAGGGGCATAATCAGTGGTATGAAGTCCAACTGGATGTCAGCTACTACAACCCTCAGCCAGTTTGCAGACCACACGAAACTGGGAGGAGTAGTTGATACATGGAATGGCTGTGCTGCCATTCAGGAAGACCTTGGCAGGCTGGAAAAATGTACTGACAGAAGTGTCTTGACATTTGACAAAGGAAAATAACAACTCCTGCACCTGGTGAGCATTAACCCAGTACAAGCTGGGGCAGACTGACTGGAAAACAGCCTTGCTGAAAAGAACATGGAGAATTTTGTGGACGAGGTAATCATGAGCCAGCAATGTACCCTCTGGCAGAGAAGGCCAAGAGCACCCTGGTCTGCGTTTGGAAAAGTGTAGGCAGCAGGATGAGGGAAGTGATCCTTCCTTTCCTCTCCAGTGGTGAGGCCACATCTGGAGTACTGTGTCCAGCTCTGGGCTTCCCAGTTTATGAGAGACATGGCAGGATTGGATAAATGCAGTGAAGGGCAACTGGAATAATTAAAGGATTGGAGTGTCTGCTTTACAGCACCAGTCTGCTGAATCCGTTCTAATTTATCAATGTCTTTCTTCTACTGGGGTCCCAAAACCAGATGCAGGAATTTGCATGTCTAATGAGTGTCAAGGGGAATAGTCTTTTCCCTCCTGCTCCTGGCTGTGGTCCTGTCACTACAGCCAGCAAAGCTGTTGGTAGCCTCTGCTGCTTGGGCATGTTGCTGGCTCCTGCTGAGCGTGCTCCCCTCCAGAACCCCATGTCCTTTTCCCCAGAACTGTTGCTCAGCCTGTATTCTTGCAAAGACTGCTCCCTTGACTGGTGGAGGTTTTTACAGTTGTCCTTGTTGAATTTTACAAGCTTCCTGTTGTCCCATTCCTTCAGCCTTTCTAGGTATCTCCAGATGGCAGCCCTGACCCTCAGCACAATGATTTGCCCCTTGCCCTTTCCCCCTATTTGATGACACCTGCAAATTTCATGAGAGGCCATTGCAACGTCTCCTGGAGTCACTGATAAAGATGTTAGATCTCAGAGACACCTGTGGTCTACTTCTTACTTCAAGGTAGAGCATGACCCATTAACCACTACTCTCTGAGCCCAGGCATCCAACCAGTTATTCACCCATGTACCTGCCTGTCCATTCAGTTACTTTTCCTAACCTGGACAGAAGACTATTGTAACAATGCTTGCAGAAGAGCCAGAGTGGCTGGGTGGTCTGAGGCATTCTGGGATTAATGGGTTAATTGTCTGGTTAATTGTCAAGTTATTCATTGAAATAATTGTTGCCAAGACTGGCTCTTCTGTGCCATTCAGAACAAAAGGCCAAGATAGTCTTCTGCATTTCTGTGTACATATCATTTCAGGGTCATGAAATTTAATGTTACAGTACATGGTAGGGTGAAACCTGATGTTCAGCTGCATTACCCTCTTGCAAACACAGGCTTCTACAACCTGCAACTAGCCACTACATGCATAACAAGATAGACTTTATTTTCAGAGCTTTGTTTTCCTCCCTTTCCCTTTCCCTTTCCCTTTCCCTTTCCCTTTCCCTTTCCCT